>OZ020309.1:7264376-7599376 GCA_963971305.1 Arcuatula senhousia | reverse complement strand
ATGGTTTTTTCATTAACAGGCTATTAAAATCAAGAGATATAATTAATTATTATACATAAAGAACAGTTTAAAGCTAAATAAATAAGGCCATTTCATTAAGATAATTAATTGTTATTAAGATCATATCCTGACATAAACATGATAAATTTACAACTGCAGTGTAAGTATTGGGATAGTATATGACATTTGGCAAAATAATGATACATGGGATTTAAGATGGGGGATCGTAAAAAAGTATACATGTATGAGAATGGTAAACCATTTATGGCATAACAGTAATGAAGAAAATTACGCAATAACAGACTGTTCATTAGTTAAGAACCACCTAAGAAATAAATAGAAACGTTTCAATGTGTAAAACCAATATTCGTATAAGCATTGCATTTTATATCCTTCAATTAATACCATAGCCGAATTTTTATTAAAAAAACAAAACAAAAGAATTTATTGGTATTAAATTCAAAGATTTAATTAAAGGCTTTTATGTAGAACCGTATACTGTATAAAATTCCCTTTTATGTATCTAAGATCTACATGTTCGATAATATTATACTTTTTTTTCAAAAAGACAAAGGCATTATTTTGATATATTGTTAGAGTTAAGTGTCATTGTGGAATATTGTTTTCGGTGTGGTTTTAACAAATTTATTGACAAAGTTATAAAATTAAAAAAAACACATGAAAGGATATAATGTTCATTTAGCTATGGACAAATAACAAAACAAATTTAAAAACGTTTGTCCAAATCATACCCTGTACAATCGAATACTTGTATACTCTACATAATTTACCAGGGGCACTGCTCTCAAAGGTGTCGTAAGCGTTATATAAAGACACGTCTAAAGTCTTTAAATACCTAGTTTGGACCATATTCAGATCATCTTAAAAGCTCGAATCTATCTAAGATGAAATTTTTGTTATGATGTTCCAAGATAGTTTAACACAATTTAAATTAAAACAAAACTATGTAATACAAATGACAACAAAGTTCCAGACAAAAAATTATGCTACGCCTGACGCGCGTTTCGTTTATTCAAGACTCATCAGAGGCGCTCTACCAAAAATATTGAAAATGCCAAACACTATATGAATATGAAGAGCATAGAACAATAAAACCAAAAATACCAAACTGGGAAACCAAATTATTACTAAGATAATCAACCTTTGTCTGGTGTAGGAAGAACCTTAGTGTTTAGACAATTTTGAAATTTAGACGGATAATTTAAAGCTTTGATGTACTCTCCAACTCAAAAGTGTTGACAGATGATGATTGCAGACAACTGATGAATGAAGTGAGGATCTGAGTTTTTTGTATTATTCAATAACAAATGTATTAAAAACATATTTAATGCAAACTATCTTATATTTGGCACTTGCGGAATAATACAATTTTCTGAATGAAAATTTTATCCAACATTCATTTGACAGAACTAAATGTTTCAGATTCTTATTTATTGCAAGTTAATATTTTATAGAAAGGAACCATGGTAACAGCTGCTTCTGAATCATTTCGTTCAGCCCAGTTCCCGGTACAAAATGCTTCAGTCGACGACATAAAACCGTCATTTTTAAAGACCTACAACGTGTCAGAGAGAGACAATAAATCATACGTTACAGGATGCGATCTACTACCGAACGGTGACTTTGTTATAGCAGACCAAGAGGTACCGTATGTGAAATACTACGACAATCAAGGAGTACTGAAGAAACAAATCAATACAGAATCATGTAGACCATATGATGTCTGCTTTATAGATAACAACACAATCGCTGTCTCCATCGCCTGGTACTTGGCTAACCATGAACACATTCTCTTTGTTAACATTGCGAATAACAAAGTGATAAACAAGGTTCATGTGGGAGAGGGGCAGAAGAGGATTCATTTTGATCAGGTGTTGGTTGTAAACAATAACTCTCAAAAGTGGTCGGGAATTGTTTTAATTAGCATTGAAGGAAAAGTTATAAATAGATTTAAAACAAAAGAAGGAGGCGGTGTCTTTATTGCAAACGAACGGATTTTTTGCACAGAGCGGGACAATGTTGCAGTGGCCTGTTATTTTCAATCAGGAAACATCGCATGGAGATATCAGGAGCCAAGTATTAAAAGTGCGATCGGAATAATTGTTAATGATCGTGGATTTATTTTCGTGACATGTCCTGACAGAAAGTCCGTTGAAGCTATATCTCCTGATAGACAGAGCAGCAGAACAATCCTCAGTCCGGAGCAGGGATTAGATAAACCATATTCCCTCGCTATTGACCGTGATAACAGAAAACTTATGGTGAGTAATTTACGAGACGAAAGGGTTTTCCTTTACCAGATTTAGGACAACAGTGTGGCAAATAAAAATTGAAATGGAAGGTACTTTAAAACTGGAGAAAAGAACAAATGATACACTCTACCATGAACGATATATTTATTTACATATTAAATATTGTGTTGTTAAAAAGACATTCATTTTAGTTGCTAAGTTAGAACTCAGAAATCAAAAAGATTTACGAAGAACATTTAAAAATGCCTATTAATGTATGAACATGACAATCTATACTAATAATTCCAAACTAAACAAAATTTTTTGTAAACTTACATGTATTTATAATCTTTTGACAAAAATAATTTCCCTTTTCAGTAGAGAAAAGTAACAAATCATAATAAACGATATTTAACATTTAATTTTTTAACACTTACATTTAAAAACCAATCTTGGATTTTTTTCAAAACAAATAATAAATTCAAATGTATTATTTGGTTTCAAATGAAAATGTATGTGAATTTTTCCTAACAATAATATGTATGAATATCGATATACATTGTTTCAATATCTATTTTGGCTGTCATGTTTACAGAAACACATTAAAGTTAATGTACGTTTATTATGGTCCTTTTAAGAATAAAAAAGTAGAGAAATAAAACAGTCGTGCGATTATGTGCTATTTAAAATGACTATAATAGTCTTTTACCAATTAATAGGAACTTATTGTGGTGTGTCTTACGTAAGTCGCGTTAATCGAAAGTTAGAAAGGAACATTGTTTCGAATTAGATAAATCTGAAGTTTTACGTTTGTTTTCACGGAATTTAAAAATACCCTATTTGTACCAATGGCAAATTCTAATAACATTTGTCCTAAAATGCAAACGAAAAACCAGTAAATATAAAAACAAACTTCACAACATAACGCGGTTCGCAATATTCTCACGGTTTAAATAAAATGCATATTATTCAAATCCTGTCCTGAAATAGTCACAGATAGACCCCATTCTAAACAAGGAATATAAACAATACAAGTTACAGGAAACCTGGAAATCCGTCCTTTGACGAAAGATTTATACATGTATTTATATAATATTTATATTTCTTTTCTAAAGCTTTTGAAGTTAGATCAAAATATTTTCACAAATAACAATATACTGAAAGTTGCCATTGATACAAGTTGTCTTTTTTGGATTTTTAGGGGAACACATCTGTTTTTGAAGAAAAACCGCGGAAAACTGGAATCCGTCATTTGGCAAAAGATTTATTATAAGAAAATCTTTCTTAAAGTTAAATCAAAGCAAATTACAATATACTAAATGACACCACCCATACAAGTTGTCCTTGACACAAACGTAGTCATGGTCACAAACGATACAAACCGAGATCTGGTGCCAGTCATCTCTTTCAGACACGTTTGATGATCTGGTAGCAAGTCTACAACAACCATTGGGAGTCCATCATGTTCGTACCATTCTTTATTCAATACGAGTCACGAAACTTAAAGACCTACGTGAGTTTGGGTTAGAAAAAGCAGGTACTGATCCATTTTCTCCTTCTTACAGACTTACTAGCATTATATGCGACGTTGCCCTTTTTCGGCTTTTTAAGCATGTAAGAAGTGAGCCTCTTACTACTGAGGATAGGAAATTTCTCCATATTTAAGAACAAAGGAATAGATGCTATAAACATCAGCAATATTTTAAATCGTAAGGAAGTAACATCTCAAATTCCTCCATATTTCAAAAATCAGTCAACACCAATTGTTTCCTACCGCTACACTAAAACCATAAGTGGTAAAATTTTCAACCACAAAAAGGCATTGCAGGACCTAAACATTGAAGAATATCTAAAGTCCCCTCTGACGTGTGATTGCTATGCTTCTCCCTTTGTCTATGGTCCATCTGGTCATGTCATCACGGGTGAGCTTAAGATAATTGAAAATGATTTAGTACGTAATGTGGTTTCCCATGGACCTAAATTCAGGGAACCGCAACGTATAAATTGGAATCACAACTTTAAGATCATCATGGACGCTGTGGAGGACTATGCTAGAGCCTGGATAAAGAGGGAAAAGGACCAAGAACCAGAGCTTGAATCACTGTCGGACTGGGTAAGGACTATCCGATCTCTTGTACGAAGCCGAATAGACAATATGTGAACCCCCGGCCTTCTTCTGTATTTAGAGATCGTGAAGCTCTCAATTGTCTCTCTTCCTTACATGACAGGTATGTTGTCACGCCAGCAGACAAGGCTTCCAAAAACATAGTTTTTGCATGTAAAGCACATTATTACAATTGTCTAATAAAAGAACTAGGCATTGATGGTAATACTGCCGCTAGTGCTACATACAAACGGACTACATTTAACAAAGATGAAATCATAGCCACCATAGCTCTTTTATGTCCTCTTTCAATATTCCAATGAAAGAGGAACATAAAGAGTTACCATATTTGTACTGGATACCTAAACTTCACAAAAATCCGTACAAAGAAAGGTATATAGCTGAATCTTCATCATGTTCAACAGAGCTGTCCGTTCATTTAACTAAAATCGTGTCTGCTGTCAAAGAAGGTCAACAAGCATACTGCGACACTATTTATAATCGTAGTGGAATTAACCATATGTGGATTTTGAAGAACTCAAAAGATTTGTTAGATCATTTTTAATCTAGATCATTTTCTGAGGTTCACTCTTTAAAAACGTTCGATTTTTCAACTTTATACACTACCTTGCCACACGAAAAACTAAAATGTCGCCTGAAAAAACTTCTCGAAAAAGCCTTTTCAAACTCTAGGAATTTTGTTGTTTTGGGTTATAATTCTACATTCTTTTCCAAAACATCTTTCAAAGATAAAATTTGTTACACACTGGAACAAATTTGCAGTATGCTTGATTTCCTCATTGACAACATATTTGTCACCTTCGGAGGAGAGATTTTTCAACAACAAATCGGCATTCCAATGGGCACAAACTGTGCTCCTCTCCTCGCCGATTTGTTTTTATACTCTTACGAGACTGAATTTCTTCAGGGACTCGTAAAGAACAAGAAGATGAAAGAGGCAAGGTCATTTAATCTTACATTCAGATATATTGATGATGTCCTTTCTGTCAATAACACTTCATTTGGTAGATGGATTCCTTCAATATATCCTCCAGAATTGGAGATTAAAGAGACCACCGAATCAAATTGCTTCACGTCTTTCTTGGATTTGCACCTCGAATTTGACCCAGGTGGTCATCTCAGTACAAAAATTTACGATAAACGAGACGATTTTAATTTTCAAATTATTAATTTTCCTAATCTTCAGAGCAATATACCTACTTCCCCTGCATACGGTGTTATATTTCACAACTTATTCGATATGCCAGAGCTTGCACACATTTCACAGATTTTTTGATCAGACACCGATTTCTTCGTGACCGACTGGAGCAGGGTTATAAGAAAATACGTCTCATACGATCCCTAAAAAAATTCTTTCTTCGTTATCAGCCACTGGTAGAAAAGTTCAAAATTGACTTAAAAGATATGATAGTTAATTGTTTTAATTAGTGTTTGACTGATCTGCTGTACTGAGATGATCACCTCAATATCCCTATTGTGTCTCACAACTATGTTGTGTTCTATGGTCATTACCGGATCCTAAGATCGCAATGGAAGAGGGAGGTTTGGCGCCATAAAACCTGGTTTAACCCACCAGTTCGTTTGAAATGCCTGTACCAAGTCAGGACCATTGCGATCTTTGATTCTTTTGGTTTTGTGTTTCTCTCAAATAAAGATTACAACATAGTTCCAGACAAAAGCTTCTGTATTTTGTTCATGATAATTTTCATACCCTACATGTTCTATTATGTACGACTAATAAAACTTAATTCCAAGAAAATTTTTCAGTGTCACACTTTTTTTACATAATTATATATTATGGGTTAAGCAAAGTTTACAGTGTCACACTATTCTATGTAACTATATATATTATGGACTTGAAGATCGCAATGGAAGAGGGAGGTTTGGCGCCATAAAACCTGGTTTAACCCACCATTTCGTTTGAAATGCCTGTACCAAGTCAGGACCATTGCGATCCACCAATTCTCCGGTATGACTGATTCGTTTTTGTCATTTTCTCTGGACTATGAGATTGATCATTCAAGTTCGGTAGTTTTGTTATTACCTTTATTCACAGGACTATTATTAATGGGAATTGATTATGCGTCCAACGTAAATTAAATGTTTGAAAGGCACATTGTTTCAAACTGAAGTTTTACGTTTGTTTTCACGGTATTTAAAAATACCCAATTTGTACCAATGGGACATTCTGATAGCATTTGTTCTAAAATGGAATCGAAAAACCAGTTTAAAATAAAACAAACCGCACAATATAACGCGGTTCTGCAATAAGCTCATGATCTAAATAAAATGCATAAAAACAAGTACAAACAAAATCTTTGTCAAAGAATCCTGGCTTAGGACAGGCACATATAAAATGTGGCTTGTTAAACAATTTTTGGGTCCAACCTTCTAGCTCCCTATCAAAATCCCTAGATAAAACTAGACACACAATAAAATCAAATCGATAAAAGTACAGTTTGACTAGGGAAAACCTAAGTCAAAAGTCATCAAGAACAAAAGAAAGCACGATAAAGGAACTCTCTATAGAACATTTGCTGTTTCTGACAGCTAGCTGAGAATCATCAATCGACAGATGTAAAAAAATCAAACGAATCGATTTCAAATCAGACACAACACTTCAATCAATAATGATGAGGTGGGGTGTCATCACAAACAATATAGAAGAAAATGAAATGTGGAATAAGTGTACAAGACAAAACCTACAATATAAACGTAAATTTAAAACATCCACAATCACAGTGTAGGAACGGAAGTGTACAGTTTTAGGGCCTATAAAGAAATGGTGAAATGAACCATTCTAGATTGTACAGTTTAATTTGTTTTTGCACAAACTTTTTCAAATGACCCAAAAACGAAGAAGATGTACGATTGCCGTTCGCTTCAAATTTTAAGTAGACATAACATAGAATATAATATAACTCAATTACCTGTAATTGTTTGTGATGTCGAATAGAAATTCCAATCTGCACACTTGATTTTTAAAAAGTTCACTCCAAATTGATGTAAATAATCGGTTCGTGAACATTAATCGCATTCATCTCGTGATCATTGTGTATATGTATCCTCTCAAAAATCATTTCTGCACATTCTTAACATGCACAAACGAGTTAATACATACAGGATTTTATCTAATTTGAACTTTATTCACCCAAGCCGTGTTTTAAAATCTGAGCGAAATCTATCGCAGTCATTGTACACAATCTATGGAGGACACTTCACAAAATCTATGGGGGACATTTTTCATAAAAACATATTTTCACAACATCAGCGGCGTCAGATGTATAGTTCTTATTTAGCATTAAAGATACCAGAACATAAATAATTCATATTCCCCAAAAAGACTCGTTTTTCCCCAAGCTTATAGGTGTAGAACAGTTTTATAAATTCAGCTCAGTTGACACCTACAGGATAATTGATATGTCAAAATAAATGAAAAAATAAGGTAACAACATAACTGCTGAACTGGGATGATCAATCTTGATAATACAAGACGGGAAGACATAACGAAGCACCTGCCAGAGATCCTATATAATTTCCAAAACCCAGTCTTATAGCGCAAAATCTCCTTCTTCCATAGCGAATAACCTGTCATTTAGAAGTAGCAGTTGCTGATCTTTTTCAGATCAAAACGGTTTTTTTCACGATTTGCTTCATAGTTTTGCTTCATAGTGGCTACATACTAGTATATAGTAAAAATATATGAATTAAAACAATTTTGGCGTGCTCAGAACAGTGTATGTTATACAACGTTCCCTTGTATAACACGGTACGTTTTCCTGCAAATGTCTTGATTCTAACAAGGATCGGTCCAGAACAGGTCAATGACGGCGCACATGTTTATCCTAAATCATAGATAGTAGTATCACATTAAAGGACATGTTGTTTAACTAGCAGTATATCTAATTAAAGAAGCCAAGTTTCAGTTCTGTATTCCAAAAACCTGGAAGGAGTTGCGTGACGAAGGATCAATTTGTCCTCAGGTTACCTGTGCGGCAACTATGCGGCAATCATATATCGCTAGTCCGAGAAGACTTAAATTTAAAATAAAATCATCGTAAATACAAACCAAACAACTTAAACAAAAAAAACATATTACAACCAAATCGCATAACGTGAACTCTGAGTTAAACTAGTCGAAGCAGCCACGTTACATATCCACACGCTAGTATATGGGGCAAATAACTGAAAGAAATGAACAGGAACTACAATTGTAATTTATTGTTGTTAGACTTATTACTGGTTTTGTGGCAAGTAATAATAACCTGCAAATTGATTTTTTTATATAAAATATAAGATTATTAATATATGGTTTAAGGGTAGGTACATTTCTAAACTAATTTGTAGGTACATTTCTAAACTAATTTGTAGGTACATTTCTAAACTAATTCTTAGGTTAATTTGGCTGACACAAAAATTAAAGTTTCAGTTCCATTTTCAAAATAACCTGGAACAATATGCCCTATGGCTACATATGTATCCCAGCCGCTTGGGGCATCTACATACACACTGCAACTACTGAGCCAAGATTCAGTTCTACAGGTTTTGTTAGAAAGGAATAATTAGCCCTAGGATACCTATGCAGCCCAGCCCCTAGGGGCATTATAAAAACTAAGAAACCTTTGGCAGAATCTACATCCTTAGTGCAATAACTCAGTCAAGTTTCAATTCTGTATTCCAAATATCCTGGGAGGAGTTGCGTGACGAAGGAATAAATTACCCTCAGCTACATGTGCAGCCCAGCCCTAAGGGGCATTATCAAAATTCAGAAACCTTAAGCAAAATCTACACCCATAGTGTAAATACTGAGCCAAGTTTCAGGGGAGGAGTTGGGTAACGAAGGAATAGTGTGCCCTTAGGCTACCTATACAACCCAGCCCCTAGGCCGGGGGAGGCATTATTAAAATTCCGAAACCTTCGGCATAATCCCTACCCACAATACAATCAATGACCCAAGTTTCATCTTTCTACTCCCGGTGGTTTCAGAGATTATCCTGGACATTAACGCCATACGTACGCCGACATACGAAAAACATTATCCCCGCGCTTTTGCTAGCATGGGTATAACGAGAATGAACGTTCTTAAAGAGTTCAACAGTTCCTGCTTGATATGAAGCACACCCGTCACTTTGTCAGCACTCGATAAAGTGCATGTGGCAGTTTTCAGACGACCCCTCATAGAAGACCATTATGGTTTTAGGATCAGGGGACAATTTTAATCTGATAAAGACTTTTGTAGAACAAATGGAGATTTTTGTAGAGTTTAATGAGCTGAAGGTTTTAACAAGCAACTAATTTTCTCTATCTGAAATAGTTTGCATTCTATTGGGCAAAACAACAGGGAAAATCTCTATTTATGGCCTTTAAAGGGCCATAACCGCTATAAAGGGTAATCTGACGACTTCGCCCAATGGAGGCTTTTGTAGAACTTTTGATTCCAAAGACCCTAAGAATCTTTTGATATTTTGTATCTGTTATAGTTGCTGAGTTATTAGCCATTTTAAATAAGTCTTCCCTATGTTCTATTTTTAGTATCAGTGGTCATGTTTTTTTATCGAATCAATTCAAAATGAACTTCGTTTGTTGCCAACGTGTCAAATATCAATCCTGTAAAGTTTCAGTTAAATTGGTTAAGTGGTTTCAGAGGACTGAGAAGATTTTAAAAAGTGTTAACGGACGACGACGACAGACGCATATATAGTGATTGCATAAACTTACATGACATTGTCCAATTGAGCTAAAATTATTTTTTGGTCAAAATATCAAAACTAGATATATGGTGAATTTGATCAGATGTGATACGAGAAAAGGCTTCAGCTAGCATCATAATTGATTTTGATATTTACATGTGTACATTAAGTTGTTTGCTGTCAACTTTGCCTGTTGATAGCAACCAGACATGTATCAGATTCGCATCAATAGCAAAAAAGCATTTTTGCGACTCGCACCTGGTAAATCAGTGTCTTTTTGTTACAATCGAACATTTCACGCAGTTTCGAAGCGATAATTTTGTTTTGGGTCACGTGTAAAACTCCACCAAGAACTAGTTTGCTTGCTAAAATGTTCGGCATCGTAATTCGTAAACTAGACAATTTTTAAATAATCACACGAAATAGTAAGTTAGGCCACCTCTCTCCAAAAGATTTTACTGATCAAACTTTTCGACGAGGATGAATACAAATTGTACACATAAAGCATATTTTTAATTTGGTTGCAGAAAAAAAAAGCTTAAAATACATCAGAGTTAAACCTTTTAAAAACAGAATTAAGAGAAAGGTGTCTGAATCTACAGTCTCTACAAAAGTCTCCTTTGTTGGAAATTTAGCCCTTTTTGCAGCAGTGTCTTTTCCGTATAAAAAAGTATAAACTGATTAACAAAAGTAAATCCCACTTGCAGGCACCATCAGAATAATAAGATTTAGCTTTTATCATAAAAAAGTTTATGATTTCTGTTTTTGTATTGAAATTACCGAAGTGATTCGACCTGAGATTCAAGGTCAATAGTGCTAAAGTACCACTTGGGTATTTGCAAGTTTTATCAACTGGATGCCTTTAAACAGTTCATGAGATAATAAAGTGTTCACATATTTGATAAACTTTCTGTCATTTAAAGATATATATACTCTGTGTCAAAAGATGAAAATGTAGATATGTTGGTCTTCAACTGAGGCATATATGCACAAAGCTTCATCAGCTATACGTGCAGTACGTGAGCTAGGAAGTACTTATGAAATTTAACAGCGATAGTTAATATAAAGCAATCGTAAGGTCCATGTTTCTGTAGAATAAAAAACTTTATGATATTCAAATAGAAATTAAAGGGTTCTCAATAACTATTTCATGTATACTAGTACTTAATCCATGCAACGTTTTGTAAGTCAGGAAGAAACGTGCTCGAAAATCTCCATTTGATACAGCACAGGACAAGAAACACTTTTTATATGTTGGAATACATGTGCATATGCGTATACGATATGTGTTTGAATAAAAAAAATATTCCAATCACTGGGTTTATAAAATATTTTATCTTTGTTTCATATGCCTACTCATTATTTTCTTAAAATAATTATATGAATTATTTATGTTCTGGCATTATTTATGCCATATGAAAATTACATCTGACGCCGCTGATGTTGTGAAAATATGTTTTTATGAAAACTGTCCTCCATAGATTTTGTGAAGTGTCCTCCATAGGTTTTGTACAATGACTGCGATAGATTTCGCTCAGATTTTAAAACACGGCTTGGGTGAATAAAGTTCAAATTAAATAAAATCCTGTATGTATTAACCCGTTTGTGCATGTGAAGAATGTGCAGAAATGATTTTTGTGAGGATACATATACACAATGATCACGAGTTGAATGCGATTTATGTTCACGAACCGATTATTTACATCAATTTGGAGTGAACTTTTTAAAAATTAAGTGTGCAGATTGAAATTTCTATTCGACATCACAAACAATTACAGGTAATTGAGTTATATTATATTCTATGTTATGTCTACTTAAAATTTGAAGCGAACGGCAATCGTACATCTTCTTCGTTTTTGTGTCATTTGAAAAAGTTTGTGCAAAAACAAATTAAACTGTACAATCTAGAATGGTTCATTTCACCATTTCTTTATAGGCCCTAAAACTGTACACTTCCGTTCCTACACTGTGACAATGGAAAACAGCAGCCTTAAATGTGTCCAGCGGTCGCTGCTTGCTGTTTTTCAATTGGCCCAAGGATTTAAAATAAACTACATGATTCAAGCCCAATCTTAAAGTGCAATGAAATACCCTCTTCTTGACAAAAAAAACAATTAACATTAATTCGACTAAATATATACAAACAAGCGTTGATAAAGATTCCTTGCTTAGGACATGCACATTAAAAATGTGGCGGGGTTAAACTAGTTTTTTGGCGCCAACCTTCCCCTTATTGATAATCAATAACAAAGCACAAACTAACACACAAACCAAATCGATAGAAATTCAATTCAACAAGAGAGTATTTGATACAAAAGGACAACAATTGATTAACGGGGCGTAAAGATACTTTCTTGAGAACACTCGAAGTTACTGACAGCTAGCTAAGAAACATCGACTGATTTTTAAAAGATCAAGTATGTCAAACAATTAATGATTTGATGATTCATCATTACACAAAACCGACATACTTGACCGCTGTAATGCTCAAAAATGACATAAGTATTAAATAGTATAAAAAGGTCAGCTAGGCAAATGACATTTTAATGCAAGTATCAAATTATCCATATTTTTACCAAAGAAGACTTAATCTAAAGATTATACTAAAATTTCCGTTTCATAACCTATATTCAATAAAGTTTTAAGCATATTTTTTTATTTCCATAGGATTGTTTTTGAATTTATTTACTGTAAATACAACATAACCGTAGAAATCGGGATGGGATATTCCCTTTACTATCAAGTTTCGACGTGTACAGTAAAATTTTCAAATGAGGTATAGATATTTATGATAACCGACATGCTTGATCGTTATAATGCTTAAAAATGACAATTAGTCAATAAGTTTATGGAAGTTTTAAAGCTAGAATCAAGTTATAAATATTTCGATCAAAAACACTAAATTCAAATAAATAGTTTTCTATTATTTATTACGGCTCAAATGTTTCTACGTTTCGGCTATTCGGTGTAAGAAAGATAACTCATTTTTCTGTCTTTATAAAGATGTAATATACAAATTTATTTAACTATGGATAAATATCGTGGCGGGGTATCATTGAATGTCCCATTTGATGCCCTATTTTTTTCATTTCCAATGGATCGTTTTTAAATGTGTGAGCTTTATTAAAAAAAAACATTACCATAAAATTCAGGATATAATTTTCCTTTCACTATCAGAATTCGACGTGTACTAATTTAATTTTCAAATTAAGAAAACTACGCTTATACAAACAACACTCAATGACAAACGTGCATGTCTAAAACATATGATTTTTCTACAAAACGTTAGTGGGGACAACTGAGGAGCAAGACAAGGGCATTAAAACCTTGTGTACCCCACTTTTAATACCTTTACGAAGTCAGAACCATAATGGTCTCTAATTTTGCCTATGTTCCTTTGCCTAGTTTTGTCTTTTCATCCACGTCATTTGAAATCGATTATCTCAATTAATAAGCTTTATTATTATGCATAATTACAATTCATAAGAAAATATAACAGGAAAATCGTTTCAAACAACTGGTTTTTTACTCTTCTTCACTCTTGTTTCGAATAAGTTCACAAAGCTGATTGCATTTTGGTTTTATATGTGGATTGTGTTGTTTTCTTTGGATTTTTTTTGTTTTTTTTTTTATTATTTTTTTTTTTTGATGGGGGTATTTTTTTTTTTTTTGATTATTTTTTTTATGGGGGTATTTTGTTTTGATGTCTACCGATTTGGGTTTTTTTCCGGATTGACGTTATTTGATTGTCCCATTGATTAACCTTTGCCTCTTCGTAACATATATGGCTTATATCAAAGTTGAGGTATTAGAAACAAGCAGTTCACTCACTTCCTTTGCCTAGAAAAAACATAGATATGAAACATCGAAAGATAAAAAGACCACGAGGACCTCAGCAAACACATTTGACAAGATAAATAAACAATAAAACGGACTGCATAAAATAACCAAGCTGCAATTAACAACGTCAACTATAGTCAAAACGTAATCGAATGCAAATGGTCCATATGGACATGATGGATAAGCAGTTATTCAATATGGGATTCTTAATTTTTACGACATAAGGTGCCAGAACACAACAAACTTAATAACAACACAATCATTGTTACTGAATTATTTATCGAAGAGTAAAAGATAGAAGTTAGTTAATTCATTTAAATTGATACGATTACTGTCCTTACTTGGAATTCACATTTTATGGTTAATTGAAGTTGAACATGGTTTAATGATGGATGATGAACAATGAAACACAAAGTGATTGTGAGACATGGTTTACACTTTTATTGTGATAAAGAGGTCATAAGCAGCATGTAGCGTCCCAGTCCAAAACGGCGTCTTTTATGTGACATTACATCAGTTAATGATCATTTTAACGGCTTTCAACAAAGAAATACAATAATATAGAAAGACCACATAATTATAAACTTTTCATGTATATTAAAAAAAAAACTGTGTTTACCTATATACAATGATTTGTGCTTATTAATATTTAAAAGCTTTGGAGTTTCGTCCAAATCTTACGGTTCTGTTAGTCCGGGCATAATACAGGGTGCGCAGCATTACTCCGACTACCCATTAGTCGAAGTAATGACCTGTGCGCAGCATTACTCCAACAACACATTATTCCGACAACCCATTACTCCCACAAAGTGGAAATTTAAGTATTATAATTTTTTCAACTTTGTCCAAACAGCTTCTGGAATTTGTACACAAGAGGTATAAATGGGTCAGCCCTGTTATAATGAATGCCAGGGTCGTCAGCCTATAATGGAGAAATCCTGAACACAAACAATAATGATTTATCATGTTTGGAAAAATGTCATGACATTCACTTGTTCAAGAACCCTGCTGGAGTCCTCGATAGGAGTAGAACCGGTAAGAGCCATACGCAGGTTATCAACGATCACACCCATCTTTCCTTTTTCCAGTAGCATCCTCGATTGACCACGTGTCTCCTTTTCACCCACTTTATCATTTAATGTTCAATTTATCACCCGGCCCTTCATGTTCATCTCCCTTATACAGCTAAAGTACAAGATATGATAAGGGTTTTTGGCCCCTTTTTCAAAACTGACAAGTTTCTTCGAAATTTTCATATTACCTCTCTAAAGTGGTGATCTTTTAATAATTTGTACGTTTCAACCTTATGATTTTTCAGTTTTCTTCTCATTGGTGGGCTAAATATGTGGGAAAAGCTACTTTTACTCCAAAAAGCTCGAAATATGGTAAATTTTCAAATGTTTTTTAATTAAAAAAAGTATGGGCGTACTCTAAACCTTGATTCCCCAGTAGAGGAACATTAATTTAAGTTTTACTATATACAACCTAGTAAACTTAAAGGTATACTAGCATCTATAGATGTATTTTAAGAACTATACGATCTAGGTCATTTTAGGGTTAGTGTTCTTTGCTTTTCTTTTAAAACATAAACGCTGGACCATTTAAGGGAGCGATAATTAGATTTTAATGGGGGAAGGGCTATGCTGAAATTTAAATAAAAAGGCAGGATGGGCAAAATCAGGAAACGACCGGCAAGATGGTGCTATGAATTAAAATAAAAAGCTACTCCGAGCGCAGCATGGTATGACCGCATCAAGCTGTACCCTGTACGTTGGAGACCCAATACGGATAGTCTGTTGCTTTGGTCACATACACGAAAATTAAAAAATTAACAAAGTGCACGTGCAAGCACGCAATAAAAAATCCATGCTCCGACTTTTCCAAAAATAAAATGGCAGGATGCGAAAGGTATCAATAGCCCCCATAAAATTAATTGGTTGCTCCCTAGGTTGCATCCTAGCATGTATTGGTTGGGAATCTGGATCTTCGGTTTGGGATGCTGAAAACATCTAGTGGTACTTTTAGCAAAAGTTTAGAGTTCGGGTGTATCCCGCCATCCCACCCCGAATGATTATAATATTACTTATGAATTGATAAATTAACAAGGGATTTATAACTCTGATGGTGCTGACAGGCAACTTACTTTAATGTAACTCATGTTTAATGTGAAACATTGACTGAACAATTTTTTATACAGAAAAAAGGACCATGTGCCTTGTTATAGAAAATGAGGATGATAACTTGGTTCTCTGTATTTTTACCGCTATATCTTGGGTTGTTTTTTTTTATATTTCTATGGAAAATTAGGCCAAATGTTACAGTTATTAAGATACATTGTAGTAGTACAATGTATAACTTGGAAAGCTGTATGAGCAGTTAGATACACCTAAGAATGAACTTACTGTCGTCATGGTTGTTGTTCTATTGGTGTTTAAATCTCGTTCACACAGATATCACATTGTTAACATACTTCCAGCAATTCAAATTATTTTATTTCATAAACATTACCGATATAACTTACACTGACTTACTCCAGCAGTATTGGAGATTGGATGGCATGCTACTCGGTTTTGGACTTGTTTCTGTCGAAGTAAGAGACCTCTTATATTATAGGAGTAAAATATAACTAAAATCTCTATGTCATTGTCGGAGTTATGGGCTGTCGGAATTATGGCTTGTCGGAGATATTGGTTGTCGGAATAATGGGTGGTCAGAGTAAATGGTTGTCGGAGTAATGACCTGACCCCATAATAGAAAATAGAAAATAATGAGATGCAGAATTAGTGTACGCGGCAAGGCCTACATAATTAGAGGCAATTTAGAAAAAAATACAAGGGAAAAGCGCCAGCAACCTTCAACGAGGCCAGTAAGCGCTGCTCGTGGTTCTGTAATTGGCCCATGCATGGTTTAAATAAAATGCATATAATTCAAATTCAGTCCCAACTCTCTAGCGGAATTGAACTTTGATCGATTTGATTTCTATTGTGTGTTTAGTTTTTCGTGTTTTGTCTAAGAATATTGATAGGGGGAAGGTTTGGCCCAAAGAACTAGTTAAACTTCGCCACATATTATATGTGCCTGTCCTTAGCCAGGAATTTTTGACAAAGCTTTGTTTGTACTTGTCTTTTTTTAGTTTTCTGTTCCTTGTTTTAGAAGGGGGTCTATCTGTGACTATTTCAGGGCTGGATATGAATCATATACACTTGATAAAGACCATGGGCCAATTGCAAAACCGCGAGCAGCGCGTGGTTTTTCTGAATTACCGCTTGGGTAGCGTACACTTATTCCACATTTCATTATTTTCCTTAGATGTAAAAAATCAGCCTTTTTCCCAAAGTGTTAAAATTGTAATTCAACATGACAGAAACCCAAAATATAAAAACAGTTAATCAACCAAACTGAAATCAACTCGAAGTCAAGAAGTAACGAGAGTGAACTCATGTGCTTCGGAAGAGTTAGCAGTTCCTGCTTGCTTTGGCGACACTTTGTCGCGCTGCCGATTGTTAATCAAGTTCTGGAAAATATTATCCATAAATACAGATTGGTGCTCACATAACCTGTACAAAAGTTAACATAAAGTTATTTTTGTATCTGCTTTCCATGTTAACTCGTGACTGGTCAATGCAGACTTGCAACAGCTTTTTATAAGACTGGTCATAACCAGCCACAAAGTCGTGTCTGCTCTTACCAGACCAGTCATTTAAACAGGTCTGTTCAAAATCGGCTTTTAATAAAACAATCATTCAATTTGTTATCAAAAATCTTTTGTAGCATTAAAAATATTTCTGACGTCGTTTTAAGTGGTAAAACATGCACTTTGTACTTTAAAAGCTTTAACATTCAGTCTATAAATCAGACTTGTCACGAAGTTAACTTGACCAGACCTGTCATAAAAATGCGACTGCTTTTAAAAGCAGACATGGAATTATGACTGCTTTTAAAGTTAACTTGGAACCAGTTGCACGTCTACTCAAACCTGTCGCATGACCAGTCACAAGTTTTAAACATGAAATTAAGTTAATGTCTGCTTTTCAAGTTAACCTACCGTACATGTTATGTGTGCACCCATCTGTAACCAACGGTTCCTATTGTTGCATTAAGAACATGGATGCCAATAATTTCGAGTAGCCAGTACCTCTTCATTTCTTTTGTTGGATTGTAGCCAAACAGAACCATATTCTCAGGTTTTATTTCTTATCATGAAACCATCTGCTTTTGCAAAGTCTTTGGATAAAGATATTGAATATCTCAGATAATCTCAACATTTTTATGTACCCTTATCTTATCTCTCGCTCATCTATATCGATGGCGTGTGTAAAACGTAGGCATGAAAACTTTTTGTTTTGCGTGAAAGATATTGACTTTATTATTAACAACAAAGTCCATCGTCACTGCCAAAAGGTTTATCGTCACACGGGCATTGACTCTGTTCGTTTGAGTTTGTTACCGGGCACACTTTTGGTGTATTACAGCCTTGTTCTAAAAACAGAAATACATCATTAAGCCTAACGTGATACCAATATGACTTTAATTATCTCCACAATTTCAAGGGCATCTAGAATAGATCTTTCTAATTGTTTTATTCCTTTCTTTATATCTATATGAAACTTGTTGATCTAAGACATATTCTACAGTACATAAAAATAGCATTATTGTCGCAAAGGGTGGGTCTGCATGGAAACACTCAAATAAAATATTTGTCTTCTAGACAAAAAAGACCGAAGACTAGCTCTCTCTTTCAACCTCACGTTCTGTTATATTGATGATGTCCTTTCACTAAACAATTCTCGATTTTGTTACTTTCTCCATCTCATATATCCCCAGGAGCTTGAGATAAAGGACACAACGGATTCTAGGAAGTCTGCTTCATATTTAGATCTACATCTCGAAATTGATTCTCAGGGACGACTTTCAACAAGGCTCTATGCATATGACAAACGTGATGACTTCAACTTTCCAATCGTCAACTTTCCCTTCTTGTGTAGCAACATTCCATCCGATCCAGCTTATGGAGTCTACGTATCTCAATTGATTCGTTACTCCAGAGCATGCGGGACTTACATAGATTTCCTTAGCAGAGCGACACATCTGACGCAAAAATTGCTCACACAGGATTATGTTGCTCATCAGTTGCTGTCTTCACTCAGGAAAGGAGTATGTTCGGAAAGGGCCAAAAACGGCCCTAAATTTCAAATTCGAGACAGCTACAAAATAATTCTGCTAGAATGTTCATAAGACTCTATCCTTTATAAAATGACATAAATTGTGCATGAATTAATTACTTTTGTGTACAACAGAGACCTTTAAAGTTAGTGAAATTCTTTAAAAATCGCTATTTTTGACATATTTAGCCTCTTTTTCTGTAAAAAATGATGAATATAAGGTTGGCCGCATACTCTGACCAAAATTATTTTTTGGTTAAAATATTCACTTTTAAGTAATAAATTGATTAACAAAAATCTATGTTGGTCAGAGCATGCGGCCACTTTTGATTTTGACACAATAGTGGTGAAAAGGGGTAAGAAATCGACAAAAAAGAAGATTTTCCTATTGTTGTCTCATATTTAGGGTGTCATCGAAGGAAACAGCACAATTTTATCACTAGAAAACTAGTATATTTGTTAAATATAGGTATTCTGTGAGTTATTTCCAATGCATTCATTTAAATTTCTTGAAAATAAAAAATCAGCCAAATCACAGGGCCAATTATAGGCCTTTGTGAACATACGTAAGACATCTTGCACTTTTAAACAAATAAGGGATTTCGATCTCTCAGATGTGTACAGATGTTGGTTTGTCATAGGGCTTTGTTTTGTCTTCCTTTACCAGATTTGACACGCTGAATGGACTATTGGCAACGAAACGGGTGTGCTATAGCAAGCAGGAACTGATTACTCTTCCGGAGCACCTGAGTTCACTCTTGTTTCGACTGGCGCTAAGCCTGTTGGTAATAGTCAACTAAAGAGCGCTAAGAAACCTGGCATCATGTCAGGCCGCTTTTTTCAACAAAACGCTGAAATTTGTGCCCTAGGTGGTTGAATGGGGCAGACCTTATAGTCAGGTGATTTTGACGTCGTTTTATCACCGTAAGTGAGCCTTCGGTTGAACTTCTTGTTTGTTTTGATTATACTTTTATTGGCATTTGTTATAGGTTTAGCCTTTTTCGTTGTTTTATTAACATCATGAAAAATAATGAAGGTTCAGATGTTTGATTCTTATTTATGTTTAACTTAATGTTTCTCATACTTAGGATTTTTTATATGTGTATCACTTTTCAGTGTGCATTAGGGGTTAACTCCTCTATCTTGAAGAGAATAAACATTGATAAGGTTGCATCTGTTTTGAAGCATTTAGACAAATGATCAAAATAACCAAGAACAATTGTAGATCTGTGTGCTCATCTTATGCTTTTATCCTCTATTACTAATAATTTTGGCGGCAAAAAGGTTCTTTTTTATATTCCTTTGCTTTTTAATTGCTGCAGATCGGCACCTTTATAAAATATATGAAACATGTGAAAGAGTAAATGAAATTTTATACAAAAACTGCATATTTTTTGGACATGTTTTAGAATAAGAAAATGAGAATTTGTGTTCATGGCAAAACGATTCAAGTTTATAATAGATGGATAAAGGTCGAGGTATTCAAAAACCTGATCAAAACCTCAAACCGTGTCTCAAACATACCTGCACATACACAATAAACACACGTGTAAATACATACAAAACGTACCTGGCATAATGACTGAAAAAAATCCAAAACTATAATATTAGTAAATCCAAATAACGACTAACAAAACGTAATTAACATGATTAAGTTCGAGTGTTATATTTAATTTACATATTAAATTTTAATAAACTTATTTTACAAGTTACATAGCATTGCATGAAGACAATTTTGATAATTGATTTGGCTCATTTCATTTATTATTAAACAGAGTTGATGGGAGGCCAGAATGGTTAATCGCTTTAAATATTTGCACAATACTAAAATAGGTTAAAGTATAATTTCAAGCTAATTAATTTTACGAAAGTTTAATACTCACCAACACTGCAGTCTACAAAAAAAAAGAAATGGAATAAGGTTCTACCAAGTTGCACACAGAGCATTTTCTGATTTATTTTCAGGATAATATTTGTCCACGTTTCCTACTTTTCTTTTTTAAACTTTTCAATATTTCCAAACATTTCCACGTCTTGTGGTTACAATGTAGCTTTAATCGTCCATAATAATTGTTTTTGATAGACAACCTTTTATACTTGGAGTAACATTACAATTTTTGCAAGATCAAATGGATACGACATAACTATTGAGGAACTTATAGATATGTTTTATCTGAAGCCAATAACATGCAATGATTTTTTTCCTTTGAATATTCGGGTCTGCGTATCTTTATTGCAATTTTTAAGTGCTAAAAAGAGAAACTAGTAAATCCAAAAGTATTTTGATCGGATATAATTTAATTGAAGAAAAAACTTGACATGTTAATTTGTTTATTGGTTGTAAGAATTCAAGTTCAATTTCAGTACTTAATCTTCAAGGGCGATCTAGGAGCAACCAAGGTAATAGCTCTTGAATTTACTTGACACGCTCTTAATTTTACTTAACTGACTTTTAGAAATGGAATTTTTTTTACAAATATTGGACTCGTCGAGCCTTTAGTAAATTCCGTTGTTGTTCAGTAATTTTTGTCCGTTTAGGTACTGAAATGATTTTTTATCTAGTGATGCAATTGTTATCGTAACAACTATTGTCAACAATAACAGGCATGATTCTTGTGATAAATTAGTTTAATATATCGAATGAAAACCAGCTGAATCTGAGAAATTTCGTACAGCACATATGTTGAATGATTTAGAATGTGTTGGTCATCAGAAAAACGGTATTATGTGTATTATAAGATTGTTTAATATACATTTTGTCATTGACATTTTTATCAACTAAATTTTTTTTCATACATACTTAGCTTCTGATCTGAAAAATAAAAGGATGTCTTATTAATTAAAATAATTATCAGTCCATTGCCAATAAACTCTTATTCTTCTAAACATACAATGTAAATCCAAATCAATAGTTAAATTAGACATTGATTTTATGCATTTAAACATATAAGAAAAACTCTTTTAACACAAATATCGCATGCTTTTGTTCAAAATATTATTTTCGTATGTGGGATAAGACGACGTCTGTTCTTGATTTAAATACATAAATGCTTTAAGAGGCTAGTGTCCAACTTTTAAATTTTTCATATTCTTTTTGTTTTTTTGTTGTGATTTGTTAACATCAGTAGATGCCCAAGATTTACCAAGAAATGAAACCTGAGCATACAGATGCCTTAAGTTGCTGAAACATTGATATATTGTTAGGCTTAAAGAAAATATAAAGCTTTTGCCATATCTGTTAAGCTGTCTGTCGTGCCTATAAGTTAACTTAAAAAGCTATCTATTAAAGAAATTGTCCTTATTTCAATGATTTTTGCTGATTTTCACACACTTTTTGGTCTGTAAGAAGGTGGGCGCATCAAAATAACAACTTCATACCTGGCAAAAATGTGTAAAATGGCGAAATCCGTCATTTCTGAAAGTTTGGAGTTGTTGTTTTCATGCGCCCAAAGTTTTCTTAAGGCAAATATGCACATAAACCATTCAAAATTGCAGATTTTCTCTATTTTGTCAAATAAGACCACTAAATATGATGTCATATTTCCATCACAATGAAGGAAAATTGCCATATCTGATGTGTTTCCGTTGTAAACACATATTATATTTCTTATAAATATCATAACATTTGAACCAACTACATTTTTTGGGGCCAATTATGGGTCTTAATGCCACTCATCCTTTGCTTTTTCGTTGATCATAATATTAACTTTTATATTTCAACTGTCAAAAACTGGCTTCTTATATATGACCACCAGAAATCATCGTTTTGAGTTATATATCTTTAACAGTATTACTGAAAAATCATTCTTATATAAGCCGAAGGTTATTTGCTATAGTTGTGCAAGTAATTATATCATTATTTTGTATCATTTAATACTGCAACTCAAAAACTCTGTACCCGTGCGGGTTCGGGTGGCGAATAGGCCCGGCGCGGCGCTAAGCTTGTCGGTAAAAGTCCACTAAAGATCGCTCCGAAACCTGACATCGGGTCAGGCCGCTTTGCCCACAAAGCGACTGGGATGTGTGCCCCGGGTGGTTGTATGGGGCAGCCCTGACATCGAGAGATGCGGGGGCGTCAGGCGATAATGCGGAAAACCTGACCACAAACTATAGTGGTGCACCGTGTTGGAAATAATGTCACCTTCCTCGCACATTAAAGAGCCCTGCTGCAGGTCTCGGTAAGAGTAGGACCCGTAGGATCCCAATGCAGGAGGCTAAATTAACCGTCCCTACCCATCACTCCTTTTTTCCAGTGGCAGTCAAAACTCTCCTACCCAATTGGCCTTGTGTCCCCATTTCCTGCACTTCATCATCATTTCATGTTCATTGTATCGCCACTTTCATGGTCATCTCCCGGATATAGCCGAAATCGTGCTGCTTAGGTATAAAGCAATAACCAACTAACTAACTAACTCGAATACTCTGACTTAGCCCATAAAGCAGATGAGACATAACTTATCTATACCTTTAATTACAAATGGATTCATTGATGTTTGACTGTTACATACATCACAGATAGACGCATTTTTCATTAAGGTTTCTGAAAGCAAAAATGTGAAGATAAAAACAACATTTTTCTTTTGCATTTTAGAACAAAAACATTTTAATTAAGATATAAGCCAATACAGATATTAAAAGAAGAATGTAGCAATATATGATATAAAAATTATATTGAGGGATTCGTAAACTAACCTTGAGTCCTATACATGTATATGTTTCAGGGCATGCATCTTTGAATCCAGGGCGATTCCGAATCGTCATTGAGGAAAGTAGCATTGCAACTTACACTGAATTTTTGTCAGTGCGATTTGGAGTTTCAAAGCTCGGATTTAACTTTATGTTTTACATTGAATTCGAGTGTGCAGTGCAATACGAAAGTAAATATATTAACAATACGCCAGAGTCTTGAAGAAGATGCTTGAGTTTGCATGTACAGGAAAACATTTTTTTTTCAATGTAGATATTTTCCTTTACATAGACAAATCACTTCTTTCGCAAACTGAAAATATCATGTAAAATTAACATTTATCCTTTTTATGGATTATCTCCTATTAATTGAATATATCTTTATACATACTGGAATCTGAACTGTAAACGGTAACAACATCTCCACTTATATCATTTAATATATACTTGGTGCAGAAATAATCTGCATGTGTGTCATTCCCTTCGATAGTGTGCCTAAAATAAACTGTACACAGATGATTGCAACTGATACTACAAACAACCTTGTATAATCAAAACAGGCAAGGCAATTTTATTTAGTTTTTTGTGCATTGTCTAGGGTTATTGATAGGGGGAAGGTTGAGTAATAAAAACTAGTTTAAGCCCACCACATATTTTATGTGCCTGTCCAAAGCCAGGAATCTTTGACAAAGCTTTCGTTTGTACTTGTATAATTGATATTTCTGTTCCTTGTTTAAGAAGGGGGTCATTTGTGAATATTTTTGAACTAGATTTGAATTATATGCATTTTATTCAGACCATTTGCAAATTGCAGAATCGTGAGCAGCGTCTACTGGCCTCATAGAAAGCTGCTGGTGGTTGTCCGTTTTTGTTCTTTTAATTGCCGCTTGATTGTGGGCTTTGTCGCATACACTTATTCCACATCTCATTATTTTCTACTTAAGATCAAAATCCATTAACTAAAGAAGCATGCAATGCAGGGGTACGTTGCTCCAAGGTTGTTGTCAGCACCCAGGAAATTTTACAGAAAACATCTTGTGCTTGCAGACAAATATGGGATTTCTATCTCTCAGATGAACAAAAATGTTGGTTTGACATAGAGTATGGTAGTGTCATCCTTTCCGGATGAAAGACTAAATCAATCTTTCGAAACGTGACGGGAGACTTATAGCAAGCGTGAACTGCTTACTCTTTAGCAACACCCGAGTTCACTCTCGTTTCAGCTTTGGTTCATGTTGCTAAATGCAGTTTAGTTGTTATGTGTGTTTTTTGTTTGTTTTGTGGTTTGATTGGTTGTGATGATTTTTTGTTTACCCATTTTGTCGGTGTCTTTTCGGTTTATTGACGTTTTACCTCTTTGGTACACCTTTGCTTCTTTCTGAAGAAGTTTGTTTCATTATACAAGTATAGACTAAAATACTAACTGACAGAAATTGATGCTATGTTTACCTTGTCATGATGAAAGGTCCAGATCTACTCATGCATTCAGTCACCACTGTGTCAAAGTCGTTAAATAATCTTTGGAATGATCCGTTATAGGCATGCTGAAAGTCTTCATCATTAGTCATGATATACACACGGTTCTGCATATACATGGGAAGGCACAAAATCCATTGGGATTGCTAATTGTGGCTTTTGCTAAAAATAATTCACCTGCAAACAGAACAAATAAAATTGAGATTGATTTGATTTTTCAATTTTTGTCAACATGACAATGCTGTCATTAAATATTTCCACCGCTACTATTGTTATACTTAATATTCATGTACTTAAAGAACAAAACAAGCCATATACATTATTTAAGCATTATTCAGAACAAAATCAAAAAAAGAAAAATATTATGTGTTTTTAGGAAAATGGATTCTAAACTTGATTTGAATTAAAATGATTTTTTACGGAAGACATCATTCGCTCATAGATTTCTACATGTGTCTCTTGAATGAGTGCAGATGTTGGTTGTTTATAGGGTTTTGTTAATGTCTTCTTTAACCGAAATGGAAACACTTAACTGGAAATTGGCAGCGCGACTGGCGTGCTAAAGCGAGCAGGACTTCTTACTCTTCCGGAGTTCACTTTCGTTACGACTAGAGTTCGCAGTGTTGATTTCGGTTATGTATATGTTTTGTGTTTTTAATGCTGTTATCATTCGTGTTTACTGCTTTTGTCGTTAACCCTTCAGCACTTTGGACATTTGTGCATCTTTGTTTCTTTCACGGTGAGGTCAGTGACACATTTGATAAACTAATTGAGTTACTGAAAGCAGGAAATTGTGTCACAAACGGCGACAAAACTTTCCAAGATGGAGAAGTGCCGTGAATCATAGTAAAGAAAATGGGTCCATAGATAAACGGGCCACGTGCAGAAGCACGTCTGATCAGTCTCAACGACCAGTGGTAGATCACAATCTCAAAAAATACTTGAGTCAGATAAGAAATTTCTGACGATGAAGTTTCAATTTTACCCAGAGGTTATCAACGTGTGGGTATGGAATCTGATACAGAACATCTAAATGTTAATGACAATGTTGAAGGTCATGAAGAACATTCTTCAAAGAAAGGTTTATTTAATATGTTTAGCCAAGATGCTTATGCCAAGACATTTGGTATAGACATAGTTGAGGCTAAAATAAAACAGGTCCTGCTTGGTATTTGGCGTACTGATACTCGATTGCATTTGCAGAAGAAATAAGAATGACAACAAAGTTCCAGAATGGCAATAATTTGTATTGCCTACCAGCTAAGATGATAGAAAAGATAACTTATAGAGGTCAAAAGGCTGCCTACATGGGTATTGTGTTGATTATGTATACCAAACGGGAATTGGCGAATCTTTTTGATAATTTAATATCTGACAATGATGTTGATTAAGCTAAAAATCGGGTAAATGTCTTGAGAAAATTTTGGTCATAGAAGTGCATTACATCACATGATTAGACACCAGTTAGCTATGAATGACACAGGGTTTTATGAAATTGAAGATGTCCGTGAACTTTCTTGGTTCTGACTTAAACAAGTTTTTGAAAGTAAAGTGGTAGATTCTTTGATTCCAGTTATTCCTTTTATGGCTTACCTAAGACAAATAAAACTAACAAAATTAAAAGCAAAGTCACAAACCAATCTTAGTTTCAAGCTTGTTCCGTTTGCAAGGCATAGAAGATGATTTTTTTTAAATAGCCTAGCAGTTAGTAGCTTAATGATATCCTAAATTTCTTTGCATTTTTTCAATTTCTACATATAAAAACATTTTGTATTTCAAAATCAAAGATTTAAGTACAATTGATAAGATAAAACGGAACTATTAGTAGAAAGGATAAATTGCATTAACGCCCCAGTTTGATTTGAAAATCAAACGTTTTGCAGAGTCTGCTATCTCATTCCTCATTTTGTAGCTAAATTATTGTACATTAAATGAAAAAAAGAGGTCCGGTTAAAAAATGGGAATGGACCCATTTTTTATCCTAAAATTGTATGGACTTGTATCTTCATTAAGACAAAATCTCAAGTTGGACCTTAATTAATTAGAACTGTTTTTATAATTACTCGAAGAAAGAGTGAAACATCTTTAAGAAAGGTTTTTTTTCTATAAAAACATTACTTTGCACAAAAAGTTTAAATTCAAAGATGATAAATTTAAGGAAAGATTGAAAATACCCACGGGGGGGGGGTTAAGATTTAAGAAATTTTAAAGATATTTGACTTCAAAATCAAAATCATAGTCTTATTGATTCTTAAGCCTAGCACACGGAACCAGTTTCAAATTCAACTTTAACAGAATTGTGTATTGTTATATTCATTTTTGACAGAGTGGTGAAGTTGATTCTGCATGCAAGACTGAAAAGTAAAAATAAGAAGACTATAATTTAATTTCAATAAAAAATGTAAATCACGTTATTGTCAAAACAATAGAACAATCTTATATACAGCAAACGGTTTTTTTTCAACAAAATGCAAACATTTATCCTTCAAATAAAACTTTGCCTTAAGTTTTGTGTTCAATTGTGGACTGAAAATAGCTCTTATTCGACCCGCCCTTAAAAACTCTGTTTTTAAGTGATTTTTACACATTTAATTTTTTTAAAGTTCTACTCTTGAAATTTTCTCTTTGTCAAAGTAAAATTTACAAGAAAACGGATCTTCATAACATAATCTTCTTATCCACTTATCCAGGATTACTAGATATTATTTGTTTATGAAAGTACAATTATCAAGTAAAAATAAGTTATAAAGAATGAAGCTCTGTTAACCTTTTTTCCCTCTTCTAGATGGGTCAAAATGGATTCGTAACCATTAATTTTTATTATATAATTAGCTTAGAATAAGATGAGTGTTTTTGTTAAATCTATATAATTGAATATCTATAGGCAAAACCATCATTTTTTTAAAGTTATTCATTAGCAGTAACATTGCAATGATTTGTTGTTTTAAAAGAACGCAAAAATGCTTGCTCCGGAAGTTACTTAAATAGACACATTGCATTAAAGGGATAGTGTATTCGAAAAAAAAGATGTAATAACATAAATTGGCCAACAGACAATAGATTATAAAGGGGTGTGAAAAAGGTGTACGCTTCACAACCAACATAAAGAAAAGGCAATTTAAAAAATCACAATGGAAATAAAAAACAGCCAGTTGTCTTCAACATGACAAGAGGTCACTGCTGGCCGTCTTGCATAGACCCAAGACTAAAAATACAATACATAAGATTAAAAAAATTCCTTAAATTATCTAAATTATCAACAAAAGACCCATTTCCAGACAAAGAACAAAAACAAAAACAAACAACTAGATTCCTAGCCTAGGATAGGGGCGGGGTTAAACGAGTTTTTCGGGCCCCCCTATTGTTAATCTTGTACAAAGCACAAAAATAATACCCTTAAAAAATAAATCGATAAAAGTTCAATTTAACAAGAGAAAACCTGAGACAATATCACTATACGAGAACAATGAGACGTAGAGGAACTCTCTTGAGAACACTCGCAGATACTGACTGCTAGCTAAGAATCATTTATCGGCTGACGTAACAAAAATCAAAAATGTCGATTCTAAATCCAACACAATATTTCAAACAACTTATGATTTAATCTTATATCATCACACAAAACCGACATATTTGATCGCTTTAATGCATTAAAACTATTCAATAGCCAAAAGTTAATGGATTACATTTACTATCAAACTATCTACATATCTCCCAAAAAACTCCAAGTTTAAAGCTTTTACATGACGACGAACTCAGTAAAGCCACCAAACTAAGAAAAAAGACAATAATGGCTCGTATATAAGTAATGAAGATGATTTAGATACTTCACATTTAATTTGTTTCATTTGTCTTAATATTAGTCTTCGGGAACAAAATCATCCGAAATCCGATTGATGGCTGTATTAAATGCACTGCTAATATATCTATCGTCACGAAGGTAGAAATATAATCAATCAGCATGGTCGAATAATTTTGAGCGAAATGTTTAATACAAATTTGTTGTACATTTCCAAGTTTTCTTTTATTACATTTTGGTCTAAATGGCATTAAAAAAATGGGGACAATAAGAAAAATGTTCTTTTGGTAGAAAATATGCCTTCAAAACTCGTCTATTTTTTGCAATTTAAAAAAATGAATAAATAATCAAAATAAATCAATTCAAATAATTAATAAAATAGATAAATAAATAATTTAATAGTTAAATATCTGGTATATTATTTTCATATCATTACCTTAAATACTTTTTTATGTCGCCTGCAACATGTTACAAAGCGACATATAGAAATCGATATGACACTTTTTGTCGTCTTGCGTCGTCTTCATGCGGCGTTACAAAAATTTCCGTCGCAGTTTTCAGGGCAACTACATGACACAGTCTATTGATATTTGACATGTTGCTTTCTCCTATAGGTCTTAGGATGTAAAGCAATCTTACAGCCCTAAATTATCTACTTTTTGTTTACCGAATATTTTAAGACAATGGCGACATATGTTTTCCATAGAAGACCGCCATTCTAGTTAATATTTTACATCTTAAAGAAATTCAAAATGTAACAAAGAAGTAAGGAATAATGTCAAAAAGGTCGATTATTGAAAAATCTAAACTTCAAATGATAAGTATACCACTTACCTGTAACACACAAATAACCAAACAGAAAAGCAGCAAAGCATATTCCCATCTTGTTTGAAGCATATATTTAGTTAGACTGAGTGTGCTTTGCTCCTTTTAACATAGATACATTAACAAAAATAACAGGCTACATCACGATAGAACCAAATGCAAAGCTGTTATTTATTTTTTTAAAGTATTATCTTACACGGACTCTGAAATTGTCAGTAATCCCATGTAGAAAAGAAAATAACAAGTCACGATATATAAAATGTTAATGTCTGTAATGAATCATTAACTTTGTTGTCATTTGTATTTCGTGAACAAAGTTTTGTTATTACCTTTATTAACAAGCTGCAGTGCATATGTCACCATCGTGGTGCACCCTGCTATTGAATTATTGCAACTCATTTCTATAGAAGATAATGAGGATGTGGAATAAGTGTTCACGACACAACCTACAATATAAACGATAATTTTTAAAAAAATCCACAATGGCAAACAGCCAGTATCCTTCAATGTGACAAGTGGTCGCTGCTCGATGTTTTTAATTGGAATCCATAGTATTTGTCTACTGGTGCACGGTGTCAACCGTTAAATTCTTGAGTGAAGACAGCAACCATGGAGCAACATAACCCTGTGTCAGCAATGCCTGTGTCAAACGTGACGCTCTGCCAAGAGTGAGTGAGTTGGTGTTTTACGCCCGTGCAACGCTATATAGGTTATTTACAGGCGATGAACATGAAAAGGATGATACAATGAACATGAAATGATGATGATATATGAAATATGGGATGGGGTGAGAAACACAGGGACGGTAAATTTTGAAGAACCACAGGAAAAGGGGAGAAGTGGGTAGGGGCGGAAAATTTAGACTATGTGGTGCATTACTTGGCGGTCCACAAAGGGGTCTTGTACGTGCATGAAGCGTGGCATTCTCCACACACGTTGTCCCACTATGGTCGGCGGTCAGGGTTTCCGTATTATAGACCTGACAACCCCAGCGGACGAGGGCTACCCTATTCAGCAAACTAGGGTACATACTTGGTCGCTCTGTGGACTGAGCACTAACCCAACGTCAGAATCCCAAGACCCTTAGTCGCCTCTTACGACAAGCTAGGCTCTGCTGCGGGCCTATTCGCCACCCGGGCCCCGCACGGGACGCTCTGACAAGGAAATCGATGTAATTCCCACAAGCTCTGGAATAACTTATCAACTGTGATAGAACATGAGACAAAAGGACAATAAGAAATTAACGGGACTTCAGGATACTCTCTAGAGAAATTCGAAGCAACTGACAGCTAGCTAAGAAGCATCTATTAACTGATGTAAAAAAACAAGAATGATGATTTTATATCCGACACAACCCGTCAAACAATTAATGATTCGGTGATGTATCATCACACATAACCGACACACTTGACCGCTAAAATGCTAAAAATGACATAAGTATAAAAAATGCAATTAACATTTTAAATTAAGTATCAAATTACCATTATATTTACAATAAAAGAATTTACTAAAACTTCCATTTCATAACCTTTATACATTAAAGCTTAAAGCCAGTTTTTCATTCCATTTTTTTTTATTTGTTTGCTTTATAAACAAAATTACCGTTGAAATAAGGATCGGATATTCCCATTACAATCAAAATTCGACGTGTACAGTTTATTGTCAACAAGATATAGATATTTATTATAAAACTTAGTAAAAGACTTCGCTGATTTGTGGTAATGATATCTAGTAATTTTTTGTAATACGCGGTTTTTATCATTAAAATCAGACACACCACTGCAGATCCGGGCATATCTTACCAACTGTGAAATACATACTCCGTAAGACGGATCAAGTGGTACATATCCCTCTAGAAAAGGAAATAAACAATAGGAAATAAAATGTCATCCCGTTTATCATATATTTTAGTGTGTAATGATCCATTGATTATACTTAAATCTAGATCTAACAAGAGGCTCCCAGGAGCCTGAATCGCTCACCTGGTCTTGATGTTGACCCAATACTTTTGTACAGCTAAATGAGCTGAACATTTAAGCAAGCAACATCTTTTCTCTACCTGCAATAGTTTTCATTCTATAGGCTAAAAACACCATTTTTCACCTATAAGGGGCCATAACCCCTATAAGGAGTCATCTGACAACTTCGACCCTATGGAGACTTTTGTAGAGCTAAATGAGCTGAACATTTAAGCAAGCAACAGCTTATCTCTATCTGCAATAGTTTTCATTTTGTAGGACAAAAACATGAAAAATCGCTATTTTTCAGGGGCCTTAATCCCTTTAAGGGGTCATCTGACAACTTCGACCCTATGGAGAATTTTGTAAAGCTAAATGAGCTGAACATTTAAGCAAGCAACAGCTAATCTCTATCTGCAATAGTTTGCATTCTGTAGGCCAAAAACATGACAAATCGCTATTTTTCAGGGGCCGTAACCCCTATAAGGGGTCATCTGACAACTTCGACCCTATGGAAAATTTTGTAGAGCTAAATGAGCTGAACATTTAAGCAAGCAACAGCTTATCTCTATCTGCAATAGTTTTTATTCTGTAGGACAAAAACATGAAAAATCACTATTTTTCAGGGGCCGTAACTCCTATAAGGGGTCATCTGACAACTTCGACCCTTGGAGAATTTTGTAGAGCTAAATGAGCTGAACATTTATGTAAGCAACAGCTAATCTCTATGTGCAATAGTTTTCATTCTGTAGGACAAAAACATGAAAAAACACTATTTTTCAGGGGCCGTAATTCCTATAAGGGGTTATCTGACAACTTCAACCATATGGAGACTTTTGTAGAGCTAAATGAGCTAAACATTTAAGCAAGCAACAGCTAATCTCTATCTGCAATAGTTTTAATTCTGTAGGCCAAAAACATGAAAAATGGCTATTTTTCACCTTTAAGGGGCCGTAACCCCTATATGGGGTCATCTGACAACTTCCACCCTATAGCGACTTTTGTAGAGTTAAATGAGCTGAACATTTAAGCAAGCAACAGCTAATCTCTATCTGCAATAGTTTTCATTCTGTAGGCCAAAAACATGAAAAAATGCTATTTTTCACCTTCAAGGGGCCGTAACCCCTATAAGGAGTCATCTGACAACTTTGACCAAATGGAGACTTTTGTAGAGCTTTTGATGCTGAATCAGTAACGTGGCCTCAGATTTCCCCTATCTCTTATACTTTTTGATTTATAAGCCAAAAACAGTAGTCTGACCCCCCTAGTCTATTTTTAGTAACGGTGGCCATGTTTTTTAACAGATCAAAAATCAAAACACAAGTTTGGTGCAGGACACCCTAAGGATCATTCATACCAAGTTTCATTAAATTCTGTTTGGTAGTTTCAGAGGAGAAGATTTTTGAAAAAATGTTAACAGACGACGACGACGACAGACGACGACAGACGACGACGACAGACGACGACAGACGACGACGACGACGACGACGACGGACGCCAAGTGATGGTAATAGCTCACATGGACCTTCGGTCCAGGTGAGCTAAAAATGGGCATCTATCACCGGTAAGGTAAGATTTATTCAAGGTTTATTCCTTGGGATAGATTAGAAAATGTGGGAATGTTTAGTGAAAGAATGTTGTCTAAATATCTGTATGTATTATTGAAAGTTGCAATGAGATGCTGTTTGTTGGGGTCTTTTCCAATCGAGAAACTTGAATTCATTACAGTAAAAGAAAAGGTCAGCAATAAGTGGATCACAAGTAGTTCTAACAGGGATACTGACAACTTGGCGACAAATTGTTTTCCCAATGAAAACGAATATAAATGTTGTCCAAAAGATAATTCAGAGCAGTTATCATTTCTTCATCAGTCCAATTGACGTGTAACCTTTATGAGTGGCGTTGCTTAAAACGATTATTAAATAATTTTGAAAATTTAGAGCAGATACAGTCACTTTTAGATTTATCGAAACACCACTTAACCAGATATTCAAATTGTGTTTTAATAAGATAGTGAGGAAGTTTACTATACAAAGTAGAAAAATCGTAGCTATCTACTGTATGGTAAGTACCTTTAAAAGCACAAAGTTTGTCCTAACCATCGAACATTTTTCACACTCCAAAAATGATTTATACCATGTGAACCTTTAACACTATTAAATTCAAAACTTGGAAGCTTACTGTTTGCAGATGACCTTATCATTCTATCAGAGAGCAAAGAAGGTCTGCAAAATAGTTTAACAAATCTCTCCGAATATTGTGTTAAATGGCAATTAACTGTAAATGCCAGTAAAACTAAAACTATGATTTTTCAAAATAAACCTGTAAATATACCAACTTCATTCACAGAGTATAAAAATATTCCTATTCAGAATGTAAAGGAATTTAGATACCTGGGATGCTTAATAAATAGCAACGGTAGTCTGATAAACAGTACTGTAGATATGACAAATAAGGCCAGAAAAGTACTTTTTACTGTGAAGGGGTACACATCAGATTTAAGTCAAATTCCTGTGAAAGTCTCATGCAATATATTTGATACACTCATTCATCCTATTTTAACTTATAATGCTGAAATAAGCTTCATGGACCATTATTTGAAATATTATAGAGCCAAACTTAGAGCTCACAAGAACAATTTAGAGGTAGATCCCAATACGTTTATAGATAAAACACCTATTGAGAAGCTACATCTAAGTTTTTGTAAGAATACACTTGGAACTAAGAGAAGTTCCTCAAATTTAGCAACTAGAGCTGAACTTGATAGACTTCCTGTTGAATCCTTTGTAACAATACAAACCATTTCATATCTTGCTAGACTCTATAGCAGTAATATTAATCCAATACTAAAGGAAGCTTTTCAACTAACAGAAAAGCTAGATGTGGAGGGGACATATTCTTGGAACACTTTTGCAAAAAATATTTTGGAAGAAACTAATATACAAAAACACCAGTTAGCAAACTGGGATCCAATAAAGAAATTAGGTGATGTTAAAAAAATAATTAAAGACAATGTGACTGAATATTATAAAAAAATAACTATTAGCAAAATAGAAAATTTAACAGAAGACAATAAGTTGTTCTTATATAAAAGTATTAAAGTTACAAAAAATCAAATGGAGTTATACTTAAAACATCCAAATAGACAAGTACGTCAAAACATAAGGTTTAGAATTAGTGACCATCAATTATTTATTGAAACTGGTAGATATCTAAAAATTCCCAGACATTTGAGACTATGTGAAACCTGTAATGCTTTAGATGATGAGCAACATTTCTTTTTAAACTGTATGATTAACAAAAAAGAAAGGGATACATTTCTTAAAAATCTTTCAGATTGGTATCCAAATTTTGATCTTCTTAACAATAATGAAAAACTAACTAAAATTTTAAACCCGTCAACACCTGAAGATATTGGGATTGTTGTCTCTTTTATAGATCGGTCATTAGAACTGAGGAAGGGAGACCATAGTTAGTCTTGACATTTGTCAACGCTGTCTATGATATTGTTCCTATTACTAACTATATGTTTGTTTCATATTCTATATGTCAATTTGTTATTATCCATGTATGTCATTGTCATTGTTTTGTACTGTATGCCATGACTGTACTAGTCTATGGTTGCATTAATAAATAAAAAAAAACTGATTTCAAATATGATCTTTTCGCAGTATTGAATAATAAATTCTTTCATAGTAGTCTAAGCAAGAAATATAGCCCGGCCGCTTTACCCAAAATCTTACAAGAATCGTTCATTTGATCATACAAGCATCAAATTTGGCATGGATCATGGTTTAACCCCTCTTGCGACAGAAAAGCACATTAGAAAATTAATATATTCAAAATGGCCGCCATTTTTCTAGATGGCAGACAGTAACAATAAATTTAAAGGTTTTCATCAACCAAATTCAAATACAACTAAACAAGTCAGTAAATCCATAAATTCAATACATACTACCTTAATAGACTTTATTTTGCACAGATATAGTTTAGGCAGCGTTATTTTCCATTGGTAGCAATTATTTATTTGCAATATTGCCGAAAAATCCATTGTTTCAAGAGAAACGACAAATTATTTTCCCAAAACCTTTTGTATATAATTTGTTGCTTTCTGATCGAATTTCAAAGACAAATTATACTTTTTGATAAAAGTATCAGGAATAATAGCACCAAGATGTAAAAGGAAAAGAATATTTGAGTGTTAGGAACGAAAGAAAACAATGACACATGACATATTTTTAAGAGATGATTTATGTCATTGCTTTTTGTTTTCAGATCATTCTGACATATTTGTATGTTTTTTTAAAACCTGTTTCTGTTTGTTTATTCTTGGTAATATACTTATTAAAGGTGCTTTATAAGTAGAAAATGTGGGTTTTTACTTTAGGTCTAAATGCAATTGAGGATACCAAATCAGTCAGAAGATTTTGGATAGTAAGAAACAACAATATTTTGATATAATTTGTTTAGCATTGACTAGAAAAGACCAAATAAATTAATGTACATCGAAATTGTGTTTTGTTAGGGGTATTGGAGAAAAAAGAGCATAAATGCCGAGTTGCGCGGGCCATGATACCATTCACCCTTCCTTTTAAGTTGGCTCAAATTTTCTGTAATGTATTTTTACTAATCCTGACCTTCACATATCACTTACATTTAACCCTAACCCATATAGCTCCAGTTTATCATCCTAATCCCTAATTATAATCCCAACCTTCATCTTTAACATCAGCCCAAACCTCAGCACCGTTATATTGATGCTTGCCTTTCACAATTTTCGATTTGGTGACTTTTTTTATCTCATAAATCCACAGGACCTTGAGATAGGGGACACAACGGATTCTAGAAAGTCTGCTTCATATTTGGATCTTCATCTCGACATTGAATCTCAAGGAAAATTATCATGAAATCTTTATGATTAACGGTGTCAACTTGCCCTTCTTGTATAGCAACATTTCGTCCGCTCAAGCATATCGTTACGACTTGAGTTCGCGTTGTTGATTTCTGTTGAATTTGTGTTTTTGTGTTTTGCGTTGCTATTCTCGTTCGTGTTTACTGGCTTTTTTGTTACTTTTCGGAAGTTTGGCCCTCGAATATTGGTGCCTCTTTGTTATTTTCTCTAAACATTAATATATAAGCTTAATTAACATATTATCATAACCCAAGCCTTTACCCTCGCTCTGTCATGGATTTTTTTGCTGTAGTATGGATGTCTCTTAATATAATAGTTTTTTCTATTTGTCATCTTTGGTTGGTCTTTTTGGTTCGATCTTCATGGGCTCCTTCCTCCTTGCCTAACCGTAATAGGCTTTTCTTATATGGATTGGTTTTTTTTTCAAATTAGGTATTAGTTCCTCCTTGTCTTGTTGTTTTCGTACATTATTTTGTCTTAGGTTCTCTCTTGTTGAATTGAACTTTTGTCGATTGAGTTTTACAGTGTGTTTTATATGTAGCTTTGTGCAAGCTTATCAATAGGGGGAAGGTTGGATCCAAAAAACTAGTTTAACCCCGCCACATTTTATATGTGCCTGTCCTAAGCTAGGAAACTTTGCCAAAGCCTTTGTTTGTCCTTGTCATTCTATGTTAACTGTTTTATGTCAAGAATTGAGTCTTTCGTTGATGATTTAGGGATTGGTTTTGATACTTTTGTATTGTATTATAAGTCTTGGGCCAATGCAAGACGGTAAGCAGTGACCTATGGTCATGTTGAAGACTGCTTGCTGTTTTTCGTTGTGATTTTTTGAATTGCTGTTTGTTTATGTTTGCTGTGTCGCGTACACTTATTCCACATCTCAATATCGTATATTAAGGAGTGTATTTGTTGTTATATGTCTTGTGTGTCTTATACAATCGATACAATCTTGAGGTAAACTATTGTTTTAAATTTCTACAGTTGTCTGTTCCATGTTCTTACTTTGCCGGAATTTCCCTCAAAAACTACGAAACATTCATTTGACAAAAGATCTTATACCTGGATTCTTGTATTGCTGAAGTTAAACGGCCTCAGATTTGATTTAATTATGCTGATCCTCCTCCGTTTGACACCACTCTGGCCACCTACTTGCCTTTTGTTTTATTTTTAGCTCACCTGACCCGAAGGGTCATGTGAGCTATTGTCATCACTTGGCGTCCGTCGTCCGTCCGTCGTCCGTCGTCCGTAAACTTTTTAAAACGTTAACTCCTCTGACACCATAAGTCCAATTGAAACCAAACTTGGTATGGTTGTTCATTAGCATTCGGTGCTTAGAACTGATGTGGGGATTTTTGATTCGTCGTAATACATGGCCGCAATGGCTAAAAATAGAACATAGGGGTAAAATGCAGTTTTTTGCAAATAACTCAAAAACGGCTACAGATATCAAAATTCTGGCCGGATTAAAGTGATCAGCACCTCAAGATCTACCTACCCTGAAATTTCGAAGAAAATCCAACGACCCATGTAGGAGTTATTGCCCTTTTTGTGGATTTTTTGCAAATTTTGCACCTGTTTAGCTCAATATCTTGATAACTATACTAGATATTTGAGAAATTTAAATTGCATATTGTTAAGCACATCAAGATCTACAAAATATGTAACAGGGTCAACATTGTAGAACCTTTCCTTTTAGGAGTTACTGCCCTTAAAACGTCAAAATTTAGCATTTTAACAACATTTCCTCATTACATTGAAAACGTTAACTCCTCTGACACTTTAAGTCCAAATGGAACCAAACTTGGTATAGTTGTTTATTAGCATTAGGTGTATAGAACTGATGTGGGGATTTTTGATTGGTTGTAAAACATGGCCGCTGTGGCTAAAAATAGAACATAGAGGTAAATGGCAGTTTTTTGCAAATAACTCTAAAACAGTGACAGATTTCAAAATTTTGATTGGGAACAAAAGTGATCAACACCTTAAGATCTACCTACCCTGAAATTTCGAAGAAAATCCAACGACCCATGTAGGAGTTATTGCCCTTTTTGTGGATTTTTTGCAAATTTTGCACCTGTTTAGCTCAATATCTTGATAACTATACTAGATATTTGAGAAATTTAAATTGCATATTGTTAAGCACATCAAGATCTACAAAATATGTAACAGGGTCAACATTGTAGAACCTTTCCTTTTAGGAGTTACTGCCCTTAAAACGTCAAAATTTAGCATTTTAACAACATTTCCTCATTACATTGAAAACGTTAACTCCTCTGACACTTTAAGTCCAAATGGAACCAAACTTGGTATAGTTGTTTATTAGCATTAGGTGTATAGAACTGATGTGGGGATTTTTGATTGGTTGTAAAACATGGCCGCTGTGGCTAAAAATAGAACATAGAGGTAAATGGCAGTTTTTTGCAAATAACTCTAAAACAGTGACAGATTTCAAAATTTTGATTGGGAACAAAAGTGATCAACACCTTAAGATCTACCAGCTCTGAAATTTCGAAGAAAATCCAACGACCCATGTAGGAGTTATTGCCCTTTTTGTGGATTTTTTGCAAATTTTGCACCTGTTTAGCTCAATATCTTGAAAACTATACTAGATATTTGAGAAATTTAAATTGCATATTGTTAAGCACATCAAGATCTACAAAATATGTAACAGGGTCAACATTGTAGAACCTTTCCTTTTAGGAGTTATTGCCCTTAAAACGTCAAAATTTAGCATTTTAACAACATTTCCTCATTACATTGAAAACGTTAACTCCTCTGACACTTTAAGTCCAAATGGAACCAAACTTGGTATAGTTGTTTATTAGCATAAGGTGTATAGAACTGATGTGGGGATTTTTGATTGGTTGTAAAACATGGCCGCTGTGGCTAAAAATAGAACATATGGGTAAAGGGCAGTTTTTTGCAAATAACTCTAAAACGGTGACAGATTTCAAAATTTTGATTGGGAACAAAAGTGATCAACACCTCAAGATCTACCAGCTCTGAAATTTTGAAGAAAATCCAACAACTCATGTAGGAGTTATTGCCCTTTTTGTGGATTTTTTGCAAATTTTGCACCTGTTTAGCTCAATATCTTGAAAACTATACAAGATATTTGAGAAATTTAAATTGCATATTGTTAAGCACATCAAGATCTACAAAATATGCAATAGGGTCAACGTTGTAGGACCTTTCCTTTTAGGAGTTATTGCCCTTAAAACGTCAAAATTTAGCATTTTAACAACATTTCCTCATTACATTGAAAACGTTAACTCCTCTGACACTTTAAGTCCAAATGGAACCAAACTTGGTATAGTTGTTTATTAGCATTAGGTGTATAGAACTGATGTGGGGATTTTTGATTGGTTGTAAAACATGGCCGCTGTGGCTAAAAATAGAACATATGGGTAAAGGGCAGTTTTTTGCAAATAACTCTAAAACGGTGACAGATTTCAAAATTTTGATTGGGAACAAAAGTGATCAACACCTCAAGATCTACCAGCTCTGAAATTTTGAAGAAAATCCAACAACTCATGTAGGAGTTATTGCCCTTTTTGTGGATTTTTTGCAAATTTTGCACCTGTTTAGCTCAATATCTTGAAAACTATACAAGATATTTGAGAAATTTAAATTGCATATTGTTAAGCACATCAAGATCTACAAAATATGCAATAGGGTCAACGTTGTAGGACCTTTCCTTTTAGGAGTTATTGCCCTTAGAACGTCAAAATTAAGCATTTTAACAGCATTTCCTCGTTACATTGAAAACGTTAACTCCTCTGACACTTTAAGTCCAAATGGAACCAAACTTGGTATAGTTGTTTATTAGCATTAGGTGTATAGAACTGATGTGGGGATGTTTTATTGGTCGTAAAACATGGCCGCTGTGGCTAAAAATAGAACATATGGGTAAAGGGCAGTTTTTTGCAAATAACTCTAAAACGGTGACAGATTTCAAAATTTTGATTGGAACAAAAGTGATCAACACCTCAAGATCTACCAGCTCTGAAATTTTGAAGAAAATCCAACAACTCATGTAGGAGTTATTGCCCTTTTTGTGGATTTTTTGCAAATTTTGCACCTGTTTAGCTCAATATCTTGAAAACTATACAAGATATTTGAGAAATTTAAATTGCATATTGTTAAGCACATCAAGATCTACAAAATATGCAATAGGGTCAACGTTGTAGGACCTTTCCTTTTAGGAGTTATTGCCCTTAGAACGTCAAAATTTAGCATTTTAACAGCATTTCCTCGTTACATTGAAAACGTTAACTCCTCTGACACTTTAAGTCCAAATGGAACCAAACTTGGTATAATTGTTTATTAGCATTAGGTGTATAGAACTGATGTGGGGATTTTTGATTGGTCGTAAAACATGGCCGCTGTGGCTAAAAATAGAACATATGGGTAAAGGGCAGTTTTTTGCAAATAACTCTTAAACGGTGACAGATTTCAAAATTTTGATTGGGAACAAAAGTGATCAACACCTCAAGATCTACCAGCTCTGAAATTTTGAAGAAAATCCAACAACTCATGTAGGAGTTATTGCCCTTTTTGTGGATTTTTTGCAAATTTTGCACCTGTTTAGCTCAATATCTTGAAAACTATACAAGATATTTGAGAAATTTAAATTGCATATTGTTAAGCGCATCAAGATCTACAAAATTTGTAACAGGGTCAACGTTGTAGGACCTTTCCTTTGAGGAGTTATTGCCCTTGGAACGTCAAAATTGAGCATTTTAACTGCATTTCCTTGTATTGAAAATGTTAACTCCTCTGACACTTTAAGTCCAAATGGAACCAAACTTGGTATTATTGTTTATTATTATTAGGTGTATAGAACTGTTGTGGGGATTTTTGATTGGTTGTAAAACATGGCCGCTGTGGCTAAAAATAGAACATTATGTTAAACTGCATTTTTTTGCAAATAACTCTAAAAGGGTGACAGATTTTGAGATTTTGATTGAGAACAAAAGTGATCAGCACCTTTAGATCCACCATATTGTCAGATGACCCCCTTATTAATCTTATGACCCTTTCAACGTTAAATAGATTTTGCCTTATAACCTTTACTTCAGGCACTTATGTCAGGTGAGCGATTCAGGCTCCTGGGAGCCTCTTGTTAAGAAGATGTTGATGTATTCTGTGAAGAGTCATTCAAATTTGTGCTCACAATAGTGTTTCAATTTTTTTTTAATTGCCATACTTCAACGGTGGCAGACTACTTTCTTTGTTTCATTCGTCATCCAGGTTTTTGTATTGACTCATTCTCTTTGATAATTGTTACATGTCTCTTGGTGGTAATTTTCAGATCCGGTATGAACAGTGTGATCGCAAGTTTGTTGCTGATCTTCAAGGGTAAAACATGAATGTATAAGTCTTAAGACGGTCGTAATTTACATTTTACTAATCCCTCATGATTGTTGATATCACCAAAGTGATGTGTTGTCCTTTTGGATAGTTTGTCCGGTCTTTTTCACAAAAGGGTATATAGATGTGGCGTTAGGGCATTTTGATCATGTCTTTTCCTGCCCCTTTGTATAAGTTGCAGACCTCTGTTCCTCCCTACAAGTGTTGTATCCATCAACTCTGTAGGATATAATCTGCTTCTCTGCATTGTTCTCATTAAGTCTTTGGTTTCAGACACGTATTTCAACCATTTCATGGCTTAAATGGAGTATTGGTGTTCCAGTCGATATCTTTGTGCAGGATTGAGTCAAATATTACTCCAAAAAGTGATAATTTCTAAAAAGCTAGGTCGTACTAAGGATATCCTCACTATACTGTTCTGAAAACAGGAAATCCACCAAACTAAAATAATCAATCTTTTTGGTAGAAGCTGAGAAATCGGTTACGAAAACCCGTCTATATTTGACGGCGTAGAGAAAAAAAAGATGAGTGATTGAAATGGAAAAGAGGGCCATGATAGAATTCACCATACTTAAACTGTACAAAATTTGCAAAAATCCATTCAATAGAAACCGAGAAATCTGTTACCAATGTATGTGTCGGATGGTCAGCCGAACAAGATCATTAAAATTTAGCCCATCTCTTACGAAGTGGATATGATATGTCAACTGGGGTGCCCTAATATTGTTCATGTCGGTAGGAAAAACAAATAGTCAAGCCGCTGAACTCCATGTCAAGTCTCATAAGTGTGCCCTGAATGTGCTTTAACGTCCACTCTTGTTATTGCATACATTTATTGATAAAAAATAACTGGTTTAAATAAAAACGCTCCTTTGATATCCTTATCACCAAATACCAATTTCAATGCCAAGTTTAAGGAAAAATTATAAAATGCATAAAATGTCTTCGAAACGGATATATTTTGATTTCCAAATGGCCGCCCACATGAACAAATACTACTTTTTTCTTATTTTGACTTAACGGCCGGGCTAATAGGACTTTCGAAATACTAGTGAGAGTACACTTACTTGAAGCAGATATGAAACGGGATTTGTATTGATTTTTGTGTAATCTAGGGATCAAGTACATTGTAGGAAGTTTTTTGTATGTTGGGGTGGCTCGTATTGATGTGGCATTTATAAAATGTTTTTGACTTTTTTTTTCTTTTCAGATAAGTATTTGGCCGAACTTCTATAAATGAGTTTTTAAAATGATATAGTCTGAGTTTCACAATTGAAATAAAGTTACTATTTATAAAATTGTCAATGGATTTAGTTTCTGCTTCTTCTCTCCTGATCCACGATGTGCAGTAAGAGAGAAGTGCAGTTTTGATACAATCGAAGCAAGAACTCCAATTGATCTTTGTGGGGGGTTTAAATTTTTGGCCCTTTTTCAGAAAATTTAGTACTTCTGGGTCCTTGACGATGGTAATGTCACCGGTTACAACTTGGTCACAGGGAACATATTTGAAATCAGAATTAATACAGTCGCATGACAAAGATATATTCGTAACCAGTTCTTTATCAGAAGTGTTTGGCGTATAATTATAAGATGTTTTTTTTTCATATTTATAAGAGAAGATAGAAGGTTCAGTATAAGCAAAAAAGTTGGAATGGGATCTTTGATTTTAGGATACACAAATGCTGGATATGTTTAATATGATATAGGCAATGCCTAAATGCGAGCACAGCAAAAATATAAGATGTCAATGAACAGCTTAATTGTATTTTTACGTTTAATAAAGCCCCCCCCCCTATACCATGAAACATCAAAGATGGGTCCTCTTTTTGGCCCTCGTATGACGGAGTTCAACGTCTCAATTGCATTGAGGAATAAAATCGTTTAGAATTCCGAATATAAGATCTAGAGGACCCCATTCCCGAAAAGACGTGGACACTTTTGATCGTATTTATTTTTATTTTAATCAGTTCAATTTCTAGAACGTTCGGTTTGGGACCAGGTATTTGGGGCGAATCAGCGTAAAAAAAGAAAATGTAAAATAATGAATAAAATTTGTTTTACTTAAAAAATGAAGTAACTCATCGTCATCAGAATATTTTTTCTCCTTGTTCAATATTTACAAAGAAAATTTTGGGAAGGCGATTAGCAAAATTGGTAATTATTTTCAAATTAACATCGAGCCTGTGTGCACGTGAAATTGTGAGAAGCAATATCCGGACGAAAAAAATCAATATCAGCAGTAGGCAAATTTTTCGCGGGAACTTGCTGTAGAGCTCTCCGCTCTCGCGGGCACTTCGTGCCCGCAACGAACTGTGCTCGCTATAAATTCAGGTCATTTATTAATATAAGTTAGTTTGATAAAATGTCGAGTGTGGTCTAGAGGACCATCAATTTTAGGAAATAGTTTTAAGTAACAGATTTCACTTATGATAAGTGCAAAATCATATAAGGGACTAGCATGAGATATAGTTTCATAGTCCAATTTAATATTGTTTACTTTAGAAATAGGTATATAACATAGTTTACTAAGTGATTGCTGTCTGAATTTGTTTAAAATATTTTAACAAGATCAGTAACGATAATATTAGAACGATGATGTATTCTGGTTTGACGATTTATTCGCTTAACATGCGACCGCTTGTTCCGTTTAGGAGGAACTGTAAAATTCATGAAATTAAAGTTTGAAGAAATGGATATGTTACCTTATCCCATGATGTTATCGTTAAGACCCAGATTGTAAGCCGTTCGGAGTTTTTTAATCTACTCCAGTTCTGCAAGTGGTCTTGTCTTGCAAAACTTGGGTTTGTAATTTTAATGGGTTGAACCGTTATGAACTGAATGTCATGAGTATGTTTATCTAGAAGTGGTTTAATGGGACAGTCCTGTCGTAAGGAAGCTTGATTGTCAGGCTATAAATGTATAATGCAAAAACCTTACCGCCAACCATAGTTTTGCACCTTGGAAAAAAGTGTTCTTCACACACTAAAGAACCCTGCTGCAGTAAGAGTAGGACCCGTTTATTCCCCATGCAGGAGGCTATTTATTCCTGCTTTTCTCTATGACAGTCAAAACTCTTATCCCGATTGGACTTATGACCCCGTTACCTTCACTTCATCATCATTTCATGTTCATTTATCACCCTTTTCATGTTCATCTTCCTAGTCCCAGAAATAGTAGATCCTATCATGAAACCCTCTCCCGCTTTGCCATACGTATGTATAATTATATAAAAATTACATTTTATTCCCTTTTTTCACTCATCCGTTAAAATGTTGGAATATACGATAAGTTTTTACTCACCCGAGAAAATCATGGAATATACGATATTTAGTACTTAAAATAAGTTTTTTAATGAAATATGCATGTCAATATGCGAAACCCAATGCAAGTACATTAAACTCACACAAGCCCTACATAAATTACCGATTGCATGTTATGAAAACAATTTTTAAACGACATGTTAACAGGGAATTTTTTCAGCGTTACGCATTGTGGTTTTATGTTAGTGCGGACGACATTTGAACTACTATGAGTTTTGCTCAGTGTAGTCGAACAAAAGACGGATTACAGCACAGACACGGTAGGTCCCGTGTCCGGCGACAGGATTGTTTTTTTCGAGAGGGATTTACAATTGTCCTGGTTTTTTCAAGAGAAAAATCAATAAAAATGTGAACTTTGGTGATATTTAGGTTTTTTAACTGAAAGCGAAGAAAAAAAAATGCTACCAACGGGTAGGCATATTTTAGTATTATCATATTGTATAACAACACCAATTCCTATAAAAAAATGTGATTCCTAAATAAAAATGTGGGCTGTTTTTTGAATTTTTACCTTTTTGCATGTTTCGCCCTTTAAAGGACAAATATATTGAACGAGATTACGAACCATTATAAGTGAACATCAATGTTATACTATGGCATCCTGAACATTGATGCCAAAAAGTCGCGTCTTACATAATTTTAAATTAAAATAAAATACATGTCCAGGCTTTTTCAAGAGGCGTCCAGGTTTTTGCAAAAGAGGTCCAGGTTTTTGCATACTTTAGATAGACAAGTTGTGCATGTTGTTTACCTCTTAAATCATATTTTAAAAGACATTGTATGTTGTTAAAAAAATAAGAATACGGTACTATCATTTCAAGGGTTTTTGACAAGAATACGTCAGTTAAAGTCAAGAATTCAACCTTATATAACCTATATAAACAGGCAGGCACATATAATTGACGCCTACAACCAGAACCCATTAGTCTATTGTCTAAGCATAACTTCCAACTGTTATAAATTGAAAATAGCCTCATTGAATAATTGCTTGGAAACAAAATGTTTGTGTTGCGACAAGCAGAAAATGCTTACAGTTCCTGGGCTACCTTGTTTTAACTTGGCTTGTCATGGTTTCTTGGATGTGTTTGTTTGTATCATAGAGTCGTCTTCTTTCATGTCTGCTGTTTTATCCAGGATTATATTAGACTCGAATGCCCTTTCAGTACGTCTTAATTTTTACACATATGTATGTTTTGTATATATTATAGTTTCAACAAAAAACTTCATAAGAGTATGCACCCGTGCGGGACCCGGAAGGCGAATGGGTTAGCAGCAGCACTAAACTTGTCGGTAAAAGTCCACTAAAGAGCGCTCAGAAACCTGTCATCTTTCCAGGCCGCTTAGCCCACAAAGCGACTGGGATGTGTGCCACAGGTGGTTGAATGGGACAGCCCTGTCATAATAAATGCCGGTTCATCATGCTATACTAATGCGGAAACTTGACCGTAAACCATATTGGACCAATGTGCATGGAAAGTTCCAAGGTTCATGCACATAAAATATCCCATTGTGCACCACCACAGGCTAAATTTTCCGCACCTACCCACCTCTTCCCTTTTCCAGTGATCTTCAAAATTTACAGATCCTTTGTTTCCCACTCCAACCCCGCTTCTCTCTCTCAGTGAGTATAGGTTCAAACAGGATTCAGCATTGTATTTTCGCCTGATAAAGGATGGTTATGTGAAACTGGGTAAGAGTTGGCTATATCCCACACAGGTAGATGTTCCATCTAGAATGACCTCATTTCGGGTAAGGGTTCTTCATTGTCGGTCACCATATGGAAGGGTTCCAAATTGTGCGAAACTTTTGAGGAAGGATTTCGTCACTTTCTGGATGCATTGGCCTATGGTGCGTTAAGGGTACATTGGCCTATCTTGTGAGTTGGTTCGTTTTACTTCTGGTTTGTGGTCGTGCATTGGTCCTTGGGTCAGTGTCCTGGGTCGGTCTACAGAATTCATTTTGGTGTTTCAATTAGCTCTTGTCCTGCTGATTATGACTGAAATAGTGTCGACTGGACATAAAACAAACATAAGAGTATGAGATTCAAAGGCTATATAAGTTTATGTATCTTTACATACATATGCATACGTTAAGGGGTTCCAATATCTCATATTCCCTGTTTTTATCAAATATCCCGTATCCAAAATAGAGTTTTTTTCTTATCCCATATCCTTGTAAAAAGAATAGATTTAAATATTTTATATCCCAGTTTGTTTTGCCTAAAATATCCCGTATCCTAGGAATAAATATGTAAATAAACACCCTTAAACTCTTGAAATAACAAAATGCACCATTTGAATATGCTCTTTTTGTATTTATTTGTTTCTGACATACATGTAGATTTTATTGTTTCAAAGACTTGAAAAAGCACAAAAACAAGATTGCAATTTACCTTTCAAAATTTTGCCCACCGTTACAATCGCTCTTTTTGAAACCGGTAATTTATTAAAGCACATTAAGAAAGTCACAAATGTACAAATGTACCATAAAACTAATTTTGTCAAAATACTAATTTAGTCTTCAAAGATAATGCATTTGGTCAGCCTACTCATGCTTTAAAGTTAGTAACAAACTTGATATTTTGCATGTAATGTGTTTAAATGTATGTTTATTGAGTAGGAGGGATATTAGTTTCCATTTAAGTCGTATAGTTTCCGCGAAATCCGGTGCCTCTCTTTAGTCAAAATTTTTAAAAAACCAGGACACCTCTCGAAAAAACCGGACAAGTTGTTGTGAATCTCGAAAAAACCTGGTCAATTTTAATAAATCATTAACTGATGCTTCTTTACGGACTTTTTTGGAAGATAAGTAATACTTCGAACATTTTGAATACTTTTATTCCTCTTCTTTGTTATGTTTCACTTACAATTGAGAATTTAAGCATTTTTTTGTAAACGAACAGGCGAAAAAACCTGGACCTCTCTCGAAAAAACTGGACAATGCCTCTCGAAAAAACATTCCTGTCGCCGGACACGGGATCTACCGTGACAGATAGGTTTTGCTTCGCTGCAATTCTCTTTGATCATTTGTATATTTCAGGTAGGAAATTAGTTATTTCGTTTTGAAAATTGTTAAATCATTTCGATTAGAATATTACGAAATCTCAGAAGGCTCATTCGAGATTCGAAATACGAGATTCGAAATTCGAGATTCGAGATTCGAAATTCAATATACTTATAACCAATTAGATTACTTGTTTTATAATCCTGTACCAATCAAAAGAGTTCTTTTAAAAACGTAATTATCGAAATTCGAGATTCGAAATTCGAAATTTATTAGACTGACAACCAACCAAATAGGTCACCATTAGATTCAAGAAATCCCAAATTTCAACAGTGCATTCCATATTGGTATGCTCAATACATTAATCTTTTTTCTAATTGTAATTTTGATATATTTACCCACCATGATTTAATGTCATATTTGGCAAACCATGTAAGAGTCTTGGTCGCATTTGTATAAATAATGTGTATTTCCAATCACCTGACTCAATTTTAATCAGATACTGCAGAGGCAGATTCAGGAAAGGTTTCGTAGTTGGAATAACCTCCCTTTCTTTTGGGTTATAAAAAAGTATCGCGGATTTTCGGCACCAAGTCCAAATTTGCTATATCATGCCAAAACACCCCTATTACATGTAGCGACTGCTTACTTTAATACTCGATGTGTGACATAAGTTGTCCAGCGCATGACACACCACCACCATAGTTAGCTACTCAAGTTACAGTTGAACCAGAGCCAGGAACCTTCTCACACTACGTGGATGGTCTCGGCAGACGTCCATGGGCAAATCATTTCAATATATATTACCTATCATCTTAGGTGTCCCTAAATTTTATAAGGCACACTTAATGAAACATCCATTTGAGTAGCTGCGAAGTTATGCAAAACTCGCAAACTTGATGACACATATTTTTTCTCGGGTATTTATTATCTTAACTTTTTGTGATAGTTTAAAAACCGCGAAAATAAAATATCTTAAATAGGATTTATTCAGTATATGCCCCCATACAAATAATCATGATAATTGAATTCTGCGAAAAAATACCTTCCATTTTGTTTGAAATCGCGAAATTTGGCTCCCGCAAAAAAACCCAACTCATACGGTATAGATTACGAATCTCGAATCTCGCGAATTCGAATCTCGAATCTCGTATGAGCCTTCTGGGCTTTCGTAGAATATAGGATCATTTTGTTATATTAATATCAAACTCAGTATTATTTACACTATTAAAAATAATGAGATGGTATTAAACATTTTCAAGAAAAAAAACTTACGATATAGGAGCATATCTTTGGCATTACTTAAAATAAAGGTAATAATTAAATTAGCGAACATCAATTTCAAATGGCCATGAGAAAACAACAAAAACAAGGAAGCCAGTCATTTCAAAAGTAATGGTGGGTTGAACAAGGATTTATTGTGTACCAAACCTCCCCCTTTAATTGCGATCTTTGGACTTGGTAGTTAAACAAATAGATACGTTTTGGTAGATGGGTTTTCTTTCAGTATATCCGCTAAAGCTAGAGAATCAAAATATCACCGAATTAACTTGCTTCATGTCATTCGCGGATTTACATCTAGAATATGACCCGGATGTTGATTTCAGTACAAAAATTATGATAAAAAAGACGAGTTAAATTAATTTTCCTAACATGGAAAGTTCCATACCTACTTCACCTGCATACGGTGTCTATAATTCACAACTTATTCGATATACCAGGGCTTGCACACATTTATCACACATTTACCAGACACAGCTATCTCTGTGACCGACTTTAAGGCCAAGGGGTTTAAGAAAATACGTCTCATAAGATCCCTAAAAAATGTTTCTTCGTTATCAGGCACTGATGAAAAAAATCAAAATTATGTTGGACGAAATGGTTAGTGATCGTTCCGATTAGTATTTTACTGCTTTTTGATTATCATCTCAATATCCCTATTTTGTTTTCAATACCGCGTTGTGTTTTGTGCTACCGGAATGCAATGCAAGAGGGAAATGCCTGTAACAAGTTATGATCAGGATCATTGCGATCTTTTATTTATCCGGTATGTCTTTTGTTCTTGGATACTAGTAAATAAGACTGATAATCTCAGTTCGGTAAATTTGTTAATACCTTTATAATTCTTCATTGTTTTGCCTTTTCTTCTTTGATATATGAGATTGACCATCCCAGTTGAATAGTTTTTTATAACTATTGCTTTACTCCCGAGCAGCACGATTTCGGCTATATCCGAACATGAAGGTGGTGATGCAATGAACATGAAATGGTGATGAAGTGGAGGAAATGGAGACCCAAGGCCGATCGGGTAGAAGAGTTTTGACTGCCACTGGAAAAAGGAGTGATGGGTAGGGACGGGAAATTTAGCCTCCTGCATGGGGATCCTTCGGCTTCTTACCGAGACCTGCAGCAGTGTTCTTTAACGTGCGAGGAACGTGACATTTTTTTCCAACATGGTGCACCACTATGGTTTGCAGTCAGGTTTTCCGCATTATCGCCTGACGAACCCGCATCTCTCGATGTCAGGGCTGCCCCATTCAACCATCTGGGGCACACATCCGAGTCGCTTTGTGGGCAAAGCGGCCAGACCCGATGTCAGGTTTCTGAGCGCTCTTTAGTGGACTTTTACCGACAAGCTTAGCGCTGCTGCGGGCCTATTCGCCACCCGGAACCCGGACGGGTTCCCAGTTTGATAGTCTTGTTGTTATTTTTATTAGCCATGACCTTCAACATAGATACGTCTGTACTTGTTTGGTTTACAATTGCAGGTAACGTATTTTCGACTGGACTGCCGTGGGACCATTTCCGCGGACTATTTTATCTTGTACAACAGATCAGTAGCTGTCAGCTCCAATTAACAATAAAATCGTAAAATAGTCGTTTTGAGGCATCAGATGTGATAGTTTTAATCCGGATAAATACTTCAGATTCTGCGTTTCATGTATCAAAACTTTCAGTGAGGCTGTCAGGTACAATTAGTGTCTTGATCGGGTATTTCGTGCCTGTTTTAGTGATCAGATACACGGTCCCTGTGTTAGACGTCTCACTCTCTTTGTCTTTGTGGTAAAACCCAGATAACGCAATAACTTCAGTACAAATTACATGTATATTCAACTTACTTGCAAGCTTCTCTGTAACGAACGACCTCTGCGCGCTATCGGCAAACAACATAATGCTTTCGGCTACGTTGTATCCCGAACATTCGGGGTGGAAACTTATTTGAGAATAACTCCGGAGAAAACTTGGGAATGTAAAAATTCACACTCAGCAGCTTATATTTTGACTTCTTTCTCAGTCTTAAGAATGGTATTTAAGTATAATGTTTCGCTGCCCCTTTTCATGGCGTTTCTTGAATTAACTAGTAAGGTGTATTTTATTGCATTGTCTACAGGTTTCTTCGGGCTAACATCCAGCTAAGCGCAAGCGTTTTATTATACTAAGTAGCGCTTCGATATTTGTTATCTTCGTGAAATTCACGGAATTATGTTGCAGTTTGTTGCAATTCGCGCAAGATTTCTGATAGGTAGTGCAATTTATCTGTTGTGATTTTTGGCGTGTTCAATACTTCAAAATTTTGCATGTATGACAAATGCAGCCGCAGCCACAGGCTCTTCAAAAGGGTATTTAAATCATCTGCAGCCTCTACATGTAACATGTTGATATCATGAAATATACCCTCTGTGGGTGTTAAGGTTAGTGAGGTCACCTGTCATGTTACCAAACACAGCTACAAATGCAACAAACAAGTGCAAATGTCACAACTACCTTGAAACTTGTGTTAAATAGTTCATTTAATAAAACTTAATCAAAATAATTAATTTTAGCAAAAATAAAACAACCAATCCTTCATAAATAAAATTTTCAAATAAAACAAGGGAAATAATCCGCTTGAAAAATGACAAAGATTTGTATTATAGACAGAAAAATAAGCTGGTGACCCCCAGTTTTTATAGTTTAATTTCAATTTTTTTTTAATTTCATTGATTTTTATCAAATAAAATAAAATATAGTTTTAAGAATTTTTTCTGCAAAATTATATTATGCTAATTATTTGGCCTTGCCTATATAATCTATAGTAATTTGGGAAAACATTGCGCCTTATTTTAGGGAAAACAAGCCTGGAAATGGGATCCAATTTTTTTTACACAAGATAAAGTATATACCTAATATTAATATATAAATACATTGGACATTTTAAATTGGGCATTATTTTGGGGTCAGGTGTCCTCATTAACCTTATTAAGCAATAATTGGTCTTTGCTCGTCTTGTTTATCTTATTTCCATGAGTATATAAATTTCAATTAAATTCAACAAAAACGGTGATGCCAGATTTAGGAAAAGTGATAAAACGTGATATCTCGATATTTAATATATACCTGGTTGATACAACAAATTACTTAATTTGTAAAAACGAGTTATTTAAGTTGTAAAAAAGAGGCACCTAAGTTGTAATAACGAGTTACTTCAGATGTAATAACGAGTTACTTCAGATGTAATAACGAGTTACTTAAGTTGTAACAACGAGTTACTTAAGTTGTTATAACGAATTACTTAAGTTGTTATAACGAGTTACTTAAGTTGTTATAACGAGTTACTTAAGTTGTTATAACGAGTTACTTAAGTTGTTATAACGAGTAAGCTAAGTTGTAATAATGAGTTGTCCTGCTTGACATAATGACGTTCAATCGTGGACAGGGTGGAAAAAGACGCCATTTAAAAAACTTATCAAAATGTTTATTTCATAAATGGTTTATTGAAATACACTCCGACTTTAGCTTCCAAGTTAGTGGGATGAGGCTTGGGCTTTCAGTGAGAACAACAAACTTCATAAGCTTACGCGGCAGTCGGGGAGAATCATGCAGTTATCACTAGATGCCGTATTGAACATTCTAAAGTCACACATGGCAACTTGTTATCAAAAAAGGAGGACCAGGTGTGCACTCTTTGTGTTTCACATTATTTGTTAAAACTTGTTTAACTTGACTGAATAGGGTTTTGCTTCATTACTTAATATGAAGTATTAAAGCAGTGCATTTAGTCTCTGTACAATTTTTAACTACACAAAGATATAAAAAAAAGTAAAGTAACGCAGCGTCAAGATATACATTCGCCGATCATTTCTTTCTTTCGTCTTACAAGATTACTTTTGTTGTTTTCTCTATTCAAATCTTTCCGTTAAAATTGTACGTGTCTGAGTAGATTGTATAACAATAAGAATGTTACCTTGAACGTTTAGGCGAAATGACAGGGCATAATTGATTTTTGGCTACATTTGAGTGAGCTAAAAACGCAAAGAAAATAACCCGTCTAAAGTGTACACATAAAAATATTTATCAAGATGAGATGATGCTTTGCCTTATTTAGCAATTAAATGTGTAGCTTAGTAACTCATAGACTAAAAAATTCCTAAAATTTCAGCCATTTAAATCAAAGTGTGCACAGAACCTTGACATATGTTCAATGGACACTTCAAAATGTGAAAAACACAATTGAAGTAATACTGTGGTTTCATTATTTTTGGGGGTTTCAAATTTTGTGGTTTTCGTGAGTCATCTTGACCCATGACATTCTATATCCAACGAAAAGGAAATTTAATATTGATATGTTACTGCAGATTTTAGAATAACGAATTTAAACAAGCTTATGTTGCTTCATGGTTGCTGTCTTCACTCAAGAAATTTTACGATAGACACCATGCACTCGTAGACAAATATGGTATTTTTATCTCACAAATAATTGCAGATGTTTGTTTGTCGTAGAAATTTGTTTTGTCTTCCTTTACCGGATTTGACACACAGAATTGGAAATCAGCAACACGACGGGTATGCTATAGCAGGCAGGAACCGCTTACTCTTCCGGGGCACCTGAGTTCACTCTTGTTGCGACTTGAGTTCGCGTTGTTGATTTCTGTTCGGTTGATTTTGTGTTTTTTGTTTCTCTGTGCTGTTTTAGTTCGTGTTTACCGGTTTCGTCATTGCCTTTTCGGACTTATGACACTTGTCTGCCCCATTGATGCCTCTTTGCTTCTATACTATTCCTCGGACTGATCATTTGTCATCAAACCACGACATTTGGTACCTACGAAATTAAGCGAATAAACAGCAGTTGTTTGGTTTCATTCACACCTTCGATTTTCATATTTTTGCCCTGATGTTTGTATTTTGTGTGTCACTTTCAGCCTTTTAGCCATAGAGTCGGCGTAAAAATGCACTATTTTGAACTTTATTGGATTATTTGACTTTCAACATATTTTGGGTTTCTAAAGCATGTTGAAAATTTCTCCTATCACTCTAGAAGTTTTATTGAAGTGATCATGTGGTTATAGCACAGTGGTTATAGACTGAACAGGATCTCTAACTTCAAGAAGCGAGTGTGCCGTAGATTTTTTTATTGTCGCCGGAACGGCTCACCATTCTAGGAAGCTAAGTTCACCGTCCTGTTGTCGTCAGGTTAAATTGATCAATTAAATTTGGATTTTTATATGTGTTTTGTTATGTAAGTTATTCACGTTAAATAATGTACCGTCATAATATTAACGTTTTGGGGCAAAGAGATAAGTAAATGCTGATTTTATACACAATTTAATTATTCTATTTAGACCGATGCCTTTTGATTTGTTAACACATTAATGATTTCCTTCTTAATTTAAATTTTATATCTGGAATCTGAAATGTAAAAGTCGATTGTAAATTATTTTTCTGTCACACCTATTTTATCAATAGCATTCATGTATTAATATGTTATCCGTAAAGAGAAATTTAATAATATCGATCAAGTTCAATGATTAAAATTCAAGTAATAACACGATCAGCCATATTTGCACTTCCTTTTGATATTTCATAGGGAGAGATTCTGTTTCTAAAAAATAGGTAAGACAAACGCATTTGTAAAAAGTTAAATTCCTTTTTTCATCCTACCTGACCCTTGTCCCGAACGGTCAGAATTGATGTTAATCAATCATTGCTTGTGTGCTTTTCTAAAACAATAAAATGAATGATAATCTTATGTTAATAATGTGGTCACCTTAGTTAATAAATGCAAATGTTTTAAATTATATCAAATATTTCCAATGCTTGATTGACGTCATTTCTGGCTTTGTATCTCGTTTTTCACCCGGGTGGTCATCTAAGTACAAAACATGCGATAAAAAAAAAACCTTTTTTTAAAATTATTTATTTTCCAAACCTGGAAAGCTAAACCCATCACCGAGGATATCGACCATGTGCATTACAAGGAAAGAAACCTGGTGTTTTAAACAATTTTGAATTTTAAAATCAGAAATTTCAGCGACAAAAATATTAGAAATTTTATGGTAAATCGTGTCAGACAAGTCTGACGACCGGGTTTGTGATCACCCTCGGGGGCCTCTGCCGTGTTGTGTTTTTTTACGTTTCTACCTGACCCTAAGATTGCAAAGGAAGGGGGGCTTGTTATTGAAATATTATTGACATTTTGACAGCGTTCTCTTTTGTAAAACTACAAAAAATAGTGGGGTTTTTTGTCCGTTAATGAGTATGTGACGACAAAACTCATCCGTTATAAATGTGTGTTATTGTGTTGATAATATGACCGCAAACTTGCTTTATCCTTCAATCTCACATTTCGTTATATTGATGATGTCCTTTCACTAAACAATCCTCGATTTGGTGATTATTTACATCTCATATATCCGAAGGAACTTGAGGTAAAGGACACTACAGATTCTAGGAGGTCTGCTTCATATTTGGATCTATTTCTCGAAATTGATACACAAGGAAGGCTTTGTACAAAACTCTATGACAAACGTGATGACTTCAACTTTCCAATAGTTAACTTTCCCTTTCTGTGTAGCAACATTCCGTCCGCTCCAGCATATGGAGTTTACGTATCACAATTGATTCGTTATTCCAGAGCATGTGGGGAGTACAACGACTTCCTTGATAGAGCTACACGGCTGACAAGCAAATTGTTAACACAGGGGTACGTTGCTCTCAGGTTGTTGTCATCACTCAAGAAATTTTACGGACGACATCATGTGCTTGTATGCAAATACGGGATTTCTATCTCTCAGATGAGCACAGATGTTGGTTTGACATAGAGTTTTGTAATGTCATCCTTTCCGGATTTGACCAACACTTAATCGATCTTTGGCAACGCGACGGGTGTGCTATAGCAAGCAGGAACTGCTTACTCTTCCGGAGCACCTGAGTTCACTCTCGTTTCGACTTGAGTTCGCGTTGTTGAATGTGGTTTTGTTGTTATGTGTGTGTGTTTTATGTTGTTATGTGGTCTGTTTTGTTGTGATGATTTTTTGTCTGCCGGTTTTGTCTTTGTCTTCAAGGTTTTATGATACTGATTACCCCTTTGGTACACCTTTGCTTCTTTAATCAAAGTGATTCGTCGTTGGCAATCCACGACTGGACACGTTTTCGCATAAGCACTATATTTGACCCACCACTCCCTTTTCCAGTTGCAACCCGATTGGCCTTGTTTCCTTCTTTCCTCTACTTCATCATCACCACTATTTGTATGTCCTAAATTATATTTAATTTTCAGATTTTTAGATTAAACTCAATACTCACAGACAAATATAAATATGTAACATTAGGTCAGACAAAATATACATATACAAACATTAAACGACACAGTATTAAGCACACAAAAATTACAAATACAAAACAGACAACCCAAAACATATAAAAAAGATAAATAAATAATGAATAGATACATATAGGTTTCTTTTTATACATGAATATTACAAAGAGATACCGGTAACAGTCCTCTCATTTTATTACTACTTAGAGGCTTGTATTTTGCCAAGATTTTTTGGTGCAATTTTTTAATAATTAAATTGTCACATATAAACAGTACATGGAACTCGTCACTTACATAATTATCACAAAAAGAGCAAATATCATGCCTTGAGATGTTATGCCATCTCCCCGTTTCTAAAGGCAAATATAAACATTAGACGTGCATAATTTTGTAATCCAAATGCGGTTTTTAAAAACTCTGGGATTAAAACAAAGTAGTTTTCGAGGCCAAAATACATGTATAACTTATAAAGAGAGTAAAAATTTTGATGAGCTAGCAATATCGTGATACCCAGATTGAATAAACTTATCATGTAGAATTCGCTTAATATAATTAGTATTAAGAGCAGAACACTGTGCTGATTCATAAGCCATTTACTTTTACGATTTGTTGACTTCTTCCATCTCATATATCCTCCGCAACTTGAGATAAAGGACATAACAGATTCTAGGAAGTTGCTTTATATTTAGATTTACATCTCGAAATAAACTCTCAAGGTAAACTTTCAACAAAGCTCTATGTCAAACGTGATGACTTCAACTTTCCAATCGTCAACTTTCCCTTCTTGTGTAGCAACATTCTGTCCGCTCCAGCTTATGATGTCTACGTATCACATTTGATTCGATACTCCAGAGCTTGTTGGAATAACATCCGGTTATGTTGCTCCTCGGTTGCTGTCTTCACTCAAGCAATTCTACGGTAGACACCATGCACTCGTAGATAAATATGGGATTTCTATCTCTCCGTTGAGTGCAAATGTTGGTTTGTCATACGGTTCTGTTTTGAAAATTGGCAGCGCGACGGGTGTGCTATAGCAGGCAGGAATCGCAAACTCTTCCGGAGCACCGACCTCACTCTTGTTATGACTAGAAATCGCGTTGTTGATTTCTGTTCGGTTGATTTTGTGTTTTCTCGTGCTGTTCTTGTTCGTGTTTACCGGTTTTGTCGTTGCCCTTTCGGACTTTTGACACTCGAATGCCCCATTGGTGCCTCTTTGCTACTTATAAAATATACCAATCTTTTATCTTTTTAATTTTACTTATCATTAATTATTTTCTATATATCTGCACTTTTCCACTCTAATGTACATTTTCCCCCACAATATCCGATATGGCTTATACCTATACAATGAAAAGCAGTATTGTTGGAGGAAAACCTTTGCTTGCTTAAATGTTTATCAAACATTGACCCATTGGGCTTAGTGGTAAAGCTGTAATAGCATATTACCTCTTGTACATGTCTATAGTGAAAGGTGGTATTTTATGTTCGAATGTTTCAAAATTGCTATTCCTATTTATTGAATTAGCTGTTGCCTTTTAACAGTGGCGTAGCTTCCATCGAGGTAACGGGACATTTGTCGCACTAGATTTCAGACACTCAAAAAAAATGACATGGATAAGTTGATTACAAGAAAGTTGAAAAAAAGCCACAGATGTTGTTTCTGTGTCTGAATCACACATGTCAGGTATATGGATCGAAGCAAGTGTAAAACAAAATGAATTTGATTATGATCTGCTGATCATTCATATCCAAAACAACAGCCATGGACTTCAGAAATGAGTTCAGAGCCATCATATTACCCTAGGTACCAATTTTAATTAAAATCGGACCACTTTCAATTTTTGGTTGGATATGGCGGCAATTTCTAAAAATGGCCACTCGGGAAAAAAATCTCTTATAACTTCAGAAATGAATTCAGGACCTTTCATTTTTTTTTACTTGTGAAAAATATACAATTATGAGGATAAGAATTACATCTGACATCTAATTAAATAAATTATCAAACTAAATAATATAGATTTTGTAATAACTTTAAGTTAATATTTTTATAGGAAAAAACCATGGCGACTGCTTCTTATATCTTACATTGTGATACAACTTAATGTTTCATATTTTTGTTTACTGTAAGTTAATATTTTATAGAAAGGAATCATGGCAACAGTTGCTTCAGAATCATTTCGTTCAGCCCAGTTTCCGGTACAAAATGCTTCAGTCGACGACATAAATCCGTCATTATTAAAGACCTACAACGTGTCAGAGAGAGACAATAAAACATATGTTACAGGATGCGATCTACTACCGAATGGTGACTTTGTTATAGCAGACCAGGAGGTACCGTATGTGAAATACTACGACAATCAAGGAGTCCTGAAGAAACAAATCAATACAAAATCATGTGGACCATGGGATGTATGCTTTATAGATAACAACACAATCGCAGTGTCCACCCTTTTGTCAGCTAACAATGAACACATTCTCTTTGTTAACATTACAGGTAACAATGTGATAAAGAAGGTTCATGTGGGAAGGGGAGGCAATAGGCTTTGTTTTGATAATTTGTTGGTTGTAGGAAAACACTCGAGAAGTGGGTTGGAAATTGTTTTTATTAGCCTTGAGGGAAAAATTATAAATAGATTTCAAACAAATGCAACAGGAGAAATCTTTATTTCAAACAAACTGATTTACCACACAGAGTGGAAAAAGGATGCAGTGGTCTGTTATGATGAGTTAGGAAACATTAAATGGAGATACCAGGATCCAAGTCTTAAAGACCCACGAGGAATAATTCTTGATTACCGTGGGTTTATTTTTGTGGCGTCTCATAACAGTAGCTCCGTTATAGCTACATCCCCTAATAGACAGAGCAGCAGAACAATAGTCGGTCCGGAACAAGGATTAGACAAACCATATGCTCTTGCTTTTGACTGTGATAATAGAAAACTTCTGGTTTGTAATGTACAAGGCGGAAATGTTTTCCTTTACCAGATTTAGGAATAAAAATCAGATGGAAGACACTTAAAACCTGGTGAAAAGGACAAATAATACATTCAACCATGAACAATATTTTATATAAGTATTGTGTTGTTTAGAAAATATCTTTATTGTAGAATTAAAATATTTGTGACAGTCCTATTCTCTCAGATCTAATGACTGTTTGATACAGGAAGTAATGGTCTTAATTTCTTCAATTTCTTTAAAAGACATTTGATTTAGTTTTTTTTTAGTTAGAACACAGCAACCAAAAGCTATTTAAAGAATATTTTACAAAACTGGATTGATGTATGGACATATTAATCTGTATTCACCACTAAAATAACAAACTAGTTTATAAACTTACATCGGCAAGTATGCTGTTTAAATTTATTATGCAGATGACATCTTTTTCATGATGTTTTTTTCTCTCTTCAGGGTTTTTATGCCCAATCTACGAAAGTAGAGGGGCATATAGTCCAAATTTGCACTTACTGACAAATGCCACATCAATCATATTGGTATGGTAGGTGCATCTAGTGATGATAAGTACATTGCATGCTTCAGATGCTAGGTGTAACCAATATTTTCTGCATGAATGATCATGTACAGAAAATGGTTAAAGTCTTTTCCCTCTAACTGACAAGTGCTACATCAAACATATTGGTATGGTAGGTGCACCTAGTGATGCTGAGCACAATGCATGCTTGGGATGCTGGCAGTGACCTATATTTTCCGCATGGATGGCCTCTTAAAGTCCATTGCTTCTGACTGACAAGTGCTTTAATAGCAGACATGTTGATGCTTTAGTGATTGTGAAAAAAAAATGTTGGGAGATGGGGCATTATGTCTTTGGGACATATTCTTTTTTTTTTTTAGTTATTTCTTTGATAACTCAAATATTTACTATATTTTAGATGGTTCCCATATAATTAAACCTTGCAAAAAAAGTTGGTTCTTTTTTCAGTTGGGAAGTTCAAATCATAAAACAATGTAATAAAGATTTATATTGTAAATACTTACATTTCAACACAAGCATTGAGAAAAAATATTTCCAAACATTCATAACAAAATTCTTCATACTTTCAGTTATATTTTAGATAAGTACAATGTATTATTAAGTTTCAACTGAAGATATATCTGGGTGTTTTTCAACAAAAATGAGTTTGAATATATATATTTATATTGTCATGTATGCAAGAACTCTAATTAAATTAGTCTTTATTCAACATGTACTTTTCTAGAATAGCAAAGTATAAAAATACAAAACAGTCGAGCGATAATTGTTACTACCTATTATAAAAAAACATTTTTGGATACTGAAATTAGGTCGTTTGTTTCCGTCGTTTCTATATTTACAAGAGCTCTTTGCAATGTACATACTTTCACTTTTCACTCGGTGGTTATATTCGGATTCTCAATCTCCGGATTTCCATCAAGACAATATGGCCGCGACCAGTAGATTATGTGTACCGCTTCGGATTATATTTTATTCAGTGTAGCATATCTTGCGTAGCTTTAGCGTAATGGATTGCGAAATTTACTTAATTGAATAAAGTTTTAAATGACAAAAATTCTAAAAGGACAAAAATACTATTCGAACACCAAAAATAAGTTAAATCTTGCAAAAAAGTTGTACACAGCATCTTCGTTTTTCATGCTTTTATGTTGCTTTTTTGAAAGCAATAATGCGATTCAACTAGATCATGTAGCGTACATCATGTACATGGCGTAGTCACTTATCATGTTGTGCACATGTTTAAGCGTACTTTCTTATAAATTTTTGACTGCAAAATGTTAATTCATTGAATAAAGTTTATTATCACAGACAGAAATAATGCTTATGCAAAATAGGTCAATCAGACACACACAATTCAAGCATTTTATTGATTTTTAGAAAATGACAAAATAGCCACATTGGGTCATTCGTCTGTCTTGATCTTCTAGGTCATTTAAGAAGGATAAATATTTTATCTATTTGAATTTCTCACAAAGCTATTGCGGGATCCGGAAAAATAAACTTATTTGTCACAAGTTATTGGTTGTTCGAAAATGTAATCATTGCTTGATCACAGTGTATAACCGGACAGTAAGCGATCACGGAAGTTGTTCACTGTCCAATGGTAAAATCCTAGTTGTTTGTTATTTTTTCGTCATATTTTTGTTGTTTTAATGCTGCCTAAACACTCTACTTTATCGGCTAGGAACAAAAGTAAGTTTGTTTAATACCTTGTTCATTTGAGGAACCTTTTAACGTCTCTTTTGGTATTCAGGACAATCTAAACTGTTTAAAAATTTCGATTGATCATCAGTGGGTGAACATTTTTTCCTTCACCTCGTCGCAAATATTTGGAATTTACTCACAAACTGCGATACATTCATTAACCTATTTATTATCATCAAAAAGGGCGATTGATAGACTCACTAAATTGAAAATGATAGCTAAAGATAGAATAAACAATTTTCTTTAAAACATATTTTTTGTCATTTTTGCATAATTGTTTACTGTCCGGTTAATTGATCGTTTATTTTTGTGGGTGTCCGACTAATTGTCTGCTTTAAATCATCACAGTTTGAATAAGAAAGTAATAATTTCAGATTAATCCTCGTTCCTTTACATCTTATTTATTGTTCTACAATTTTCTTATCATAAGGCTCAGGGATTTACCGGTATTTTCAAATTTTTGATAAGTTATGTCATTGTCCATTTGCTTCATTTATTTATTTTACAGAATAAATGTGAGAACTCAAAATAGTCTCTGCTGTACATAGTCTCTACTGTACATGTTAATTTACAAAAAAAACAACATGCAGCAGTGATCAAAGAAGGACGATTAACAGCTACGAATACATTTAAGGCACAAGCTCCTGTTACGCCCATTTACATAACTTTAAGGCTAAAATTTAAATATGCTCCTGTTACATGTACGTTACTTTCGGGACAGAATAAGTTCCGCACCCATTACAGATAGGGGGAACGAATCGAAAACGGACTTATCGACGTAAGTGTAGAAATTGAACAGTACACTAAAGGTACACGACTTTGTAAACCGTGATTAACAAAATTATGCTAAATTTTGTAATTTTTGTTCTAAAATCTTTAGCATTGTATTGACAAAACTGGATATTATATAATATTGTTTTAACTTAATATGAGGCAGGTTTAACGCTCCCGAAGTTAAAAAGTATCAATAAATATTTTACAAGCTAAAATCAATTATGAAAAGGTTTCAATGCGATGAATTTGTAACAATTCATGTTCAAAAATAAACCAAGCTAGCTTTTCTCAGTCAGACAGGTGGTGACAAAATATTATCTTCCTTGTAAATATTTTGTATGTCTAACAGATCCGAAAAACACATCATTTTGAATGACGCGGTGAGCTGAAATCACCAACTTAATCTTTTGATTAATAAAAAGTAGGTCATGGTTATTTTCAAGTTCGGGTACAAGTGAATGGACAAACTATTGTTCTTTTTTCTTAGTTAGAATGTTTTACGCATAGAATAATAATTTGTGACAAAAAAGGAATTTATTATCTCTAAGGAATAACCGGAACTCTATAAAGGTGATAAACATGTTGAATTTAAAAAATAATGGTAAGTGCGACGGGTTACATACTTTGACAGATGACGACCAATCTTATGCTTTTTTTGTTGACAAAATTTTAAGGAAATCGGAGAAAAATGTTTTTTTTTTGTCACAAGCAAGTCTAAAACGTTGCTAGGCAAATGAAGGGAGACGATTACAGTTTTACAAATCGAACAAACCTCACTTAATAGACCTCCCCCTTCTAAAACGTCATTTTACATTGCTTATTATCATTTTATTTTAAAAACATGCATTATATTAATAAAAAGTAAAATTTAAACAGTTTCACCAGTTAAGGCCTTATATATTGCAGAATTAAAGAAAAATATTTTAGGAAGTCGAGTAGACCATTGCTATTTTTAGCTGGGTATGAGATACCCTCAATGTTTATTTATTTTATGAATGAAATTTCTATATTTAGAAAGGGGGATTCACAAATAACGTATGAAATTAGCACAACTTTGACAATCATTTTTATCAATACCGCTATAGCGACGGGTTCAGGAATTTTTTATCAGAAAGAAACGAGTCTTATCTGTTGTATATGTTTTTTTTAGATTTTTAGGAGCATGATGTTTAATTTGTCACAAAGGAAATCATACCCCATAATATCACTTAACATGAGAAATGTGCTCTTTTCACGCTGCAAATTTAATAGACCAAGGCAAATTCGGTGTTGTTTACTTAATGCGGTTTTGTTGTTATGTGTGTGTGTTTTATGTTGTTATGTGGTTTGTTTTGTTGTGATGATTTTTTGTCTGCCGGTTTTGTCTTTGTCTTCACGGTTTTATGACACTGATTACCCCTTTGGTACACCTTTGCTTCTTACTTTCATTTTACATATTTTATATCACAATTTATTTTAAAAGTTGCTCTAATAAACTTTTTAATGCCCATAGTTACTACGTAAACATGCCGAATCAAATTCTACCTTATTTACTGAAGAGCGCATATTCTTTTGTCTCGTTCTGACCACCTTTCTGACTGTTCTTGAGAGTCACTTGTGCGCTTAATGACGTACGGAATATTCAAAGGAACAAGCGTCAAAAAGACGCCGAAAGTTCGGGAAAAACGACGTGCAAAACCGATCGTTGAAGGAAAATTCAGCTCATAGTACAACTAAATCATTGACATTTCTACCATTATCACTCCCTTTGGGAGCGTATACAAAATCAACATAGCAGATAGTTATTCACTTATTGCGATTAGTACCAGACCTTTTCCTTACACCAAGAAGACTCTGCCGAAATCTTTAATATCAGTAGAAGATATTATCCTGAATTGCTTGATCAAACGGGTCAAAAAGCATTTTCGATTTGATGCGTAGACTGTTTCTGTTGTAAAAGCAATTTGCATGCTTTTGAATGCATTGTGTTTGAAATGTTGTTTTGAAAACCTTTCCGAAAAAGCGTACTGTACATACAAAGCATGCTATAAGCACTGAATAATGCTATAGGCGCAATAGCGTTCTTAATTCAGAATAGTTAATGGCTTAATTTATTGTTCAATTATGTTTTGGTGGACTTCTTACCATCATTTCTAGACAAAAAGGACCACAAACTTGCTTCATCCTTCAATCTCACATTTTGTTATATTGATGATGTCCTTTTACTAAACAATCCTCGATTTGGTGACTATTTACATCTCAGATATCCGAAGGTTTACGTATCACAATTTATTCGTTATTCAAGAGCATGTTGGGAGTACAACGACTTCCTTAATAGAGCTACACGGCCGACAAGCAAATTGTTAACACAGGGGTACGTTGCTCCCAGGTTGTTGTCATCACTCGAGAAATTTTACGGAAGACATCATGTGCTTGTATACAAATACGGGATTTCTATCTCTCAGATGAGCACAGATGTTGGATTGACATAGAGTTAGGTAATGTCATCCTCTCCGGATTTGAGCCGTCATCTGTTAGTAAATCCATGTCTTATATCAATAAAAAGCAAAACTATGATTTTAGTTGGTTTAAGAAATGCTGTTAAACTTAGCGACTGTGATGGTAGGTTATCATGGCGGATTTCTTTAACAGCCTCAAACTCATGATAACCCGGTATATGAGGAGTTATTCTTGCTTGTTTAATGCATGAAATCCATGACAGCCATTTCCCCTGTTTTCTTAACTATAAGTCGTACACCGTAAGTTTATTGGACTGCCTTGATACGCGTTAGCCATTGCCCGGAAGTTAATGCCCTTAGTTGTCTATTCAAGACTTATCGGGGACGCTGTGATATGTAGTTGCTGAGAAAACTGTTACGAAAGTTATGTTGCGGACGGACGGAAGGACGGACGGACAGACGGAGGTAAACCAGTATACCCCCCTCTTCTTCGAAGCGGTGGTATAAAAATTGAAAATTCTAAACACTATACAACGTTAAGAGCGTGATAGAAAAATAAAACCCAAAATTCCGAACTGGAATACAAATTATGACTAATGAAGAGTTAGACCAAACTATGTTTGGGCTAGGAATACCTAGGGCTTAGACAATTTTGAAGTTTAAACGTATGAAACTTTAACGCACGAAACATAATAGAAAGATTTGATGTGTTCTTAACTAAAAAAATCAAATATCAAAGCAGAGTGACAAAAAAAAACCCGGAAATTTGGTAACGCTGTATATATATGCATATTTCAATGAGTAACGTTTTAATTAACAGATCGAAAGATAGACAAACCATAATTAATTGAAAGAAAATAACTCAAAACTAAAAGGTCCCAATTAAGAAGGAAGCCAAGCCCAGCAATGTCCTAGGCTTTGAGGATATTGATCTAGCATCTGCTTATCTTCACCATTCCAACACCATTAAAACTGGCCGCATTGTGTAATTCGGTATCAAAGCTAACACATACACCATTGACTTTGACTTTGAATTCATGTGAAGTATATGCTTAGTCCATATATACTAGCCTTCATATATCAAGAACAAAAAGACTTGGGCAGATGAATATTGATATGCCCCTGTTAACCAATTGTTAATTAAATCTGAATCCCTCTTGAATTTTAGCCATTTATTTACATGAGCAGCACACTTGAATTGTTGCTGCCAGCGTAACATCTGATGCGAACAATTTTAATGTTTGATTCTAAAGTATGTACTGTAACAGTTTGTCGATCAAAAATAATTGTAACAAAAATGAGGCATATACGGTATACATTGCATCATCCTAGAACAGTATATCAACTCAAGTTTGAAAATCCAGCTAGACTTAAGAAGAAAGGCAAACTTTCCAAATCTGGAATTTTACTTACATGTATATGTTTTTACCAAAAGTTCCAATTATTCATACCTATTCAAGCTTAGATGCATGATCACATATTTAAATTCGATAACTAGTATTTGATAACTAGCTTGAACGGATCGTTTTCAACTTAAGATTAATTACAAAAATAGTCCATTTTTAGTCAATCGTACTTCTCAATATACATATGATGTAATAAAATCTTGTTGCAATACTTTGTTTGGATAAAAACTATTACCCTTTATATTTGTTCTATATCATTTTCCCTACCCGAGTAATGGTTTTAAAGGATATCTGTATTGTTACTGCAACTTTGAACCGAACAATTAATCGGACAGGCAGGTTTAGATTTCCAACAATTAATGATTGTGTACAGTGGCAATTAGTCGGACAGAGATGGAGTGAGTAGTGCTCTTACAAATCTTATTATTATAAACAATCAAAACCACTTTCATCAAATAATTTGACACCAATGGATTTTATATTCAAACAGCTTTCATTTGAGATGCAATGCACTATTTCAATGTAAGTAGTTTACTAATTATTTGTTGTTTCTTTCGTCGCAATGAGTTTCCATTATCAAAAATACCAATGATTAAACCACTCGTTTCGAAAATTTAGGTCATACACACTATATATTGGTAGTTTGAATAATGAAAAATAACATTGTTAACAAATTGTACGCTTCATTTTTTCTTACAATTTAGTTCCGGTGGAATGAGGGCTAAAATTTATGGTAAAAGCTTACATTTTTTAATAATCAACTAGGATTTTACCACCGGACAGTGACCAACTTCCGTGATCGCTCACTGTCCGGTTATACACTGTGTTGATAATTTTGTCGATTCACCACACTGAGACCAAAGTCGCCACAACTACAAACATGTCAAAAAAATAATTTTAACTGTGCGGAACCACAGGGGCTTGGATTTTAGAGTAGGGGGTCGATTTTCTTAAAGTCAATATAAGTGACCAGAATCCAAGCCCCTGTGTGCGGAACATAGATTGCAACGTTCCTGTATAAGTTTGCTTTAGTCTCTATCATAAAGGGAGGAACAATCTTTGAATAGGTGACAATCAAAAATATTTGAGCAGTGGCGGATCCGGGTATGGGGGGGTGTCGGAGGCTGGAATTTTTCGCCAAAAAAATAGCAAGTAACGTGTAGGTTTTCTGCAAAAGATGTCTGGAACCACCCCCTTTTCGTCCTTGGTCCACAGCGGACTTTATGTGGACCAAACCCTTTCAAATATTTCTGGATCTGGATTTTAGATATAATATAATTTATTTTTAGACGTAAAAATTTTAAAAGCATACATATACATTGCAAATTTTCATAAAGAGATCAACATTGGGTTTAAACTTATTTCATATAATATTATAAACTTCAAAATCATTGCCTGATCTGACAAATGATAACCATTAAAGTAGACGATAAATAGATGTGGAATAATTGTATGCGACACAACCAACATAAAGAAACGGGAATTTTAAAAATAACAATGGAAAACAGCCAGCAGTCTTCAGCATTACCATTAGTCGCTGCTCGCCGTCTTGCATTGGCCCAAGACTAAAAATACAAAAAGGATGAGTCCAGTTTCCTTTTTGGTCACGCTTAGAAAAAAGTCAAAATAACAATGTACGATTTTTTTTACATCTTCGCATGCTTGGAATTCAACTAAATGTTGAAAATAATAATATTATAAAACGAAAATTGTAAAAACTTCTAGGTTTGATTTTCGTCTTCGGTATTGCCAAAATCCCGTTGGTAGCTTTCGTTCTCAGAATAACTTGAAGATTGAAACCTTTTTAAACTTTAACATTAAGCTGATTTATAAGTAGATCCAATGGAGACTTTTGTAGATCTCGATGAGCTGAAGGTTAACGCAAGCAACAGCTTTTCTCTATCTGGAATAGTTTCCTATTTCCTCCACTAACATAACCAAACTTTGATGCAGTTATTTTAAACTAAATAGGAGATAATAAACCTACATGTACAATTCTTATACTGGATCTAAAAACAAATAATGTCTAGGATAAACACTTGCATGACTTAGATTCATCAACATGTTTATCTTAAAATGGCTAGATTCTAGATCGATTTTATAGTATGTGTACAGCAAAGGCTACATATAGAATTCAACAGTAAACCTTAGCAGGATCTAGAAATAATAAAGTCTTTTTTTATGTTACTAAAGCAGACCTTTGCTTTTTGTGTCCATAGCGGCTTGTTTGGCAATATGCATTAGAGTCCACACTTGTTTTTATACAAAAAAACATTGTAATCTGCAAAAAAGCATGGCTTTTGTGTCGAAAGTAAATCGAATGCATGATAGACACGTTGTTCCGAACAAGATTATTTTGAAATTTAATGTTTTTTCGGTATGTAAATAAATGTACCAATGACGCATTGTATTAAGAGTTATTCGAAAAGGCAAAAGATAAAACAGTAAATATAAACAAATAACTCATACACAAGACAAAGCAACAGTCCTCAATGCAAGGAATTTGATGCTTCGAAATGGTAAGCAACTACTGTCTGATATTGCAGACCTGTCCCGTTGCTAATTAATTTTGTGTTGATCATATTAAAAAAGTACGCTTACACAAAAACTCTACGATAAACAAACAGTTGTACTCATCTGATGAAAAAAATCCTGTATTGTATTTGAGCACACGATTCTCCTACAAAACTTAAGTGCCGACAACTAAAAAGCAACAAATTCTTGTATTAGCACTTACATGTCGGACATGAAACTCTATGGCGGTAAGAATTGTATATGACCATATTGAAACCGTATTACGATCTTTCCCGAACAGAGATAAAAGCAAATCTCATAAAAGAATGAGAGATGATAGTTTCATTATGTTCAATGGAACCAAAGAAGAAATAAATATTTTATTTAAACAGGCAAACAACTGCCACGAAACTCTAAAGCTACCTTTCGAATTGAAGAACGTTAAACTTCATTTCTCAATAAATAGATATACAAAGGAAAAGGGTTAATACAAAATTACTGAACTTGGAGAATCAATCTGATTGTCCAAGAGAAACGAGAAAACATGGAGGACAAACTAGAAAAATTGAAGACCGCAAATGTCTTGACTTGATACAGGTATTTCAAATGAAATGGTGGGTTAAACCAGGTTTTATGGTGCACCAAACCTCCCTCTTCCATTGTGATCTTAGGGTCCGGTATAAACACAATACAGCTGAACACATTTGTGAAGACATGATAGGGATATTGAAGTGATCATTTGAGTACAACAATTAGCCAAACACTAACCAAAACAATTTCTTACCATTACGTTTAATATAATTTTGAATTTTCCACCAAAGGAAGAATTCTTGAAAACAAACATCAATTTATCAATTAAACAAAACTATTTTGGTTACACCTTAACAACCGAAACGGAAAAACTACGAAATATAATGAAAAAAAATATGGTTTATCATGAAAGGAAATCAAAACACCTCAAAATCTTTACAGAATATCACTCACAGTTGCTTTTAAAAAGTAACACCCGGGGTAACGTGTGATCGTGAAATCTGTGGTTATCGTGAACTCGGTTAGGCAAAATGTAAACGAACGAGAATGGACCAATGGGAAAAGAAAAATTTTGACTAAAATGTAGTCGTTAACGCGGTTAAGAATCAAAGTTCTTTTGTTTAACTCGGTTCAACATAACATGGTTACATGCCTTCAACAGTAACTTCTTATTTTAAAACACACTGCACACATTGGTTAATTCTCGTTTGATTACATTTTGCTTAACCGAGTTCACGATAACCACCGATTTCACGATCACAAGTTAACCCGGGTGAGTTACGAGATGGTAATAAACCATATATAAATATGCACATGACAGAACAAAATATAAAATAACAGATTTACAAGATCATAAAAACAATAAATTTGAATAAGAAGCATCTACATTATCTGTGACCTTGATTACGTCAAGTTTCTAAACTTCGAATGACCTACACATGATTATCAGTCTTATGTTTATTGAAGCACTGTAGCTAGTTCACTCCAACTACCGGCATGAAATTCAATTAGCATAACGTTCATCGGTCTTACCAAAGACTCGAGCAAGCAAACATCTGCTATAAAATCCTATGGTAAAACTTACAAAGGTGCAATTATCAATCTATTGTATTAGAAAGATCTTAATTCATGATTGAAATATAAAATTATCTAATTGCAAAACTAGCAAAGTATCAAAATACAAATGACATCAAAGTTCCAGACAATAATTTTTGCTACGCCTGACGCGCGTTTCGTCTATTCAAGACTCATCAGAGGCGTTCTACTAAAAATATTGAAAAGCCAAACACTATATGATTATGAAGAGCATAGAACAGTAAAACCAAAAATACCAAATTGGAAAACCAAATTATTACTAAGATGACCAACCTATGTCTGGGGTAGGTAGAACCTTAGGGTTTTTTAGACAATTTTGAAATTTAAACGGAAAATTTAAAGACGACACAAAAGTGTTGGTGCCGGAGCGGGCTGACTTCAGGGAATTAAAACTCCACCAGCAATGCTAACCTTCACGTGTGTTCGAAATACAAATGACAACAAAGTTCCAGACAATAGATTTTGCTACGCCTGACGCGCGTTTCGTCTATTCAAGACTCATCAGAGGCGCTCTACCAAAATTATTGGAAAGCCAAACACTATATGATTATGAAGAGCATAGAACAGTAAAACCAAACATACCAAATTGGGGAACCAAATTATTACTAAGATGATCAACCTATGTCTGGGATAGGTAGAACCTTAGGGTTTAGACAATTTTGAAATTTAAACGGAAAATTTAAAGCTTTGATGTGTTCTCCAACACAAAATAGAATGAAACCACAAAAAAACCCGATTAGTTATTGTTTGAAACACCATTGCATACAATCATTCAATAAAATCAAATGGACAACAAACAGTCCTATAATCGGGTGACCCTGATTAGTCGATAATCTAAAACTGGAAGAAACATTGAACGTCTAAGACATTTTTTTCCTATACACTTTGTATAATGATCGGTCACGGAAAACGTTGTTTAAGCCCTGACGTATTGAATACTAGAGTAAGTGGTAAAATATAAACACCGTTTACAGGTGAGATTCTTTTATTTTTGAAGAACTTTATATGTTTGGTTCTTTATTCATTAAGTTTCGTTAGCAGCTGTAAGTTGTCTGTATTAACAAAGAGACATATAGATATGTAAGTATGTATTACAATAATATAAGACCATGTTACGACCTTATTTTCATTCAGATTACAGATTAACACATTTGCCATCATGATAAAATGAGGCCTAAATTTTAACCGACAAGTCACATGCTGCAATATCAGATGAACTTTGCTCGTATGAGGTGAATGTGACAATAATATATGTGTTCATTAAGTGGCGTATATGATAGTGAAGTTAGGGACAATTGCATCTAACACATATAGGTAAGAAACCAAATCATAATATTCGTTTCCCAATTAACTTTTTATCTTTTCTTCTGTGTGCCTTATGATTGAGTAAAATAAAACTCTTACGTGCAAAATCTTCTCAATATATAACTGAGGCCTTAAACGTTCGATCAAAATAAAGTGTATATTCATTTTAATTTGGCAAATAAGTCATATTTACCGGAATACACTCACAAATTTGAATGTCCACGAAGGGAAAATTTATCTAGGAGATGACATACCGAATAAAGCACGCTTTATTCATACACACACACACACACAAACCCACACACACACACACACACACACACACACACACACACATATTTATATTTTCTTAATTCGAATTTCAGCACCAGTAAACATTATCCCTTATCTTAGGACCATGTAGAATTAAGACTCATTAAAAAGATAAGTCTATAACGGCAAGTTCTGTTAGTTTGGTTTTCTCAAGGGTCTAAAACAAGGATCGCATCAGCTCCGACGTAAATATACATAAGGATTAAAATGGTCAATAAGGTTTTTAACATTGTTTTATTTGTTTATAACGTAGTGAGGAATTTTCTGAACAATTTATTGAGAAGCGAAGATGCACCAATTGGACATTCGAGTGTCAAAAGTCCGAAAGGGCAACGACAAAACCGGTAAACATGTACAAGAACAGCACAAGGATACACAAAACATAAAATCAACCGACCAGAAATAAACAACGCGAACTCAAGTTGTAACAAGAGTGAACTCGGGTGCTATGGGAGAGTAAGATATATAATCATATAAATATCTAAACTAGTGGTCAGTTACAGATTCTGAAATTGAATCGTTTTTAGACTGGGTTAGAACTATACGATCTCTTACACTGAGGCGAAAAGATAAACTTCGGAAAAGTCCGATTCTTAGATCATAATAGATGGGTTCCACATTCGCCATTTTCTTCGATTCTGTTATTAAACTGGTTCAAATTTGTTGTTGAATAAAACTATTGAAATTTAAAACACGTCTTCAATCTGTTGAAAACACTTGTCAACTTTTACATATTTAATGGATATATAAATATTGGCCAACATTTCAGTAATCCTACTGTTTTTATGAAATAAACCAAAAACCGTCTTACTTTCATTGCTCCCATGTTTGTTGTCTTCATTTTCCCTCCTACTGACCTTTGACATACGCACATTCTTACATAAGGAATTTCCAGAATGGATTTCGTTATTTAAATATATTTTATTGTCAAAAACAAAGACAACAGTATAGGACACAATATCTACAACTTAGAACGTCTTTTGCCATACAAAAAACATATATTACATTAAACAGCTGACAACAATAATTATGCAACTGAAACAAGTTTTTATATATATGATATATACAACAAGGTTTATCAGAACAGAGTTTGGTCGTGGAAAAAAAGAAGTAAGGAAAGAAAACAAAAGAAAAAAGGGGGAGGAATTCAAAAATTTACGACTGTAAAATATGAAAAGAAAGATGCACATAATGAAAAATGAAGTCTCTCATCTCTGGTCTAGTGTCATTTGTATATATTGAAAAACTATTTATCATGAAAAACATCCAGAGTCTTTAATGTATGTTTGTACGCCAATAAAAACCAACCAATTTACATCATCCATTTAAATTTGGTGCTATCCCCAACAAGACAGAAACAGTACGAATCTTGTATGTGATATGGTTCGAATCTTTTGCAGGAAAGAAAAAATGTGCCAAAGTCTAAATATTTTCATGACAATCACACAATTCATCGTTTATAATATTCTTTTTTTAAAGATCATGTTTGAGAGCACTATGCTTATTACGTATTCTAGTATTCATAATGTTTTGAATCCGGTGTGTGTCATGCCAAACTTTTTTTGTAATTTTTATTGAAGAAAAGTGTGTGCTGTGTTTTGTTTTACTACCGGACCCTAAGATCGCAATTTAGAATAACAACCGAAGAGTACTGTCAAAAAGACTCACAGCCAGTTTCCTTGTAAATCGATTCTAAATTGCAATAGCAGTTGAGATCATTTACAATTCTACCTGCCTCATTACAAATACTAAAACGCGGTTATAATTAACGGTCAATGTGGATATATGCTTTATATCGGTATTTCAAGGAGTAACCTCTCATCAGTAGCATTTAAATCAAAACATTTGAAAATAAATCTCCAAAACGGTTGAAAACGAAAATTGCTCAAAACCAAAACGTTCATATTCGATTTTTTCATTCTATCAGAATTTGATTTTCCACAGCTATCCCATACTTAACACAAGTATTCCAGAACAGGACGTACAATATAGTGATATATTCAAGACATTCTCTTTTCAGTTTAGATTTCATTTTACGTAAAACGTTTAGTTGAACAGACGTCTTTTCTATAATATAATCAACGTGTTTAGTCTATTTGAACTTAAAAGTACTCCATGATGTTTTGAAACTGGTTCTATAATGGTGTCTTTAAAACAAAAACTCACATCAACCGCCCCAGAAAAAGTACTAAAACAACAATGTCAGTTTTATTTGGGTTAAGTTGAACTAACCATCTTTTTGGTCACATAGAGATACAATCGATGTCAGAATTTGTTAGATTAACCAAGGTCGAATCATCATGTGCCAAATGACCAATATATATATCATCTGCAAATTATCTAGACAAACCTATCATGTCATCAGCAATGTCATTAACATATACATTAGATATTAAGGGGCCTTAAACTGAACCCTGTGGAACACCACCATGCAAAATTAAATGCTACAGATGAAGCAGATTCGTTGAGTACTACTCCTTTCTTTTTGTTTGTAAGATAGCTTTCTCTTCTAGACAAAAAAGATCGTAGACTAGCTCTCTCTTTTAACCTCACGTTCCGTTATATTGATGATGTCCTTTCACTGAACAATTCTCGATTTGGTGACTTTCTCCATCTCATATATCCCCCGGAACTTGAGATAAAGGACACAACGGATTCTAGGAGGTCTGCTTCATATTTAGATCTACATCTCGAAATAGACTCTCAAGGAAAACTATCAACAAAGCTCTATGACAAACGTGATGACTTCAACTTCCCAATCGTCAACTTTCCCTTCGTGTGTAGCAACATTCCGTCCGCTCCAGCTTATGGAGTTTACGTATCACAATTGATTCGTTACTCCAGAGCTTGTGGGAGTTACATCGATTTCCTTGGCAGAGCGTCACGTTTGACACAGAAATTGCTAACACAGGGTTATGTTGCTCCTCTGTTGCTGTCTTCACTCAAGAAATTTTACGGTAGACACCATGTACTCATAGATAAATATGGGATTTCTATCTCTCAGATGAGTTCAGATGTCGGTTTGTCATAGGGTTTTGTTTTGTCTTCCTTTACCGGATTTGACACACTGAATTGGAAATTGGCAGCGCGGCGGGTGTGCTATAGCAGGCAGGAACCGCTTACTCTTCCGGAGCACCCGAGTTCACTCTTGTTACGACTTGAGTTCGCGTTGTTGATTTCTGTTCGGTTGTTTTTATGTTTTGTGTTTCCTTGTGCTGTTCTTGTTCATGTTTACCGGTTTTGTCGTTGCCTTTTCGGACTTTTGACACTAGAATGCCCCTTTGGTGCCTCTGCTTATTTCTAGCCATCGATTAAGCTCACACTTGATGTCATATCTTTCGAGTTTAAACACTAACCCGAGAAACCAAAATCGATCGAAGGCTTTACAGAAATCTCAAAATGTAATAAAGTTTTGTTACCTGTATCCAATATAACAACACATTGTGGTTAATTTCGATAAATTAATGAACTGTAGATAGTTTGGGTAAAAAGCCTGACTGATATTTATAGAATAAGTCATTAGCAATCATGTGATTATAAATAAATATATAAACTATTTTTAAAGACTTTACTAGCACATGACAAAAGTGAGACTGGCCTATAATTTGATACCAACGATTTATTTTTCTTCTTGAACAGAGCTATGACATTTGCAATTTTCCATTTGTTTGGAAAAAAGAGTTATTTTTTAAAGATTTGTTGAAGAGCATGCACAGAGGTTGAGAAATGTATTACCATGAGTAATATTTTATTGCTATAACGATCTGGACCTATAGCCTTTTGTAGATTTAGTAAAGTAATGGCATCCACGACGTTTCGTTTAAAAATGGTCCGGAATGGATCAGATGTACCAATCTTTTTACCCTATAATAATGGTTTCACCAGGTTTTCTGGAGTATTATTTCTTTTGAAATACCTGTACATGGTCGGGACCATTAAGGGTTTTAATTTCTCTGTATTCTCTGTCCTGCTTTCTCTTTCTTTATCAATAAAGGTAATAACAAAACTACCGAACTTGAATGATCAATCTCATGTCTAGAGAAAATGACAAAAACGAATCAGTCAAACCGGAGAATGGATGGATCGCAATGGTCCTGATTTGGTAAAGGCATTTCAAACGAAATGGTGGGTTAAACAAGGTTTTATGGCGCCAAACCTCCCTCTTCCATTGCTATCTTAGGATCCGGTAATGACCATAGAACACAACATAGTTGTGAGACACAATAGGGATATTTAGGTGCTCATCTCATTACAGCAGACCAGAAACATTAATTAAAACAATTAACTACCATATCTTTTAACTCAATTTTGAACTTTTCTACTAGTGGCTGATAACGAAGAATTTTTTAGGGATCGTATGAGACGTACTTTCTTATAGCCCTGCTCCAAAAGTCGGTCACGAAGAAATCGGTGTCTGATCAAAATATCTGTGAAATGTGTGCAAGCTCTGGCATATCGAATAAGTTGTGAAATATAAACACCGTATGCAGGGGAAGTAGGTATATTGCTCTGTAGATTAGGAAAATTAATAATTTGAAAATTAAAATCGTCTCGTTTATTGTAAATTTTTGTACTGAGATGACCACCTGGGTCAAATTAGAGGTACAAATCCAAGAAAGACGTGAAGCAATTTGATTCGGTTGTCTCTTTAATCTCCAATTCTGGAGGATATATTGAAGGAATCCATCTACCAAATGAAATGTTATTGACAGAAAGGACATCATCAATATATCTGAATGTAAGATTAAATGACCTTGCCTCTTTCATCGTCTTGTTCTTTACGAGTCCATGAAGAAATTCAGTCTCGTAAGAGTATAAAAACAAATCGACGAGGAGAGGAGCACAGTTTGTGCCCATTGGAATGCCGATTTGTTTTTGAAAAATCTCTCCTCCGAAGGTGACAAATATGTTGTCAATGAGGAAATCAAGCATACTGCAAACTTGTTCCAGTGTGTAGCAAATTTTATCCTTGAAAGATGTTTTGGAAAAGAATGTAGAATTATAACCCAAAACAACAAAATTCCTAGAGTTTGAAAAGGCTTTTTCGAGAAGTTTTTTCAGGCGACATTTTAGTTTTTCGTGTGGCAAGTTAGTGTATAAAGTTGAAAAATCGAACGTTTTCAAAGAGTTACTTACTTACTTACTTACTGCCCTTAATGCCTGGTGGCATGTAGGGCAGCAACAAAGGTCCTCCATTGGTGACGATCTTTTGTCAGCCTCTCTATGGTTCCCCAAGTATGTCCCCAACTTCTCATCTCTCCTTCTGCTGTTCGTCTCCATGTGTTTTTGGGTCTTCCCCTCTTCCGTTTTTCTTCTGGCGTCCAATAGAGGGCAACTTTGATATGTGATGTACTGTCTTTCCTCATGACATGTCCTATCTACTTCCAACATCGTCTAAGCAGGATGGTGGCCATATCCTGTTGGTAACAAGCAGCGAGTAGATCTTCATTGTTGATAGTTCTTGGCCAGAAGACTCGCAAAATGCGTCTAAGGCATTTGGTGTGGAAGATGGACAAAGAGTGAACCTCAGAAAATGATCTAGATTTAAAATGATCTAACAAATCCTTTGAGTTCTTCAAAATCCACATATGGTTAATTCCACTACGATTATAAATAGTGTTGCAGTATGCTTGTTGACTATCTTTGACAGCAGACAAGATTTTAGTTAAATGAACGGATAGCTCTGTAGTTGAACAAGATGAAGATCCAGCAATATGCCTTTCTTTGTACGGATTTTTGTGAAGTTAAGGTATCCAGTACAAATATGGTAACTCTTTATGTTCCTCTTTCATTGGAATATTGAAAGGACATAAAAGAGCTATGGTTGGCTATGATTTCATCTTTGTTAAATGTAGTCCGTTTGTATGTAGCACTAGCGGAAGTATTGTCATCAATGCCTGGTTCTTTTACTAGACAATTGTAATAATGTGCTTTACATACAAAAACTTTATTATTGGAAGCCTTGTCTGCTGGCGAGACAACATACCTGTCATGTAAGGAAGAGAGACAATTGAGAGCTTCACGATCTCTAAATACAGAAGAAGGCCGGGGGTTCACACATTTGTGAATTTTGTCTATTCGGCTTCGTACAAGAGATCGGATAGTCCTTACCCAGTCCGACAGTGATTCAAGCTCTGGTTCTTGGTCCTTTTCCCTCTTTATCCAGGCTCTAGCATAGTCCTCCACAGTGTCCATGATGATCTTAAAGTTGTGATTCCAATTTATACGTTGCGGTTCCCTGAATTTAGGTCCATGGGAAACCACATTACGTAATAAATCATTTTCAATTATCTTAAGATCACCCGTGATGACATGACCAGATGGACCATAGACAAAGGGAGAAGCATAACAATCACAAATCAGAGGGGACTTTAGATATTCTTCAATGTTTAGGTCCTGCAATGCCTTTTTGTGGTTGAAAATTTTACTACTTATGGATTTAGTGTAGCGGTAGGAAACAATTGGTGTTGACTGATTTTTGAAATATGGAGGAAATTTGAAATGTAACTTCCTTACGATTTAAAATATTGCTGATGTTTATAGAATCTATCCCTTTGTTCTTAAATGGAATATGGAGAAATTTCCTAGAAAAGCTCACTTCTTACAGGCTTAAAAAGACGGAAAAGAGCAACGTCGCAGATAATGCTAGTAAGTCTGAAAGAAAGAGAAAATGGATCAGTACCTGCTTTTTCTAACCCAAGAACGCGTAGGTCTTTACGTTTCGTGACTCGTAGTGAATAGAGAATGGTACGAACATGATGGACTCCCAATGGTTGTTGTAGACTTGTTACCAGATCATCAAACGTGTCTGAAAGAGATCTGTTGTCAGTTTGAGTGGCACCAGATCTCGATTTGTATAGTTTGTGACCATGACTGCGTTTGTGTCTACCATTAGGGGTAAACAGTTTCATAACATTCACCTCACTACATTGTGGGCTAGAAAGATTTCCTACTCCTTTGATGTTATCATTACATCCATAAAGCATTGCAGTACCTAAAGTTTTTATCCAGTGAAGCTCTCGTTTTTTACGGTAAGGTGTACTAAGATTAGGACTGTTGGTGTCACTCAATTCCGTAAATGACATTTCCGGTAGAACAGTCCAGAGGGTCGTGAGAAAGGGTTTGGTAAACTTTACAGTTTAAGTTACTGGTAAATTCAGAAGAAATAATAAGCATATCACAGGTCTTGCAAGTTGATTTTTTACCGGTTTTTGCATGTCGAAATAGTAGGTAGTGGGGATGATTTTAGAACGTCATTGAGTTTAATAGAACATGGTTTGATAATTTGAAATGAATCTGATGTTTTGAAATAAAAGTTACCCTCTGGCTGAACAAAAGTCAAATTGGTGGTATCCTTAAGGATATTCATAGGAACAACAACTTCATTTGCTACCTTGTTCCTAGAGGCTGATTTTTGAGACTGACCAACCACGTTTGGTAGTTTTTGTTTTGCTTTTTTAATAACACATAAACAGCTCACTTTAACTTCTTTCCATAAAAAAATTACCGGACGTTCGAATCTAGAAAATCTTATAGTTTGACAACATCGATTTACCCTTACTGGTAGGATTCGTCAAAAATCTATTGAAAATTTTCTGAAATTTTAACTTGTTTGTCTGCAAAATTTTAAACACACAATAGTATCGTAGCCTTCAACCACTATGAACCAAAAAATGTACTGTCTATACCAGACACAGTCATTTTTTTACTGCCTTACACTACTATTTACTGTGAAACTACTGCCAAACAACTGTGAATAACCATTATCACCCTATACAATCAAGGACAGTTTGTGACAGTAATTACCTTCCGCCTATAATGCACTGTCCTTTATTGGCCTTCACTGTCCGACATTGGTACAGTTTCTCATAGATCGTGACAGACTTTACCTGGATTGTTAATCACTGTCCTAAATTGTTACAATTTTAAGCAGTAGTTAACAATTTTACCTGTATTGTTCATCACTGTCCTGGTCCGTAACAATTTTGCACAGCAGTTGACAATTTTTCTTGATCTATTATGCACTGTCCACCATTGCCATAGTAAAAGGCAGTTCTTGACAAGATATCCACTAACTGTTATGCACTGTTGTGAATTGCTGCAGGAAATATTAGGTCATGACAGATCTGTGTTTTTTGTCTTGAACTGTCATAAACTTAAGCAGGAAATAATAGATGGTAACAATTTATAACGGTCTCTTATTTACTGTTCTTCATTTTGTTAGTTTTTGGCGAAGACCAGATTATTTTTTATTTTTATTTAATTATTATGCTTTAAATGCTTTGTACATAGAATCTTTTATAACCTAGCCCGCCACACCGAATGCGCGAGTTCTATGGGTTTTTTATTTTTATTTTCACATATATTTCTATCAGAATCAGAACCACAAATTTATAACTGTCACATGCATTTGTAAAGCCATAGACCTGTATATCAATATATATTCAATATAAAGGTCCATGGTAAAGCCACCTGGAAAAATCTTCTATCTAAAAAATGAAAGAAACTTTTCTGACACAAGCTCTTAAAATCGCTGATATTTGTTGTTCAAAATTACGATTAATTAATATTTTGTTTCACATCTTCATGCATAAGATATAATATGCCTTTCTTACACTTACGTTTTCAATGTCAATTTTAAAACTCGGAAATAATTATTTTTATAATCTTCATGTCAATAATAATAATTGGGAAAGAAAAAACCAAACCCTCTACAAATAATAAAAGAAACTAGAAGGAAAATGTGGTTATGAGCGATGGGTGAACCGCCAGTACTTGACATATCGCCACCCCCTCAAACATGAAGTTCTTAGTGACCTAAATTTAAGTGGGCGGTAGCAGGATAATGTTTATTATAATGTTTAAATATTATTGTCTCCAAACATGCATCGAACATTAAGTAAACAAAGAAATAAGCCATAGTCGTTCATGTGTAAAATAAAGGATGCAGTGACCTATTTTCAAGTGGGTGGTGAGTTTCTATTCAAATCAAATCTAGTAGTGAAATATCATCAATGATCATTGGCATCCACTATGTAGTTTTCAAGATCACCAAAGTGTTACAGATACACCGATGATAGGATGCACGGACGCACAAGCGTAAAAATATAGCTCTAACCAACATACATAACTATTAAAGCAATGAAAACACTTCTTTTCCGTGTTAAATGTTTCTTTCAATATGATAAATGGTTTTATTTATAGCCTTTGTTTCTAATTGCAAAATTACAGGTCTATTGTTCTCTTAAGATAAATATTGAAACGGGTCTATAATTCGCAAGACTTACTCAATATTTAAAATACACCCTTACCACACTTGTACATTCGCCTTTTACGCTTTTACCATTTTCCAGCGGATCGCTATATAATCCACTTTGTATACTTATTTATTTCTGGGAAATAAATTTATCTTGAAAAAAATATTTTGGCAGCAAAGGTTATTTCTGCAATATAAAGTTATGCTAATAAAAAATAAATAATGAACTATTTTGTCTCTTTACCTTTAAAAATAAATATTTTTTCCCACAAAAACATAAAATAACCCCCCTTTTTAAATTAGGTTAAAAGGTCCGCCCCTGAGCCCGGTCTATATTATTTATACATTATTTAGACGCATTTGTAGATTAACAAGTTACGCAAGACTGCTGTGAAAAGCTTTAGGGACACCTCGTCCATACTATGGCTTCGGCCACGGACACATCGTCCATAGACACGTCGGCCCTAGTATAGGTCGGCCATACTGTATTAGGACACTTCGGCCATGGTTTTAAAAATGGGACTCGAACATGGTGTTTAGGGGCTGAGTTATAATTTTCTCAGTTAGGGGTTATTTTTATTAATATTTTGACAAATTGATTTTCTACTATTGGCATCTAGACCTGTATATTAGATAATTTTACTAGTTACAGGTCTCATTTTTGTAAGTGTATTAAGATGCAACGTACTTAGTTCTTCTTCCAAAAATGAAAAAGTTCGCATGGAAAATAATATTAAATGAATTAAATTCATTTTATGGTAGCAAGTTAAACGACAAATACTAGCAAATAATGTTACATTGAAAGATTCAACGCTCTCCGAGCGCCGTTCATGTAGTGGGTGGTATAGGCCGTATACCCTGAGAAAATTAAAACTAAATAGTTAGTTTAATTATCTCAGGTATACTACCTTATTTATATATAATCAATGTTAACCTTGTCTCATTTACCGGAAAGCTATTTTAGTTCAAATAACCTGCATAAATAAAGGATCCATTTCTATATATATAAATTCAGATTTTCTTATTGGTAACGTAATGTCATTTTGTCCGTTTCGTTAAACGATTTTTTCCAAATAATTTCGAAACGATGCTGGTTCATCTCTGGACCACCTGAATTTACCCTCTTGCTGACTCGAGTCGGCGTGGCTGATTGTAATTTTGTTGCTTCGTTCGGTGTGTGTGTGTGTGGTTTGTTTGGTTTTTTTTTTTGCTGTTGTTGTTCGTTCCTCTCAATTTTTCTTCAACTTCCAATTTATTTGTGCGACCCCCATAATAAAAGGTCATTGGTATTCCGTAAGAATTCTTATTTATTCAGACAAAGGAATTAGATCTATATAGTTCTTTGTTCAGACTCTAATATCAAGCTAGCTCCACCAAAACCAAGAAAGACAGATGACACGAACAATAGGCCCGAAAAATAGATGTTTCTAGTAATGTTGCTCCGCATACTCAATCTTTTTAACTTATATGTTCGTTAATTCTAATAGCCATGACAGACATATAAATCAATGAAGGCATAACTTTGTTGTAGCATGATAATTTTCTTCCAAATTTCCCTGCAATATGCATTTGAGTTTTAGATTTGACATTAATATGACTGTAGGTAATCAAATGATTTTTGTTAAATAACCGTGTCGAGTTCGAGTAAATGACCAGACTAATTGTTTTAAATTGAAATTCAATCAAGTGTTAGCGTGTGTCACAAACAACATGGCTTCGATAATCATCTAAAACAACAGCCAAGCCGAATATAATAATTCAATTAAGAAATAATTAGCCAAACACTATGCATCGAATTCTAATGGCCAATTTTATGGGTCTTAGACTAGAATAAATTCCACTTGATTTCTGGAAAACTCGTGTCATTTGAGAACTACTTGGAACTCACATGCCCCTTCTTTGTGTCTTATGACTTATAAGTTTAAAAAAAGGGAGATGCAAATCTAATCTAAACTGAAAATTGTGTCTGAAATCTATCAACTGTGCATTATTGTTCAAATTAATAAAAAATAAATATTAGAATGATATATATGTCCTAGGCCGCAATATCACGAGTATGTTTTTACAGCTGCCTTTCATTCGAAAGATTTTTTTGTTTATCAAAATATCATATAATCTGTCAAATAAGGCAATTCGATTTATACATTCGAAAAAAAAATCAAAAAGAATATAGACTAAATCCCTATATATACATCTGAGATTTATATAGTATGGCCGAAACATGTATGGCCGAAGTGTCTACGGCCGAGGAGTCATATGGCCGAGACTTCCTATGGACGAAATAAAGTGTGGCCGAGGTGTCCAAATACCCTGTGAAAATGTCTTGATGGGTATCCTGCTGTGTGTGACCAGGCAGTAGACAGGATGTTTATTGTGAACGACATGTATATTACCTAATACATGCATGTCTGTCCGGGTAGCAGGTTAATTAACCAAACGCGTACCTGAGGCAATTACTAGTTTACACTTTACAGTTTTAGAAAATCATCAGTTTTACTTTAAACATTTAACGCAGAAAAAAATGCATGCACTTGACAAGAAATGAAAGTATTTTATGTATGTAACATACTTCTTATTCGTTCCGTTTTGTATAACAATAATTTATATAAAGTGAAAGAAACACTTAATACAATCAAACATCACATTATCTTATATGGAACTTGTCATGAAAGATCGACCTATCTTCGTGCTCTACTGTAAGACCCTTTTCAATCTATTCATACCAAATCTAAGTAGACATAAGCTATCAAAATTATTATTTCTCTAGAGAGGTGAGCACACCATTGTCTTATTACTTAATATTCTTCTTCAAAAGTCTTTTGCTTACTCTCAGACCCCTCCATATTCACTTCATTATTGCAATTTTTATGACAATTAATTGTGTGATATAGATCTATTAGGAGTTGTGAATAAATGTTACAGATTGTAGCGCACATACGGTTAATCAACCTTTTTATTTTTATGGGCTCAATATTTTGTACATTATTCGTGTTGCATTATGCGTCATCAATGACCTTTAAAATACATTTATCATTTAAAGCGTGTATGTAGCAATTAAATCCATGTCGGCCATCTACTTCCTGTTTTGAAAATATCAGTGATGTTACTCAAGGCATAAAATCAGGACGCTACCCATAGTTAATCGTTCTATGAGTGTTCTTGTTGTTTAGTCTAACAAACTTATTTTTAAAGATCTTCAAAATTCATTACTTTTCTATACAAGAATTTCCAAGAATTTACAAGTAATAACTCTTAATTTTTAAACAATTTTAGATAAACAGGCGGCAGATGTCTCTGCCGAAATCCCAGGGGGAAGGGGTGGGGGCTTCTGCGAAAGAAAAAAAACTTCCCCGCAAAGACAGGTGATGAGAAAACATATGTCTCCCGAGAGACAGACTACTGAGGCTTTCACGGTAAACCAAGATTATGAAACATTTTAATGGATGTTGTTTAATTTAATAAATGTGTTATGTTGATCAAAACTCTTTTTATTTAGTAGTGATAAAGGGGCAAATGCAAATGCAACATTGGGTCCATTCAGCATAGAATTGAAAGAAACGCCACAAAATGCGCCACCTTAAAACTATTTCTGGGGAAAAAGGGTTACCAGCTATTCTTTACCGCTGGTAAACTGAAGACGTACAATTCTTTGAACAAATTAATGGTGTATGATTTTGACAAGAAGCGTATAATAAGAAAAACTAGCTAGACAAATACTAGGATATATTAGACTGCTGTTTACCGCTTAGACCTACTGTTCTTTTCTACAAGTCATGTTCAGGTATATTATTTTGGACTATCTTCTTTATAGTCGGTGACAAGGATAGCAACATTGCAGCTCGTTCGACACATTAAATTACATCTTACCTTTCCAGCTATCGATTAACATTCCAGTGTTATTGGATGTGTATTGCAGATCAATGGACCGGCCTGAGCCAGATTCAAAAATATAAATGAAAAGTTTAAGGTGGCAATGTGATCATAGAATTGCAATATTTTTTTATTTACAAAAAAATCTACAAAGTTTTTTCCCCACATTAAAAAATCATTTTAATAATTAGTAAAATAAACATTAATTTCATGAATACGTAATCACACTATGCCATGTTGGTACTCTATGAAATGTTATTTCCCGTGCCGGGTACTGTTATTTCCCAAATTGTGCATCACGTGGTTTTCTTATATTGATTACCGACACATAAATTTTAAGATTCCGAAGCAAAACGGTATTGCTTAGCCGTAAAATGGAAAGTATATTACTTTTATGAACATTTCAAATCAAACCTTTAAAAAATTGAAAAGAAAATATGTCTATGTAAACTTTTATTTAATATTTCTTGCTGGAAAATTAGCACATAAACTGAAATATTTGATTGATTGTCTCTTAAAAACAAATAAAACAATGACCATGCATTAAATCATGAATTAAACCCTTCATAAAATTCATTTTTCTTCCTTTCTCGTGCGTTTTGATATCAACATCAATATTATTCGTTGTGATTATCAACGATTAGTTGCAGTGGGTAATTTTAAAATTGTACTGTTATTTCGCGTGGTAAATGTGGTATGGTACTGTTATTTCTGGTTAGAAAATTTACTATGGTACTGTTATTTCCTGTAAACGGGAAACGGTATTTTATGCCCTCGCTTAATTATGGGGATTATATAGTGATAGAAATGTACGTCCGTTACACCTTTGAGTTACACTTTTATAACAACCACTCAATTATTCAAATAATCTGTGTGATCTCATGTAGATGCGCATCTCCTTTGTCATTTCTATGATCTGATAAATATCTTAGTCGCTGGGTCTATATTTGTTATTCACAACGCCTAATTAACCTCTAAATAAATCTCCATTGGACTTTCAATAATAATTCAATGTTAAAATGTGGATATGTACCTTAACTTTCTATTTGAATATTTTATCTTGTTAGTTATTTTTTGATTTTGATTGTTGTTTTAGGTTGTTGGGTTGTTGGTTTTTTTTTGTGACTGGCGGGTCACAGTCTGCTAATAAGTTCATTCTAAATTTGGTACTTTTTCTTATCTGGACTGCTTTGAGACTGGTCTACTCAAGGTCCGCTCTAAATATGGTTTGGTCTGAACTCAGGCGGACCAGGCCTACATAAAACAATCTAGACCCAGAGAACCTCTGGTTTACCTTTTAAAGGTCAACTTTTTTGTTTTGGCTGCGAGTCGATAAATAATGGTCATATGCATATGAATTGGTCTTCCACCTCACAAAATTAGGTGCACTGTCTAGAATATCTAGTGTTTTTTAGTCCCCTATCGGCGACAGTCGAAAGGGACTATAGGTTTTACGTCTAGCTGTCCGTCACGCCTCAGTTTTCCGCACTTTTTGTACTAAACCCTTGCAGATAATGAACTGATTTTTGGTATGTGAGAACCCGTGCGGGTTCCGGTAGCGAATAGGTCCGCAGCAGATCTAGGCTTGTCGGTAAAAGTCCACTAAAGAGCGCTCAGAAACCTGACATCGGGTCAGGCCGCTTTGCCCACAAAGCGACTGGGATGTGTGCCCCAGGTGGTTGAATGGGGCAGCCCTGACATCGAGAGATGCGGGGTCGTCAGGCGATAATGCGGAAAACCTGACCGCAAACCATAGTGTTGCACCGTGTTGGGAAAAATGTCACGTTCCTCGCACGTTAAAGAACCCTGCTGCAGGTCTCGGTAAGAGTAGGACCCGTAGAATCCCCATGCAGGAGGCTAAATTTCCGGTCCCTACCCATCACTCCTTTTTTACAGTGGCAGTCAAAACTCTCCTACCCGATTGGCCTTGTGTCCCCATTTCCTCCACTTCATCATCATTTCATGTTCATTGTATCACAACTTTCATGTTCATCTCCCGGATATAGCCGAAATCGTGCTGCTTGAGAGTACAGCGATAACTAACTAACTAACCAATTGGTATGTGAGTCTAACATAACGAGTTACAGATCAAGTTTGCGTTTTGATCCTGTCTGCGCATTTTTACGGGTCCTTTGAACTTTAAAAAATTACTAACATTTGTTATCTGCATTTTTTTTCATTAACGCTTATGTAAATAAAAAACTTATCGAGTTTAAGTTTTGTTTCGTTACACTAATTTTTACCAGAGACTGAAATATGATGCCGGTAGTTGGACTATGCATTGTTTTGCACTACTCCCGGAATGCTTGTTAAATTATTGACCATCAATTCTTAAAAAAAAATTGAACAAAGTTTTAAGTAATCACATGAAATATCAGTACCAAACCACAGGAAATAACAGTACCTCATGAATATTTACCACGCGAAATAACAGTACAATTATAAAATTACACACTGCAACTAATCCTTGAAAATCACAACAAATAATATTGATGTTGATATCAAAACGCATGTGAATGAAAGAAAAATGATTTTTATAAAAATGTTTAATTCATGATTTAATGCATGGTCGTTGTTTTAATTGTTTTTAAGAGACAATCAATCAAATATTTCAGTTTATGTGCTAATTTTCCAGCAAGAAATATTAAATGAAAGTTTACATAGACATATTTACTTTTCAATTTTTTAAAGGTTTGATTTGAAATGTTCATAGAAGTAATATACTTTCTATTTTACAGCTAAGCAATAGCGTTTTGCTTCAGAATCTTAAAATTTAGGTGTCGGTAATCAATATAAGAAAACCACGTGATGCACAATTTGGGAAATAACAGTACCCGGCACGGGAAATAACATTTCATAGAGTACCAACATGGCATAGTGTGGTAATGCATTAAACAATTTATTAATTGATCCTATATGTACATTTTGATGCAGACAGCTACATTGAACATTGTTCAACTTGAGTACTTTCAAATCACGGGGGGGGGTACTCTAAGTACTTTAAGGTACAAATTTTATACCCACCCCATTCATATGTTGGCCTACTTAAAAAATAAACTCGTTTATATATTTTTAATGCATTTGAAATTACACAGAATATACTTAAACTTGACATATTTTATAGATATTCTATCGAACGGTTTGAATGCTAAAAGTTAGCAAATGGATGTACAGTTAGGGCTACATGGAGGCAAATTGTGAATACGAATTGCATATTTTAAAATTGTATGTCGCACAAACATTTTTTGAAAAATAAAATTAGATAAAACATGAAACAAAAACAAGAACTGAAATATGTGAATGTTTATTATTTATTAAACCAATGAAAAAAAAAATAGTAATGGTTTATTAAATTTCATTTAATATTATACGTGCGCGCAGTCTTGAGCGTTTTATTAATCTAATGTTTGAATAAGTAAAAAACATTTTTTTTAATTAAAAAGTTTTTTAGTTGTAAAAATAGTCCTGTGGTAAAAATGAATTTGTATAAATCCATAAATTTTATCTGTGAAATATTCCTTTGAATTGGTATGATGAGTTTAAATGTTTATTGTGCAAGAAGTTTTGACATGTTTATTGTAACTACCAAAACCAACAAGCCGTACGTGTATTCTGATACTTAAATGCACCCAAGGACGCAAATCATTTTATTTAAAATAATTAAATAATTCTGAATTAAAAAACTCGTAATAAATAAACAAACAAATACTGGTACGTGAACATATAATCTATAATCCTTTTGATTCTGTCATTTTAATTTTAATTCTTTATCTAGCCTTTATTTGTATCATTACTAAGTCCGTCTTAAGACCTCTGTTGAGTCATGTTTTCGAAGGTCTCTCAATTTGGGATACTCTGTATTTTTTCTCCTTACTTTAGGACACCTGACGTTCCAAATGTATTTCAACCCTATTAATGATGTAAATTATTAATTCTTAAAAACGAATCTAGATGAAATGATGTCATACCTTTGCAAGAAACACCAATATTTTGGCAGGAAAAGATTTTGAAGGATTTATATCATTAAATCAAATTACATTAAGTATATGTATGTATAGTCGGAAAATATAATATATTATCTTCTGTAAGTATTTCTTCATTGACTTTATTTTTCTTCATATGTTCGGGTCCGGTAGCTGACTTGGCCCGCAGCAGAGTCTAGTTTGTCGTAAGTGGCGACTTAGGGTATTGAGATTCTGATTCTGCCAGTGCGACAAAGTGTGTACCCTAGGTGGGTAAATAGGATGACCCTCGTCCGCGAGTATTTTCAGTTCTATAATACGGAAATCCTGACCGCTGACCATAGTGAGCCAACGTTTGTTGAGAGTGTCACGCTTCATGCACGTAAAAGACCCCTTTCACCTTGACCGCCAAGAAGAGCATCACATAGGGTAAATTTTTCTACCCACCTCTCCCATTTTCCTGTGGTCTTCAAAATTTGATACCCCCCTTTCTCATCATCATTTCATGTTCATTTTATCATCTTTTTCATGATCATCGCTTTTAAATAACCTATATAGCGTTGCAAGGGCGTAAAACACCAACTCACTCTCCATATGTTCACAGTTTTAATTTCTTAACAAAAACTAACACAAGTAATAATATACATTACAAATGTTATATAGAAGTATATGTATGTAAAGTCGGAAAATATAATATATTATCTTCTGTAAGTATTTCTTCATTGACTTTATTTTTGATTATTTATTGAAATACATAGTGGTGCCTTTATACCTGTCGTTTTATAATAAAAAAAATTGTCAAAGTCAAAAATGGCTGGATTTTGTTAAACAGGAAGTAGGTGAGCGGCACATCTGAAAACGAATCCCACGTTATGGGACCCCACCCTGATGATGTATACCAAATATCAAGTGGCTGTGATCAGTAGTTGCTGAGAAAACTGTTACGAAAAATATTTCCCCGCCGGGGCGCCCGCCCGACATTCACCATTTCATAACCCGGATTTTTCACTCCGTGAAATATTATAGTTAGGATTGCCTGAGTTAAGAGTTAGTTACTATGAATACTTCGAAAACACCCCTAATTAAAACTGCAAAGGATCAAAACGGAAAATTCATATTATTTAAAGGGTGATCTAGCCTCGGATCTAGCAAAACGTACAAAGGTGAGATTTATTTGTCACTCACTGCATTTGTAGGTGTTTTTTTTTTGAAATTTTCTAAACCAAGAATCATATTTTAACATGAAAAAGTCCTTCAGATTAGCCATGATAAATAATAAATTTGAATAAAAAAGAAAGAGCAAAATATAGAATTACTGCTTTTTCAAGGAAAAGTAGCGAAAATGAATGTAGGTTTGGTCGCGACATGTATTCCACATCTCATTTTTTATGATTGATAGGCCAGCACATGATAGGCAAAGTGTTTTTCCGAATCTAGGTGCTTTCGTCGAAGTCCGCTATCGCTTAACCAAAAATGCATTTTCTGAAAATCTAGGTGCTTTCTTCGAGGTCCGCTATCGCTTTTCCGAGAAAAAACATTTTCTGAAAATCTAGGTGGTTTCTTCGAGGTCCGCCATCGCTTTTCCGAGAAAAACAAATCAGCCTCACGAATTATCCATTTTATGGCTTGAAACTTTGTTGACGTGTTGATTTTATTAAAAACATAGTGTTTTATCTGGTTATTTCAACTTATTGTTTAATTTGGTTATTTTGTGTGGTCTCAAGCCTCAACATTCAGCATTATTGTCAAAATGAGGTCTTGTTCAAAATCTTTGAAGACTACCAAGACAGTTTTTTTTAATGAATGGCGATTAATTCTACAAAAGACCTAGTGCAAAAGGCAAAAAAATTGTTTCAAACCGGTCTTCAGTCGATAAATTAAGTTCAGTCTGAAAAGCCGGATTGGAAGGTTATTTTACAAATTTCTCTGGAAAAAAAACACGTTCAACCCTTTCGGGTCCACTGTCCTCTATCAAGCAGGAGCACTAGGCCAAGAACCGACAATCGCTCATTAGAAAGCGTCAGAAAATATAAACGTCCGTCTGTTCTGTTTACTGGAATGCCATGACTTAGCATCCGTTGTTCAATTTCTACTTTTGGGTACAAGCGTCTTTTACGAGTTTTATATTGGTGAAACAGTAGCACTTAGTAGTGTGTTTACGTGGTTGCTGGTTGGTAAACTAAGGCAACAAGGCAACGACCATTTGATTTTCTGGGGGGGGGGATTTTCACCCGAGCCGGGAATTTTTTTTCGATCGCTGCGCGGGCCAGCTTATTTTTTCTTTTCCCCCCATACACTCAATGTTAGAAAATTTGTTCAGAAAATCTTTTTTTTTTCTAATGCACAAAATGAGGGCCAGATTATTTTTTTCGTCCTATAAGCTGGCCAGACTATTTTTTAGGCCAAACATCAGAGCCAGATTTTTTTTTTAAATTCTAGCCCTCCCCCCCGAAAATCAATTGGTTATTGGGTTATTATTAATAAAAATATTCTTGTCGCCGCCAAAAAGTCACAAAATGAAGGACAGTAAATAATAAACCATTATAAACTGTTACAATCTATTATTTCCTGCTTTAGTTCATGACAGTTCAAGACAGAAAATACAAATCTGTCATGACCTATTATTTCCTGCAGCAATTCACAACAGTGCATAACAGTTAGTGGATTCTTGTCAAGAACTGCCTTTTACTATGGCAATGGTGGACAGTGCATAATAGGTCAAGAAAAATTGTCAACTGCTGTGCAAAATTGTTACGGACCAGGACAGTGATAAACAATACAGGTAAAATTGTTAACTACTGCCCAAAATTGTAACAATTTAGGACAGTGATTAACAATCCAGGTAAAGTCTGTCACGATCTATGAGAAACTGTACCAATGTCGGACAGTGCAGGCCAATGTAGGACAGTGCATTATAGGCGGAAGGTAATCACTGTCACAAACTGTCCTTGATTGTATAGGTGGATAATGGTAATTCACTGTTGTTTGGCAGTAGTTTCACAGTAAATAGCAGTGTAAGGCAGTTAAAAAATGACTGTGTCTGGTATAGACAGTAATTTTTTTGGTTCATAGTGAACAAGATCATTAAAAATAATAAATGGGATAGAATGGATAGGGATAAATATTCCTTAGCTTACCGTTTTTTAAAAATATACTAACTATCCGCTTGGAGAAATGACCCCTTCAAAACTTTTTTCTGAAATCATGATGAATTTACGTAAAGGATATATACTAGTAACTCTTTTAAATTTCATATTCTATATAATGGTTATATTGTTATCATTGTAGCTAAGAACATGGCAACAGCTCCTGGTTCTTTCTGTTCCCTCTGCCAAGAAGATGACATCGATACCCCTGCAGTCTCCTGGTGTACCGACTGTTCTACTTTTCTCTGCAATGATTGCCTAAAGCACCACAGCAGAAATAAAGCATCGAAACATCATCATACCATTTCGTCAGACGATTACATCAAGTTTCCGGACTTCATTAAGAACATTAAAAGCCGTTGTCAGGAACATGATCAACCATTTGAGGTCTACTGTGGCCTTCATGAAAGTGCTTGTTGTGTTATGTGTGTTACAACTAATCACAGAAAATGTCCGGATTTGCGTAAACTTTCGGAGGTTTTAAAACACGTGAAATCATCCGCATCAGTAGAGCATACCAGAGAAGAAATGGAAACGTTACTTCAAAATTATGATAAAATACAAAAACACTTACATAGACAAAGGGAATCTCTGAATAGACAGAAGACGGTTCATCTTAAGAAGATATCAAGCATACGACAATCAATCAATTACCACCTTGACAAATTGGAGAAAAATCTCATTCAACAAATAGACAAAGAGATCCAAAATTTGAATGGAAAATATGTTAACCTTGATAGAGAGATCAACAATAAACGACAAGCAATTCAAAAAATAACAGATGGTCATCAGAAAATGCAAAAATATGCCACGGACCTACAGACGTTTATAGGATTAGATGTTATCAGTAAACGGCTACAAAGGGAAGTTGAGTTCATGCGAAGTTGTCAAACCAAAGAGGAACTGCATGAGACTAATGTAAATCTTCAATTGTCATCGACGCTAGATTCAATTTTAGCATTTGACCGTTTAGGAGATATCCATGTCTCGCAAAGCAAAGACCCCTTAGAACTCGAGATCATTGGTACTGCTCAGTTTCCTGTACCAAATGCTTCAATAGAAGACATAAAACCGTCATTATTAAAGACCTACAACGTGTCAGAGAGAGACAATAAAACATATGTTACAGGATGCGATCTACTACCGAACGGTGACTTTGTTATAGCAGACCAGGAGGTACCGTATGTGAAATACTACGACAATCAAGGAGTCCTGAAGAAACAAATCAATACAGAATCATGTGGACCACGGGATGTATGCTTTATAGATAACAACACAATCGCAGTGTCCACCCTTTTGTCAGCTAACAATGAACACATTTTCTTTGTTAACATTACAGATAACAAGGTGATAAAGAGGGTTCATGTGGGAAGGGGAGGCAAGAGGCTTTGTTTTGATAATTTGTTGGTTGTAGGAAAACACTCGAGAAGTGGGTTGGAAATTGTTTTTATTAGCCTTGAGGGAAAAATTATAAATAGATTTCAAACAAATGCAACAGGAGAAATCTTTTTTTCAAACAAACTGATTTACCACACAGAGTGGAAAAAGGATGCAGTGGTCTGTTATGATGAATTAGGAAACATTAAATGGAGATACCAGGATCCAAGACTTAAAGACCCACGAGGAATAATTCTTGATTACCGTGGGTTTATTTTCGTGGCGTCTCATAACGATAGCTCCGTTATAGCTACATCTCCGGATAGACAGACCATTAGATTAATCCTCAGTAAGGAACAAGGATTAGATAAACCATATGCTCTTGCTATTGACCGTGATAATAGAAAACTTCTGGTTTGTAATGTAGAAGGTGGAAATGTTTTCCTTTATCAGATCTAGGAATCAAAGTCAAATGGAAGACACTTAAAAAACCTGGTGAAATGGAAAAATAATACATTCAACCAAGAACAATATTTTACATAAATATTGTGTTGTTTAGAACCTATATTTTTTATTAAAACACACAGTAAACCGTTTTGGTTAGAGCTTTACAGAACATAACACATAAAAATGAATACAAAAAAAATATTAAAACATGGACGGTAGTTAGTTAAATTTTACAAATGTAAAACTTAAATATTTGTGAAAGGTCTTCTTCTCTTAGTTCTAATGACTGTGTGATAAAGAAAGTGATGATCTTAATTTCTTCAATTTCTTTAAAAAGACATTGGATTTAGTTGTTCAGTAAGAACACAGCAATCAACAGCTATTTAAAGAATAGTTTACAAAACTTTATTGGTGTATGAACATGTTCACCTGTATTCACTAAAATAACAAAAGATTTTTTAAACTAGTTTTTAAGCTTACAGCGACAAGTATACTGTTTAAATTGCTTATGCAGATGACTTCTTTTTCGGGATTTATTTTTCTCTCTTCATGGTTTTTATTGGATTATATTGTCATTTGTATTTTATGCAGTAACTCTTATAAAATTAGTCCAACACCTGGGTTCATTCTCGTTTCAAATTGAATTCATGTTGCTCATTGCGGTTTGGATTAATATGTGTTTGGTTTTGAGGTCACCTGACCAAAGTTCATGTGAGATTATGCAATCACTATGCGTCCGTCGTTGTCCGTCGACTGTTAACAATTTCAAACCACTGAACCAATTAAACTGAAACTTTCCAGAACTTTTGCAACAAACGATCCTCATTTTGAAATGATTAGATAAAAAATGGCCTCTGTTACCAAAATGATTATAATGGCTTATAACTCAGCAACTATAACAGATAAAAAAAATCCAAAAGTTCTTAGGCTCTTTAGAATAAAAAACTTTACAAAAGTCTTAATTGGGTTGAAGTTGTCATTGGACCCCTTCTAGGAACCTTTAAAGGCCAAAAATATCATTTTTTCCTGTTGTTGCCCTAGGGAATGAAAACTATTGAAGATATTTTAAAAAGCTGTTGCTTGTTTATTCCTTTAGTTCATTAAGCTCTACAAGTCTCCAAAGGGTCAAAGTTGTCAGATGACCCTTATATGGGCTATGGTTCTTTAAAGGTAAAAAACTGCGTTTTCATGTTTTTTTTTTCATAATGAACACTATTGCAGATAGAGAAAAGCTGTTACTTGCTTAAACCTTCGGCTTATTTTAAGCTCTTCAAATGTCTTTATTGGATTGCACTTTCAGAGGACCACATATAGAAGATACCATTATGGCCCTATATACCAGGTGAGCGAATCAAGCTTCTGGGGGCCTCTTGTTTTTTTTATGGATTGTGAGTGTTTTGTTTCTTTGTGATGACTTTATGTCAACCGATTTTGATTTTGTCTGTCCGGATTTACGACATTTGATTGGCCCTTTTGTAACATGCATGGTCAATCAACTGAAAAGGTCGAGTTATTAGAAAAAAGCTGTTAAAATATAGTCCTTTGCCTAGATAAACCAGCTTTATCAACGAAGCAAAGCCTAAAAAATATTGGAAAACGAAAAGACCAGTTGTGCATGTCACTTTTTTTAAGCAAAGTCAAAAATATTGTTATTTAACTATTGAAGCTAAACTTTGATGAAAAAGTATTTTATTTGATTTTATAGTTTTATTTTAAAAAGCTAGCCAAACTATAAATTCAACAAATTATAGCAAATATCTATCCTGTGAGATTTGAAAAAAAAATAATTCAAACCATTCGCCTCTATATTATTTATATTAAAATAGCCAAAATTTGGACCATGTTTTAACACATGTGTACAAAAATTAAGCACGGTGACCTATTCTTGTTATTTTATTTTAATTAAAACTTTAGCTGTGGTATTCATTGAAGGACATATAGTGCAATATTTATAGTATTGGTTTTACACATTAAAACTTGCTTATTTATTTGTAAGGTGCTTAACTAATCACAGTCTGTTATTGTGTAATTTTCCGCAAATGATTTACTATTCCCATACACTTTACGTTCCCCATCCCAAATCCCATGTACCATTCCTTTGCTTAAACATCATATACTATCACCATACTTACACTTCAATGAATACCATAGATAAAGTTTTGATTAAAAAAGGAAACAAAAGAATTGCAAGATGAAACTATTACAATTTAGAACCGTACACTGTTTAAAATTATCTTTCAAAGTATCCCTTTAAATGTGTCTAAAATCTACATGTTGTAATCGACTTTTTTCAAAAAGAAAAAAACTTTATTTTAATATTGTTCGCATTTAGTGTCGGTTTAATTAACTTAATGGTTTCTTTCTTGAAATGCTACAATGCATAAAAAAAAATTAGGACTAATAGTAACTTCTTGACTTTTATTTTCAAACGGTTGATATATGACATTTTGTCTAGTCTATGTACAACTTAAACTACGCAAAGCTATAAAAAAATACTGCGTCTAGATATAAAATTCGCTAATAATATTTTCTTTCGTGTTACAAGATTACTTGTGTTGTTTTCTCTGTTCATTTTTTCCGTGCATTGAATAAGGCATTGATTACCCATATATGACCTTCTATTTAAACGTATGTGAGTAATTTTTAAAAACAACAATAATGAAATTACCTTGCAAGTAGAGGTGAAATGAGGGCATTGTTGATATTTTGCTAAAGGATCAAGTGTACACTTAAGAATATTAAAACTTTATGTAAAAATATTTATCTAGACGCTGTGATGCCTTATTTTGCAATTGAATGTGTAGTTTAGACTACACATAGACTTTAACAAATATTTAAAATTTCAGCCATTTGAATCAAAGTGTTAACATGAACGTTTACACCATCAATTAACACTTACAAATGTGGGACCAAGCCTACACACAGTTCAAGTAATACTGTGGTTTCATTAATATCCTAGGGGTATTTATTTCGTGAGTGATCTTGACTCATGTTTTATACCCCACCAAAACACTCCTAGGAACACGCAAATCGATCCAGGTAATTTTTACTTAACTCCGCAAAATTTTCTCTTAAAATCAACTGCAATAACTTTATACTTATCAAGACAAATCGAATGATATAACTTTTCTTAAAAACCATTAAGGATGCGCTCGGTCGAAGTATAAAATGTACGTTCGTCAAATTATTGAATTGTCGAACTCATGGAACTTTAACATTTCCACATTAACACCAATTGAAAATAAATTTTTAATGCAGAGATCCACTGAGGCTTTCCATACGACATAAAATTAGGGTCATGAAAAATCCTGAGCATGTTAGTAAAAATCTTTAGACCTTATTCGCCTATATAAAGGGTTAGTAAAATTACCTGGCTCGATACGCGTGTTACTTGGAGTGCAAAAGGAAATTTAACATTGATCTGTGTGCTTCAGACTTCGAACTACGATTTATTTCTCCTCGAACTGGCCCTTTTTCATCAAACCATGAAATTCGGTACCCACGAAAATAAATAAATCTACAGTAGTTGATGGGTCTTATTCACACCTTTAATTTTCATTTTTTTGTGTGTGCCCTTGATGTTCATATTATGTGTGTCACTTTCAGCATTTTAGCCATAGGGTTGCATTGCCTGGAACTTTATTGGTTTCTTTGATTTTCAATATATTTTGGGTTTTCAAGGCATGTTGAACACTGCTATTTGCAGTTTAGATTCCCCTATCATGCCTATTGTAAGCGGACTGCATCTTATATACTTCTGAAAAGTTACGCCTATTTACAGCCTCGAGGAATATGCGGGGTGTAAAAACAAACGGTAATCTGAACACACTGTTTCTCATAACTGCCTATTTTTGTGGTTTACAAATTCAGAGTGAATAAATTGCAGGTGTTTATTCAACAAATGCACCTGTGACATTTAGAAGATCTGTAATTGCAGCATTCCCCAAAACAAAAAGAAACAAAAACATTTTGATATAAAGTTTGATTATAAAACTACCGTACTGAGGCAATAAATCGAAAAATCGAAAAATAAAGATCGCAACGATCCTGACTTGGTTGAGGAATTTAAATCATGGTTCTTTGAGCAACTACGTGTAACGTCCAGCCCAATATCCCTAAAACCATATTTCTACATAAAATTACAAAAGTTGGCCAAATTCTTAACTATCAACATTCAATCCTCGACGATTCATTATGCAAAGTAAAAGAAGCGTAGGTTTAATATCGTAGGAGAAGAATCCGTCCTCCCAAACTTATGAATTTTTAATTCCCCATTCATTAGTTTTTTATGAAACATTAATATCTTCTAGTTAATGAAGTGTGATACATTTATTTCTTCTAGAGGTTTTATCGAAGTCATGATGTGGTTAAAGAAAGAACAGAATCTCTAACTTTCAGATGGGAGTGTGTCATAGATTTTGCATTGTCGCATTACTTTCTCAAACTTTCTCTTTTTGACAACAAGTTATATTGATAAATTCAATTTGGTAGTTTTTGGTGTGTTTTGTAATGTACGTTATTCATATTGAACAATGTACCGTCATAAAATAAACATGTCGGGGCATAGAGATAAGTAAATGATAATTTTATGCTACAATTTAATTATTCTATTCAGACCGATGCATTTTCATTTCTTTACACATTTAGATATGTCCCCTTTTTTGAATCCTAATATCTGAATTCTTAAAAGTATACGTCGATTGTAAACTATTTTTCTGTCATACGGTGACATATTTTTTTAAAAAATACCTTTTATGTATTAATCAGTCCACTGTAAAGAGACATTTAATAATATCGACCATGTTCAACGATTTAAATTCAAGTAATAGCACGATCAGCCATATTTGAACTTCATTTTGATATTTTATAGGGAGAGATTCTGTTTAAAAAGAAAATAGGTAAGACTAATTTCAGTTTTCAGTTCTTTTTCATCCTAACCATTGTTCCAAAAGGTAAGAATTTATGGCAAATCAACCGTTGTTTGTTTGTTTTTCAAAAACAAAAATGATCAAGTTCAATTGCCACAAAACTTAATTGTTTTAGTAGAAGTAATATGAAACTGATGTTAATTTTTATTATGTTGCCTATAATACATGTAATAATAGCTATTAAAAGCAAATGTTTTAAATTATATCAAATATTTCCAATGCACGCTTGTCGTCTTTTTTTTTGTACTTAGAATTTCACCCGGGTGGTCATCTCAGTACAAAACATACGATAAAAAAGACGATTTTTATTATCAAATTATTGATTTTCTAAACCTGGAAAGTAACATACCTCCTTCACCTACATACGGTGTTTATATTTCACAACAACCTTTGATATGCTAGGGCTGGTACGAATTTTTCAGATTTTTTTTCATCAGACACCACTGTCTCTGTGGCCGACTATTAAACCAAGGTAATAAGTATATATGTCTAACACTATCCTTTGAAAAGTCTTTTTTCGTTATCAGTTACTGGTGAAAAAAAAATCAAAAATTATGTTAAACGAAGTGGTAAGCGATTGTTTGATTAGAGTTTGGTTGTTGTTGTTGTAACGAGACGATCACCTTAATATAATTATTAAGTTTCACAACCGTGTTGTAATTAAGGTCTTTCCCTTTCCAAAGGGAAAACCTTATTGTATTTCGTCGGCCTATTATTATTCTTTTTTTTTCTTCCAGTCGGGTGCAAAAAGTGCATTGACTGATTTTCATGAAATTTTGCACACTCACTCAGCACTACCAGAAATAGACTAGGCTATGGACACGACGCTTAGTTATTTGTAGTTTTGGCGCAATAGCGCAAAACGCCGTTTACCCTTGTTATCAGGTAGCCTCAGAACTGGTAACAGTTATCAAGATTCTGTTTAATGGAAATTGTAGCTTACATCCTGGTGATGATTTATCGTGCAAAAAGAATGCTGTAATTTACTTTCTTGGTTGCGCGCGTATGGCGCAAACTTGGCGCAAAATGTCAAAGTAATCCGATTTTGATGAAATTTGGTTTCCAGGTAGATTTGCGAGTCTTAATTACGAATCTGTGGTCAAATTATTTTTTGCGTATACCATTGCCAAAATGGCGGTCGTCAAATGGTTTTTTACTTATAACTCGAAAACCATAAGAGATAGTATAGACAATATATGAACACAAAATGATCGTCTTGAGAAGACCTAAAATTTGAGTCCAAACAGTGCATGATTCGGTTGAGCGGTTTTGAAATGGCGGCCGAAACAGGTTTTCGCGAAATAGGTTTTTTGCCAATAACTTGAAAACCTTAACAGATAGTATAATAGACATATGTATAAAAAATGACCGTCTTGACAAGACCTATCATTCAAGTCCAAGAAATACATGTTACGGTTGAGTGGTTTCAAAATGGCGGCCAAAAACATCATCTTATGCATTATTTACTTGTATATAACATTTAAATGGTTAGAGATAAAATAGTAAAAATATATATATATTTATGATCAGTAATTAAAGAGCCAAAGGTCAAAGGTCATAGGTCAACTTAACGGGAAAGACCTCTCATTTGTTCTCTGAACAAATGGCACTTTAATTGTATTTCTTCCTGACACTAAGATTGCCAAGGAAGAGGGTGTTTTGGTACCAACAAACCTCGTTTGACCCACTTTTTAAATGCCTGTACCAATCAGGACCTTGGAATCCTTTTGAAATGATAGATCAACGCTAATTATTGCACAATATTAAAGATAACACTCTATTGAAATATTAATGAGATTTTGACATTGTTCCCTTTTGAAAAATACCAGAAATGATTTCTTTAATGATTTTTAGGAAATTTTGGTTCGTTAATGAGTAAGCAACGACAAAATTCGTCCGTTAAAAGTGTGCATTAATGAGTTAATATAATGTTTTTAATAAAAGTGATTCATCATTGTCAATCCACGATTGGACACGTTCTCGCCTAAGCACTAGATTTGACCCACCACTCCTCTACTTTATCATCATTTAATGTCCAATGTATCACCCCTTTCATGTTCATCTACTGAATGTTGCCAAAATCGGAGTAAAGCATAACTAATTACCTAACTAACAACACCATTTGTATGTCACAAAAAGTATATAATTTTCAGATTGTCAGATTTTATTCAATATACTCGTACAAATATAAATATGTAACATGAGATCAGACAAAATATACTTATTCTAAAACATATGTATCAAATACAAAACAGAGACTCCAAAACATATAATGCATTAACAAAGATGAGATTTTCTTAATAAATACAGATGGTTTTTTAATACATGAATATAGTAAAGAGATAACAGTTCGCTCATTTTACTTCTACTTGGATGCTCATAATAGTATTTTGCCGAAAAATATTTGAGCAATTTTTTTATACTTACATTGTCAAACATAAACAGTACATGAAACTCGTCACCTACAGAGTATTTCATGCCTTGAGATGTTAAGTCATCTCTTATCCCCCGTTTCTATAGACAAATAAACATTAGACATGCAAAATTTTGTAATGTAAATTTTTTTCGGTTATAAAGACTCTTAACTTAATAGCTTCCATGCAAAAGATGAACTACAAAAAGAGTAAACTTTGCCTCTTGCGGAAAGAAGCAAGGAGGCACCAATGAGGCATTCGAGTGTCAAAAGTCCGACAGGGCAACGACAACACCGGTTAAAATGAACAAAAACAGCCAAAAAAAAAAAAACACAAAATCAAACGAACAGAAATCAACAACGCAAACTCAAGTCGTAACGAGTGTGAACTCAGGTGCTCCGAAAAGGTAAGCGGTTCCAGCTTATAATAGCACATCCGTCGCGCTGCCAGTTGTCAATTCAGAGTGTCAAATCTCGTTAAGGAATACAGAGCAAAACCCTATGACAAATCAATATCTGCACTCTATCTGAGAGAAAAAATCCAATGTTTGTCTATGAGCGCATGGTGTCTTCCGTTAAATTTCTTTAATGAAAACAGCAACCGAGGAGCGACATAACCTTGTGTTGGCATTTTTAGTGTCAGATGTGACGCTCTACCAGGGAAATCCATTATCATAGAGCTTTGTTAAAGTCTTCCCCCGGAGTCTACTTAGGGATGTGGATTCAAATATGAAACAGACTTCTTAGAATCCATAGTGTCCTTAATCTCAAGTTCCTGTGGATATAAAAGATGGAGGAAGTCACCAAATCGAAAATTCCTCAGTGAAAGGTCATCATCAATAACGGAAAGTGAGATTAAAAGAGAGAGCTAGTCTACGATCTTTTTTTGTATAGAAGTGATTGTAAAAATAGTCGATACAAAGATGTGGATTATTATTAAGTGTACGCGACACAACCAACATTAAAGAAACGGCAATTTAAAAAAATCACAAAGGAAAACAGCCAACAGTCTTCAACATGACCAAAGGTCACTGCTCGCTGTCTTGCATTAGCCCAAGACTAAAAATACAATTCATAAGATTCAAACGAATCCCTAGATTATCAAAGAAAGACCCATTTCTGGGCATAAAACAAAAAACAGATAGTAGACAAGGACAAACAAAAGCTTTGACAAGGATTCCTGGTTTAGGACAAGGACATTTAAAATGTGGCGGGGTTAAACTAGTTTTTTGGGCCCAAAATTCCCCCTGTTGTTTATCTTGTACAAAGCAGAAAAAATAACAAACTTTAAAAATGAAATCATTAAAAGTTCAATTCACCAAGAGAGAACATAAGACAAGAGTACTATACGAGAACAACAAAACGTAAAGGAACTCCCTTAAAAACAATCGCAGTTACTGACAGCTAGCTAAGAAGCATTTATCGACTGGTGTAAAAAAATCAAACATATTTATTCTAAATTCAACATAACACTTCAAACAACTAATGCTTTAGTATTATATCATCACACAAAACCGACATATTTGATCGCTGTAATGCTTCGAAACAATACAATAGTCAAAAGGTAAAAGACTAATGTTATAGAGTTACTATCAAATTATCAATATTTATACCAAAAAACACAAAATTTAAAGATTTTACTATAATTTTAAACTTGTATCCTTTCTTTAATAAGTTTTTAAGCCAAATTACCATGCCAAGAGGATTGTTTTTGAATTTAGGTGCCTTATAAACTATTTTTCCATATAATTCGGGATGTGATATTCCTTTTACAATAAAAAAAAACGACGTGTACAGTTAAATTTTTCAATAAGATACCCATATTTATGAACGAATTTAGTGAAAGATTTGACTAATTTGTGGTATCGATAACCTTGTTTTAGCAATTTTTCTGTAATGAAACGGTTTTCGTCATTAAAATCAAAAACACCACTGCTTATTCGAGCATATCTGACTAACTGTGAAATGTACACTCAGTAAGATGGAGTTAGAGGTACATCACCTTCATGAAAAGGAGAGTTCACAATTGGGAAAGAAAAGTCATCACGTTTATCATAGACTTCAGTATGCAATTTTCCATTGGCAATGCTTAAATCTTAATCCAAAAATGGACATCTATCGCCGGTCGAGTTAGATTTATTTAGGGTTGATTCTTTAGGATAGATATCATTTATAAAGTTAGAGAAATTGGGGTTGTTAAAGGCAAGGATGTCGTTTAAGTATCTGAAAGTATTGTTAAAAATGTCAACAGTTGGTGTTTGTTAGTGTCTTTTTGTAGTCTGCTTTATATGAATGAAGAAAAAAATCAGCAAGCAAATAAAGGTAATAACAAAACTACCGAACTTGAAAGATCAATCCCATAGTCCAGAGAAAAAGGTGCACAATAAGTGCCCATTGGAATCATTATTGTTGCTGAAAAATAAATGAAGATATAAGTTGTTTTTAAGAAAGTTGAGCATGTCTATTATTTGGTCTTCTGTAAAAAACAATTGATTTTCTAAGACTTGACAAAGTAAGTCTTAGTATAATCAATTTACATATATTTTTACCTGCGTTTTTCATTCTTTTTTAAAAACAAAACTGCATTTAAATAGTTGTGCAAGTCGTAACTCAAGTTGTTCATGTGAAATAGAAGTATAAAATGAAGCGAAATCACAAATTTTGATGTTGTTACAAGATGAAACTAATTTAGAGTTAAGAATCTCCATTTGTTCTTTCGAATTCTTAAGGATCCACCATTTCTAGAATACCAATAATTGAACTATTTCTGGACACCAGATTTGTATTGCTGTCAGTATTGAAGTCAATAGACATGAAAGAGGTTAAGTGGTATTTGACGACCTTGCTGCTTGTAAAGATTTTTATATTATTTGGGATTCCAATGCAGGGATGAGCTCTCATCATTTCAAGCACCAACAGAAAGGCCGAAGAAGGAAATGACGTTTAAATTGTGCTTTATAACAGAAAAAAACCTCTTTAATACTTGATAATTGTCCTTTTTTACATAAATTGTTTTATTGCGACAAATAAAAACCTATTTTTATGTATGTTTCTTAGAAACTTTAACTACTGCGGGTCACCTTTTAGACCATATACTTTAATGCGATTAACCAAAAAATCCTGATTTACTAAAAATATCATTTTTTGGGGAAAAGTGGAAAATCTTAACTATTTTCTTACAACTGGCTAGAACATTTGCATTTGTTTGTTTATTAATTATACATTTCTTATATCTTTTCCTGAAAAAGTAAAACAAAATGTCATTTATAATGAAAATAATAGGTTAAAGGGCCCTCCCCCTTTTTATGGGCAAAAACATACCAAAACCCTTAAAAATCACACTAGGATACTTTTTTTTTGTTTTAAAACATGCCAGATGCCACACAAGACCTTAATGTTTATAAAAAGTCACTTTAAAAGATTGTTGTGTAGAAAAATATTGAAAACAATGCCTAAAATTTCCAAAACTTATTACAAGTATCAAATTACATTTCGCAAAACTGAATGTTTATAACTATTTTTTTAAGACTGAAATAAATAAGGGGACTAAATGCACTGTTTGCAATCTTAAGACACATAAATCAGTCAGTTTCTCTATTCTTTTCTTCTACTTGTGAAAAATATCCTTAAAAACATCCTTTTTATATCTGGCAAGAACGAGACCCCAAGTAAAAGTAATCCTAAAAATTGACAATTAACATATATATGAACAAATATGGGCTGAAATTGTTTCAATTGTTTTGGATTTTGACCTTCCTATGTTTTGGTTTAAATGCTACTGATGAGAGGTTACTCCTTGAAATATCGATATATAGCATATCCAAATTAACCGTTTATACCCGCGTTTTGGTATTTGTAATCTTAGATGTTCATCTTTCAAATAAAAGCTCATTTAATGATTTGCATGCAATAGTTTTAGCTGGGTCAATACCTTTGCATTTGGTATGTTTTGGCAGAAATATTGATAGCTTGATAGTAACTTTAAAACGTTAAATTTTCACTTTGTATCCACTGTATTATTTATAAGCACCACAGCGATCAAGTATGTCGGTTCTGTGTGATGATACAACTCTAAATCATTCATTGTTTTGACGTGGGGTGTCGGATTTAGAACTGATGTATTTGATTCTTTTACATCAATCGATAAATGTTTCTTAGCTAGTTGTCAGTAACTTCGAGTGTTCTCAAGAGAGAATTATTTTGTCTTAGGTTCTCTCTTGTTGAATTGAACTTTTGTCGATTGAGTTTTACAGTGTGTTTTATATGTATGCTTTGTGCAAGCTTATCAATAGGGGGAAGGTTGGATCCAAAAACTAGTTTAACCCCGCCACATTTTATATGTGCCTGTCCTAAGCCAGGAAACTTGCCAAAGCCTTTGTTTGTCCTTGTCATTCTGTGTTAACTGTTTTATGTCAAGAATTGGGTCTTTCGTTGATGATTTAGGGATTGGTTTTGATACTTTTGTATTGTATTATAAGTCTTGGGCCAATGCAAGACGGTAAGCAGTGACCTATGGTCATGTTGAAGACTGCTTGCTGTTTTCCGTTGTGATTTTTTGAATTGCTGTTTGTTTATGTTTGTTGTGTCGCGTACACTTATTCCACATCTCAATATCGTCTATTTAATGGTACTATATTGTCTCAAAATAGGAACTATATTCAGGTTCGTCCTTTACCGGATTGCGAATTAGTGGTTTTATACCTATAACTGATACAGTTAACCCTTACGTTTGCTGTTAAACAGTCAATGATATTTATTTTTTTGCAAAATATTTGATGTAAGGTGAAAAAAATAAAGGTAATAACCGAAACCAAACTTAAAGAATCAATCTCCAATGTCCATAAGACGAGACAAAACAAGGAAATTAAAGATCGCAATGGTCCAACAGGAATGCCGACTAAGGAATAATATATTTGCAACATCAGCTTGTTAAAATGGATGATGCCGTAGAGTTCATCGAGCCCTTCAAAGAATTGATTCTTTTCAAAATCAATGGCAATATGGGGGTCCGCCCTTTTTCATATAGAAATAAGGGACCCAAAAGGGACCTAAAAAGGAGCAAAAATGAATCTTTTTTCTGGTAAGATTTTGATGTTTTAAACAAGTTAAGTCTTGTCAAATGTTGGATACAAAATAAAGAATTAATTATTGCAACTCTCGTTTTCCGTTATGAAAATAGAGACCAAAAGTGATTATCCTTGAAGCTTTTTTTATTGTACAATTTCAAATTATTTTTGCTAAGTTATTCTTGTAAAGTAGTGAATTTACAAAATTGAAGATAAATTTTGTGACACTTCCCTTCCCGTAATAGCCGTTCGGAGCCAAAGGGGGCAAAAATTAAAGGTAGAAGGTACCCTTAATTATGGGCAAAAAGGGTAATATATTTTGTAAGTTACTGTAATTTTGGCCTGATTTTGAAAAAAAAATGATTCATTGTCAGGATTGAGTTAATTTTTATTTGTAATTGTAATTGAGCGTAATTAATTACAAATGCTGATGTAATTAAAAAAAAACTTGTAATTAAGGATGGTCACTGTTCATGTTTCAGGATTTCAGTCTGATTTCTGAACTCCTCTAGACTTAGCCTTTAAATATTGAAGAATTTTTTTGCACACTGACCCCTACTTTTTATGATATTTTCTGATTATATAGACCTTAACAACCAACTGCATAAATTTTCTTGAAATTCTTGATACAACTTCGTGGTTTTTAAGGCCAAAAACGTCACAATGTTAAAGTTATGTAAAATCTAGAGGAGTCTGATTTCCTGCCAAATTTTTGACGTCATTTATCTCGAAAACGAGCACACGGACCTATCATTTTCTTTTTGCTATTTGATTAAGTTAATAATTATCTATCATTTCCACCACATATCATAAAATCTTTGATATAAAAAAGTTCAGGAGTGACCATCCTTAACATATTTTTCAATTACATATAATTGTAACTTAATTAAATACTTTCAGAAAAGCATGTAATTGTCAAATACTTTTCAATTACATTTCAATTACTTTCATCTATTTGTCTATCCAAAGAGATTGAAGGAAGATGATACTATGACATGTAGAAAAACGTTTTTACTTTCCTTTGACATTATATTGGCATATTTTCTCTTATTTAATTATTAACTACATTTAAAGAAAATGTTACTATTGCACAAATATGACACATATTTACATATCCCCGAATTAAAGATGTAAATTACTCATGATTTGTTTTTTTTTAAAACAATAAAAATGAATTCTATGACAATCAATATACTGTTCATTAAAACAAATATATAAGCTTGATCGAAGACCTGGAGCTATAAAAATATATGGCTTCCAATCCTTTGTTTTGACAAGGAAGAGTTAACACATTTACATCTGGTGTTTACAATAATGAACCATTTAATTCATAACTTGGTCTTAATCAATATACCCCCAGGCAATGTTCATGTAAGAGGAGCATAAAAAATATTCACTGAAATTAATAAGTTTATTCACTAAACCTTATTTCAATTTGGATAATAAAAGACAACAAAATGTCAAATTCAAATTTTTTTTTAACATTATGAAGTGCAAAAATTTAGTGAAATCAGTGAAATTGAAAATTTCAAAGCAAAATGCATCCATCGTTTGAACCAAATATCAGGATATACGAAATCAACATCTAATTTTGTAACCCACATGAAGGTATGTACATTTACAACTTTTTCAATGATTTTTTTTACTATCAAGGTTGTAATTGTGAAAAACTAATAAAATCTCCATATATCAAATATTATTTTTCATTAAATGTCCAACTTTTATTTCAATATTATAAAAATGATAATAAATAATAAGGAACAAAATATTGAGTAAGAAAAAAAAAGAAACTTAAATGAATGGGCTATAAAAATATAAAATAATCTTAATTATAAAATGAATTTAGTAAATTTAATTTTCCACATCTCTTTATTTTCTATTAGTAAACCCTCCAATTTTCCCATGATTATTAAGTTCCCTCTCAAATTTCAGAGAAAACATAGAGAAGTTTTCCTGCTTGACTCAAAATAAAGAATAAAGGAACAACCCAAAATTTCTGAATTCTGAATAGAAATGAAAAATATGCCAATTCTGATCCACGTCAAACAAAAATTACAGATTTACTATTGAAGTTGATAGTGCAGACTTAAAAAAATCTTATGGAAATTGCATGCATCATTACATGTACATTTTTATAATATGTTCTGCATTAAAGATGAAATGTAATTGTGTAATTAAATTAATTACATTTGAAAAGTATTTGTAACTTAATAAATTACATTTCCAAATCCTTGTAATTGTAACTTATTGAAGATTTTTGAAAAGTAATTGTAATTTAATTAATTACTTTTCAATGTAACTGACCCTATCCCTGTTCCTTGTGAAATGCTAATAGAAAGTGCACCAAAGGCTGCATGAGTCAAAACACTATCAGTCCACCGTGGGCTGCATGTGTCGGAAGTAATTGACTATCCATATAGGGCCTAAAACAAACAGGGTTCGACACGTTGCGTCAGTATCATGCTGCGCTCTACTTAGCTTTTTAATACCGTAAATTGGAATATTTTGGTCTAGGGATATTTTGGTGGTGTTTTATCAAAATGGCCATGTTTAATTTTGGTGTGTATTATTTTGGCGCTTTCCAAAAAAAAAATTTATTCTAAAATACTTTACATCATCTATACAATCATAAATAAAGTGAATTTACATTCACAATTCTACTCTTTTACATTAATAAGAGTATTTGTGTTTTCAAACCCAAGTTAATTGGTATTTATTTGATGTCTAATGATGATTTGACAAACAAGTAATTATGTAATATCCAAACTAATTACAACATTAAGTAATTTAAAGTAAACATAGTTGTTCATTAAGAAATACAAAAAATGACATTAATAAAGGATTTTTATTATCACTTACATTAGTACTCAATGCCTTGTTTCTGCTCTACTCAATATCTACTATTTTTGTCAACATGTCATATCTATCAATTGTTTTTAGTACTTTGATTCTAAGAATTCTTAACTCATTTTGGTGTGTTTAATTTTGGCACATTTAGGCGAGGCGCCAAATAAACTAAAATAAACTTAATCCAAAATATCCCAATTTACGGTACGCAGTGATGGGCAGGTATAAATTGTTTTTTCCTGAGGTCAATGTTGTTAACAACATACCTACTATCCACTCTGGCTGGGAATTGGCTCCTTCAAAACTATTTCGGTTAGTTAGTTAGTTAGTTATTGCTTTACTCCCAAGCAGCACGATTTCGGCTATATCCGGGAGATGAACATGAAAATGGTGATACAATGAACATGAAATGATGATGAAGTGTAGGAAATAGGGACACAAGGTCAATCGGGTAGGAGAGTTTTGACTGCCACTGGAAAAAAGAGTGATGGGTAAGGACAGAAAATTTTGCCTCCTGCATGGGGATCCTACGGGTCCTACTCTTACCGAGACCTGCAGCAGGGTTCTTTAACGTGCGAGGAATTTTTCCCAACACGGTGCACCACTATGGTTTGTGATCAGGTTTTCCGCATTATCGCCTGACGACCCCGCATCTCTCGATGTCAGGGCTGCCCCATTTAACCACCTGGGGCACACATCCCAGTCGCTTTGTGGGCAAAGCGGCCTGACCCCGATGTCAGGTTTCTTAGCGCTCTTTAGTGGACTTTTACCGACAAGCTTAGCGCTGCTGCGGGCCTATTCTCCTCCCGGGTCCCGCACGGGATAAAATAACTATTTCGGAAATCACGGTGAATCAGCGAAAAGGACTATATAACTCTGTTCAGATTTTATATTCTTTATAATAGTTACTAGTATATTTTTTTCATTTTAGCTAAGAACATGGCAACAGCTCCTGGTTCTTTCTGTTCCCTCTGCCAAGAAGATAACATCGATACCCCCGCAGTCGCCTGGTGTACCGACTGTTCTTCTCTCCTCTGTAATAATTGCGTAAAGCACCACAGCAGAAATAAAGCATCGAAACATCATCATACCATTTCTTCAGACGATTACATCAAGTTTCCGGACTTCATTAAGAACATTAAAAGCCGTTGTCAGGAACATGATCAACCATTTGAGGTCTACTGTGGCCTTCATGAAAGTGCTTGCTGTGTTATGTGTGTTACAACTAATCACAGAAAATGTCCGGATTTGCGTAAACTGTCGGAGGTTTTAAAACACGTGAAATCATCCGCATCAGTAGAGCATACCAGAGAAGAAATGGAAACGTTACTTCAAAATTATGATAAAATACAAAAACACTTACATAGACAAAGGGAATCTCTGAATAGACAGAAGACGGTTCATCTTAAGAAGATATCAAGCATACGACAATCAATCAATTACCACCTTGACAAATTGGAGAAAAATCTCATTCAACAAATAGACAAAGAGATCCAAAATTTGAATGGAAAATATGTTAACCTTGATAGAGAGATCAACAATAAACGACAAGCAATTCAAAAAATAACAGATGGCCCTGAAAAAATTCAAAAATATGCCACGGACCTACAGACGTTTATAGGATTAGATGTTATCAGTAAACGGCTACAAAGGGAAGTTGAGTTCATGCGAAGCTGTCAAACCAAAGAGGAACTGCATGAGACTAATGTGAATATTCAATTGTCATCGATGCTAGATTCAATTTTAGCACTTGACCGTTTAGGGGATATTTCTGTCTCGCTGAGCAAAGACCCCTTAGAACTCGAGATAATTGGTACCGCTCAGTTTCCTGTACCAAATGCTTCAATAGATGACATAAAACCGTCATTATTAAAGACCTACAATGTGTCAAAAGGAGACAATAAAACCTTTGTTACAGGATGCGATCTACTACCGAACGGTGACTTTGTTATAGCAGACCAACATGTTCCGTATGTGAAATACTACGACAACGAAGGAGTCCTGAAGAAACAAATCAATACAGAATCAGGTAAACCATGGGATGTCTGCTTTATAGATAACAACACAATTGTCGTCTCAACCACGCCGTCCTCAGCTAACTATGAACACATCCTTTTTGTTAACATTACAGATAACAAGGTGATAAAGAAGGTTCATGTGGGAGCGGGATACAAGAGCCTTCATTTTGATAAAGTGCTGGTTGTAGGAAATGACGGAAGTAGTTCGGAAATTGTTATAATAAGCCTTGATGGAAAACTTATAAGTAAATTTAAAGCAAATGTTACAGAAGGAGCCTTTATTTCAAACAAACTGATTTACTGCACACGTTGGAGAGATAGTCTAGTGATCTGTTATGATGAATCAGGAAAAATCAAATGGAAATACCAGGATCCAAGTCTTAAAGACCCACGAGGAGGAATAATTGTTGATGATCGTGGGTTTATTTTCGTGGCGTGTTTTGGCAGTAGCTCCGTTGTAGTTATATCTCCTGATAGACAGACCAGCAGAACAATCCTCGGTCCGGAACAGGGATTACATAAACCATTTGCTCTCGCTATTGACCTTTGTAATAGAAAACTTCTGGTTTGTGATAGAGACGATGGGAATGATTTCCTTTACCAGATTTAGGACAATAATGTGATAAATTAAAATTGAATGGAAGACACATTTATAAACTGGAGAATATAAAAAGTGTAAGGTTCAATCTTGGACAATATGTAATTGTGTTGTTAAGAAACTTAAAAAGGCATTCCTGTCAGTTGTACAGTTAGAAGACAATTATCAAAATATATTTAGAGAATATTTTGGAAAAAATATGGATAAATGAACATGTTATTCTGTATTAATAATCTACATACCAATAGATATTTTACTATTTCATAATCATACAGCGGAAAGTATAAACTGTTTTAATTCTTTAAGTAGATAACTATACTTTTAACACTTACATTCTAAGGAAAAATAGTGAAAAAAAATTGTAAAATATCAAAATAATATTTCCATACTTAGATAAATACAATGTATTATTTTATTATCCCCGCGCTAGCGAAAGCGCAGGGATAATGTTTTGCTGTTCGATGTACGTATGTACGTACATACGTACGTACGTACGTATGGCGTTAATGTCCAGGATAATCTCTGTAACCACTGGGAGTAGAAAGATGGAACTTGGGTATTGATTGCATTGTGGGTGAGGACTGTGACGAAGGTTTCGGAATTTTGATATTGCCCCTAGGGGCTGGGCTGCATAGGTAGCCTAAGGGCACATTATTTCTTCGTCATGCAACTCCTCCTAGGTTAGTTGGAATACAGAACTGAAACTTGGCTCAGCAGTTGCACAATGGATGTAGATTCTGCCGAAGGTTTCCAAATTTTAATAATACCCCTAGGGGCTGGGCTGCATAGGTAGGTTAAGGGCACATTATTTCTCGTCACGCAACTCCTTCTAGGTTATTCGGAATATGGAAATAAAACTTGGCTCAGAAGTTGCACTATTGGTTTAGATTATGCCGAAGGTTGTGAATTTTAATAATGCCACTAGGGGCTGGGCTGCATAGGACGCCTTAGGGCAAAATATATCTTCGTCATGCAACTCCTCCTAGGTTAGTTGGAATACTGAACTGAAGCTTTGCTCAGTAGTAGCGCTATAGATGTAGATTCTGCTGAAGGTTTCGGAATTTGATAATGCCCCTAGGGGCTGGGATGCATATGTAGCCTTATGGCACATTACTTTGTCACGTGACTCCTCCTAGGTTATTTGGATTACAGAACTGAAACTTGACTCAGTAGTTGCACTATGGATGTAGATTCTGCCGAAGGTTTCGGAATTTTAATGCCCCTAGGGGCTGGGCTGCATCATAGGGCACATTATTCCTTTCGTCACGCAACTCCTATGTTATTTGGAATTCGGAACTGAAACTTGGCTCAAAAGTTGCACTATAGATGTAAATTCTGCCGAAGGTTTTGGAATTTTGATAATGCCCCTTGGGGCTGGGCTGCATAGGTAGCCTTAGGGCACATTATTCCTTCGTCACGTAACTCCTCCTTGGTTATTTGGAATACAGACCTGAAACTTGGCTCAGTAGTTGCACTATGGACGTAGATTCTGCCAAAAGTTTTAGAATTTTGATAATGCCCATAGGGACTTGGCTGCATAAGTAGCCTAAGGGCACATTATTCTTCGTCATGCAACTCTTCCTAGGTTATTTGGTATAGTGAACTGAAACTTGGCTCAGTTAGTTGCACTATGGACGTAGATTCTGCCGAAGGTTTTGGAATTTTGATAATGCCCTTAGGGGCTGGGCTGCATAGATAGCCTAAGGGCATATTATTCCTTTGTCATGCATTATTCTTTAAATTACTACCACTTCCACTACGAGGGAAAAGACTCATATTAATACATATACATTTGATAGTATAATGTACTAGAAATGCTCATTATAGTCATAGTTTATTTTTTTTCAATTATTTGCCCTTCTATCAAACACCAGAGTAGCGCGGCGATATGCAGCATGGCTGCTTCGACTATTTTTCAAATGAAAATGTATCTTTAGTGTTTTTCAACATGAAATATATAAAACCGGGGTTAGTGTACTTAATAATCTTGTGAGCACGAGCCACAATGATTCGTGATTTATGCTCGTGAGGAACGTGAGAAAATTGGTTAATGGGATGGTAATTGGTAAATATCTCGACATTTTGTCACATAAATCAGGCACTAGGGACTGTAGGCTCAGTAAGATGTATACACCTGTCAAAGTTAACGATATGTAATTGCGCGTGAATTTAACTGATATTTGATAGTAGTCTGGATATGTGCTTAGCTTGGCACTGTTTGTAATTATCTTGTATATATTGTTGATGACATTGTTGATGTGATTTTTTTATTTGTTTTTGCTTTATTGATATTTTATCGCTTTCCCTTTTTCCCTAATAATTTAAAATGAGAAAAATTTGGCGTTGATAGGGTTTTGGGTTTTAGTGCGAAAATATCAATAAGTTTTTTTTTTATTCAGAATAAATCATTTATTACTTTCACACAGCTCGGATGGGGAGGACCTGTATCGTCCAGTGGCGCTTTTTGAACCACACCTTCGCTTATATGTTAAATGTATCAATCAATGTATTCACTTATGCTGATTGTTAATATCAATTTCATTGAACATGGTCACCTTAGGGTGGCTCTATAACGCCATTTGGTGTTGTATGTATTCTTATATTGCGAACAAGTTCGCTGTGTGTATGGAAAAAAAATGACACAAATACTATTTAAGCTAAAGGGGATTGTGATGTCACTCTCGTTTCACATTGCTAATTGTCGCTTGGTAATTTTTAATGTGAGGGTTTTGTTTGTTTTAAAGTGGCGATGTTTTGTCTACCGATTTTGTCCTTGTTGTTTTCTGACTTACTATATTTGATTGTCCGTTTGGGTATACCTTTGCGCCTCCACTGATATTTTTTACAATATAAAGGAAATAATTAAAAGCATTTTATTGATAACGAAATACCCTTTTTCTAAGTAAGTCTTTACTAACTTTTGCAACGGATATTGGATGAATGTTTAGTAACTTTGACAAAATATGGCAAATCCAGAACATTTTGACCAAAGTTCCAGCTTGTGCACATTAAAAATATAACAAAATTAAATTTTGAAATCCTTTTATATTTAATTTACCAGTGTAAAGTTAAACTGCATCACACGTGAGATAATTGTACAAAATTATTTGACAGGTCATCGTTATGTTGACATAATTGATAATTCAACAATTATATCTTTACTAGTAAACATATTGATAGTTGGACATTGATTTATATTCAATTACAGATGAATTTACAATGGTTTAACGGTCATCATCAAAAATGGTAAGTTTTTTTTAAATACATACGATTCACGGATATTCGTGCCCGTGTATATTTATTTAAGTTTGCATAATCAAAAAAACTAAAACACTTGGAATTGTTGACATACATGAGGTAAAACTTTCTGTATTAAAACATAATTGTAAAAGAATTACGTGAAGAAGCAGCAGTACATGACTTTTAAAACTGATAGTAGCAACAATCATATGGAAACAATGAAAATAATTCTAAAAATATAAAAAAATCATGTCATATTTTGGAGTAACAACATGATGATTTCGATGAACAAAATATCGGTGTTCAATAAACGTTAAATAGTTAACAGTACACTAGTAAAGATATTTTCGTTGTTGATATTTTTTCCTTTCTTGTTTTTAAGTTTAGTTTTTCCCTTATGAACTCGTATCCTATCTTTTACCACCATATTTTTAATACACAAGAAACTTTAATTCAGAATTAATCTTGCCAAACTTATCAAATATAACTGACCAATATAGCCTTGGCAAAACTGAATTTTAAACTTTTGCTATTTTTGTTCCACGTGAGTTTTGCCAGGTTTGTTTAAAAAATTTCGTCGAACATTTACAACATCAGTCTCTTAAGACTTTGAATAATCCAATCCGATTGAAATATCTGTGTATGTTGGAGGTTAACAAAGTCCATTATCTTAAATACGTACATAGACACGGTAATGGTAAGCTTTCCAAATAAGGTTTTAGTTTAATGGTTCTGACGACCTTGTTGAGAAAAATATACTCCTGCAATTGTTTCCTGACATGCTTAGATTCCTCTTATGTCAGTATGTGCGCACACAAGTGCTTCTTATACTTCTACAAGGTACATTTTACATATAATTCTAACTGGATATTAAACCTTCTTTTATCTATATCGCGAAACTTCACTGTTTGTCTTCGGTGCTTTTAAAACATTTTTACAATATATTATTTTAAAACAAATGAGACTCAACGGGTTATGTTGCTCATCGGTTGCTGTCTTCACTCAAGAAATTTTACGGTAGACACCATGTACTCGTAGATAAATATGGGATTTCTATCTCTCAGATGAGTGCAGATGTTGTTTTGTCATAGGGTTTTGTTTTGTCTTCCTTTACCGGATTTGACACACTGAATTGGAATTGGCAACACGGCGAGTGTGCTATAGCAGGCAGGAACCGGCTGCTCTCCCGGAGCACCCAAGTTCACTCTTGTTACGACATGAGTTCGCGTTGTTAATTTCTGTTCGGTTGTGTTTTGTGTTTCCTTGTGCTGTTTTTGTTCATGTTTACCGGTTTTGCCGTTGGCCTTTTGGACTTTTGACACTCGAATGTCCCATTGGTGCCTCTGCTTATTTGAACCTATACATAGAAGTATTAGGTTATCTTTATGGTTAAAACTTGTGCTTTGTATAAATCTGCCACACCTCTTTCGGAAGAAAACATGTTTTAGTGTATGGAAAAAATGCTTCAATTTATAGAAATATTTCGGTTATATTTGTTTTTAGACACAATTTTAAAAATATAAAAAAAAACAATTGTTAACCGCTAATTCGATATTCAACTATGCTTCATGTACACACACACACACATAATACATCAAGTTTGATATTAGTGCGTAATGGGTAATAACCGGGTTGGTTAATAAAAGGAAATCGATGAATGCATGCATGCTGAAAAATATTAAAATTTATTACATTTTCGCAGAACTTTGAAATATGTTTAGTAAAAATACATTCATCAATTTATTAATTTAAGAAAGCAAAATACGGATTGGCAACGTACTAGGATCTAGGCAAACTCTTACATGTATAAGATGTTATAAGACCTTATTGTATTTCTTATGAATTTTATTAAGGTCTTTCCCTTTCCAGAAGGAAAGACCTTACTGTATTTCTTATGGTTATTATAAAGGTCTTTCACTTACCAAAGGGAAGACATTATTGTATTTCGTCGGCCTATTATTATTAAGGTCTTTCACGACTACGGTCTTAAAGACCTTCTAGCAATTCTTCAGATTATTATTATGATTTTCTTCCGCCACAAATTTTATTTTTTGTTTCGCAACATATCATTTCAATAAGTAAGGTAGTATATCATTCACGAGAAACAAATTTAAAAATGAGTCCGCTTAGCAAAACTATTTATAGTTACGGAGTTATCTCCCCTTACACCGTAAAGTTTGTGTCTTCTTCTTCTTCAAAACTCAAGCATGCAAAGTGTTAAGGAACAGATGCAATAGTTATATTTTTTTGGTTTTTATATGGATATCTTTAGTCTGTTATGGGGACGTGTGGAAGAAAATACTCCTTTTTGCTTAATTAAATGTTATTGACTTGCCATGCTCAATTTTGGGTATAGGGTAAAAGCAATAAACAAAACAAAATAAAGTCCATTGAAACATCTACGAACGATATATTTGTATAAAAAGAACTATATTATTGTACAACGAAAAACAAAGGGGCGATAACTCAATCTGGTTACTAGAAACTACGCGAAAAACTATCAGAAAAATATGAATTTTTGTTTAAGTGGAAATGCCAAGACATAATTTTGTTTTCTGTTTGTTTTCTGCTTGGTGTGTGGTTAAAAGTAGTATCTAGTTGTTCCTCGAGGTTAGCCCGCTCCGACACCAACACTTTTGTGTTGGAGAAAACATCAAAGCTTGAAATTATCCTTTTAAATTTCAAAATTGTCTAAACCCTAAGGTTCTTCCTACCCCAGACATAGGTTGATTATCTTAGTAATAATTTGGTTCACCAGTTTGGTATATTTGGTTATACTGTTCTATGCTCTTCAATTTCATATAGTGTTTGGCATTTTCAATATTTTTTGGTAGAGCGCCTCTGATGAGTCTTGAATAGACGAAACGCGCGTCAGGCGTAGCAAAATTTATTGTCTGGAACTTTGTTGTCATTTGTATTTCGAACACTCGTGAAGGTAAGCACTACTGGTTGAGTTTTAATTCCCCGAGGTTAGTCCGCTCAGGCACCAACATTTTTTTTTGTGTTGGAGAAAACATCAAAGCTTGAAATTATCCGTTTAAATTTCAAAATTGTCTAAACCTTAAGGTTCTTCCTACCCCAGACATAGGTTGATTATCTTAGTAATAATTTGGTTCCCCAGTTTGGTATATTTGGTGTTACTGTTCTATGCTCTTCAATTTCATATAGTGTTTGGCATTTTCAATATTTTTGGTAGAGCGCCTCTGATGAGTCTTGAAAAGACGAAACGCGCGTCAGGCTTAGCAAAATTTATTGTTTGGAACTTTGTTGTCATTTGTATTGCATCAAATAAATATTTTTTAAAAAATAATATTGAAGAGAAACATAATTCATCTGAATCTTGTGATTAAAAGTAGCTATGGGAAAGATAAACGGCCCCATTTGTACACGTAAACAACTGTTTGTTATGTAATTTATAACTCTTTTTTCATTGTACTTTCATTTAATGCGAGTATTCTGTTTGCAAATTGTTGATTAAAACACATGATTAGAAATTGTTTCCCTTTATTATCATTTTTGAATTAGAAAATATGTCCTTTTTAAATTTTAAGTATATATTTATACATACTACATGTATTAGGAAAATGATACAGAGTAATATAACAATATAACATGTCAAAACAATCTGATTTTGTTAGTTGGTTTGCAAAATTTGTATAAGCCTAATACTATTAATATTCTCATACCGTTTTTTTTCAAAGTATTGAACTAGACTATTTTAAACAGTACTTGCTAATCTTCGTTGATTAGAAGCTTTTTAAATCCGAAGTTAAGGAGTAGGATCCTACTAGATTGAAGAGACCTTAATGTTCGTAGCAAAAGAATTAACATGAATGGAAAATTATTCCACATTAATAGTGTCATTTCGACGTTTCGACTTACTGCAATGAAGCTTTATTAAAATGTATCGCCTAAAATGATGTACATATCACGAATCAAATGATGTATGTCTGAGGAAAACGAAAAAGGAACATCATAACGAAAGACATTAACAAAAATGAGTGAGTTGGTGTTTTACGCCCTTGCAACGCTATATAGCTTATTTTAAGGCCATGAACATGAAAAAGATGATAAAATGAACATGAAATGATGATTATAAATGAAAGCTGGGAGTAGGATGGTCAACAAAGATACAGTAAATTTTGAAGACACACAGGAAAAGGGAAGAGTCCAGTAGGGGCCACAGATTTAGCCTTAATAGTGCACTACTTGGCTATCCAAAAGGGGCCCTTTTACGTGCATGAAGAGTGGCACTTTCCTCACACGTTGGTGCACTATTGTCAGCGGTCAGGTTTTCCGTAACGGTAAACAAAGGGGCGAAAATTAGTTCTGGTAACAAGAAATTACACCTTAAACTAGCCAAAATATATTGTTTTGTCTTAGTGGTAATGCCAAGACAAATGATTGTTTCTGTTTGTTTCTGTTTGTTGTGGTTAAAATGTCAATGTTGTCCAATTTTTATGAAATTTGGTATACTGGTAGATACAAGAGTTCTGATTACGAATGTGCAATCAAAAACTTTTTTGCGTTTACCATTGCCAAAATGGCGGCCGTCAAACGTTTTTAGTGCTTATAACTCGAAACCCGTTTGAAATAGTATAGACAATAATATAGCACAAAAATAATAGTCTTGAAAAGACCTACAATTTAGGTCCAAGAAGTGAATGATTCGGTTGAGCGGTTTTGAAATGTTGGCCGAAACAGGTTTTTTCGCGAAATACGTTTTTTGCCAATTACTTGAAAACCTTAACAGATAGTATAATAAACATGTATATGAAAAATGAATGTCTTGACAAGACCTATAAGTTGATTCCAAAAAGTACATGAGTCAGTGAGTGGTTTCAAAATGGCGATCGAAAACATCATCCAAGGCGTTATTTACTTATATAACATTTAAACGGTTACAGATAGTATAGTAAATATATATTCTAGTTATCTGAAATAAAAGAGTTTTACTTTAAGACAAAAGTCAAAGGTTATAGGTCACATTTACGGGAAAGACCTCTCATTTGTTCTCTGAACAAATGACATTTTAATTAAGGTCTTGCCCTTTCCAAAGGGAAGACCTTATTGTTTTCGTTATGATGATGATTATTATTATTAAGGTCTTTCCCTTCCACAGAAGGAAAGACCTTACGGTATTTCTTATGGTTATTATTATTTTTCTTTTTTTCCGCGGGCAACAGTTCAAAAGTGTGACGACAAAGCATTTCGATACTTGGTACCATTAGTTCACACTACAAGGGCTCAACCTGAGTCACAGCAGGAAATCGATATATTTTTAGTAACAGAGTTATTGCACCAAACGCTGTTTACCATTGTTCGCAAATTAACTCAGAAACTGTAACAGCTATCAAAATTCTGAAGTGTGGAAAATGTTCCCTGACTCCTGGTCATCTTTTTGTAGCGCAATTTTTTTTTCTCCGATTGACTTCCTGGTTACGCGTTTTTTTTTTGCACGAAGTTTGTCGAAAACGTCAAAGTTGGCCGATTTCGATGAAACGCTTTAATGGTCCTGATTACAAGTTCTTTTTCGACAACCCGTTTTCGAGTTACAGCCCTTGAAAGAACGTTGTTTTAACAGATATCATCATGTTGTGCAATATTACTATCCATAATTAGATTTGATGTAACAATTATTGAATTATATTTAGTTTGATATTGAGTTAGTTTCTAAGCCACGCCCCTTAAAGTAAGCATGGGGGCGAAAGGGGGCGAGAGGTTGAGTCACCCCTAACTAATTTTGGACCATCGTCCCTAAAATTAAAAAAAATATATAAAAAATTTAAAAAATTATAACTAATTATAAAAATAAAAATAATTATATAATTTTTTAAAGGATTATAAAAAATTATAAAAAATCTTTAAAGATTATAAACAAATGAAGAATTATAAAATAATCTAAAATAATTATAAAGATTAAAAAAATATATATATATAAAATTATAAAAATAAAAAAATTAAAAAAATTATAAAATTTTTAAAAAAAATATGTAATTTTTTTTTAATTATAAAAATAAAAATAAAATAAAAAAATAAAATACATTTTCTGAATCAAGATGACATTTTCTGTCATTTCTTGACCTTGAAGTTTTTTTTCTTTAGCAACAGGAATCACAGTTTATTTCTAATGCGTTACATGAATATTAACAGGGAAAGACCTCGAAATTGTTCTTTGAACGATTGTAATTTGATTATTAAGGTCTTTCCCTTCCACAGAAGGAAAGACCTTTCTGTATTTCTAATGGTTAGTATTTTTCTTCTTTTTTTCCGCGGTCAAAATCCAAAAAGTGTCGCGACATAACTTAACGATACTTAATACCATTATTCGGTCATACTCTGACTCGCCTTGACTGACCCTGTGAAACTTATCTATTTTAAGTAACGGAGTTATCTGCCCGTAGCCCAAAAACCTTGTTTGCAGATTAACTCAGAAACCAGTATCAAAAATTTGAAGTAAGTAAAATGTTGCTAGTCTCCTGGTAATGATTCGTCACGCAAAAAAAATCGATCAACTTTCTGGTTACGCATTTTTGACCAAAAAAGTGTCACGACTCGTCATTTTTTTTTCTTCAAAACGGTTAGTCCTAAAGACTTGGGACCTTCACCAATCATCTTAAGTGTCATATGTTACATCTAAAAATGTCAAGGTCAAAGGTCAAATCTCAAGGTCAGAGGTCATGGTACACCTTGTTTGCAGTATAGCTAAAAACATAGAAAATTGAAGCAGACTTGTAATAGGAAAAAAATACTCGTCTCATTTAGACCTTTATTTGATATAAGGGTCGAATACTGTACGACAAACCGTTTTCGAGTTATGGCCCTTGACACGTTTCGACTTATCCGTTTTTGACTTATAACTTTTAAACCGTCAAAGATAATATAGTAAATATATGGGTTTTTTGTAACCGTCATTATGGGTCCTTCAATTTAAAGACCAAAGTCGAATGATTACGGGCAGCCATTTTCAAAATGACCGACAACGTAAAATGTTTTTAAAAAATAATACGTAAACCGTACAAAATTGAAGCAGACAAAACATGGGAAAAATGTTTGCCATGTCGAAATCTACAAAAAAATGTTTCAGGTGCGAAAGCGTAAAACTTGTCGTTTTTGAGTTATCGCCCTTGATTCATATTTTTAAAATGATTTTTTGTTTATAACTTTTTAACCTTAAAAGATGGCGAATGAAACATAGGGATCATTTAAAAGAGAATTACATTACATACAATTTGAACCCAAACAGTACATGATTCGTTTGAACGGTTTCAAAATTCCGGCCAAAACAAGTTTCGCAAAAACATGTTTTTGCCAATAACTTGACAACTTTAACAGCTAGTATAGTAAACATGTATACTTAATTGAATCAGTATATTAAGAGCTACAATTTTCGTACAAGGTCAAAGGTCATAGGTCAAGATCATTCCCTAGCAACAAGGTAACTTAATGAAAAGTCCATATCAACCATATATATTCTAAACCAAGACTACTTTCTGAGTTTGGGGTTATTTTTTTCAAGCGGAAGTAACGCTTAGTCCATAGCAACTGTCATAAGTCCTTAGCAACCATACTTTTTTCTGACATCAGACTCGTTGTTCTTTACTCTAGAAATTTTTTCGCAACTAACAGTTTAATACTTTTGTCAAAAACAGACTCAAATAGCAGATTAGCCTAACCAAACGATACGGTTATCATAAAACTAACATGAATATGGGAAAGAAAATAGGGTCATAAATAAAAGTTGCATTTTGCACTTAGGCCCCCATCTCACACCTGTCCCACCCCTTTCCCCCTCAAAAGCAAGAAAATCAATACATTATTCATTATTATATGTCAAGATCGTTGAAAATTTCATAGGCAATTTGTCAACCAGAAGCTAAAGCTACTGGGGACAACAACAAAAGTTTCCATATCATACATACTCTTCCTGTTATGGTAAGTAACATTACTGCAGAGTTTCATAGCATTTGGTCAGTAAAAACAACAGTTATTGAGAAAAAAAGGGAAAATGTGGTTTTTTAATCCCCTTTTGGCATCTAATTTCTAAACGAAAAACGGTAGAATTCCAAAAAAATCATGTATACTTTTCCTTTTATGGTAAGTAACATCACTGCATTTCATAGCATTTGGTAAATTAAATCAAGATTTTGGGGGGAGGAAAAAATGCTTTCTTGGACCGTTTTGGGTCCATTATTTTTAATCAAACTTTGAAAGGGTTCCAAAAAGGGGAGGTGCACAACTTCAATATATATGTAACCTCTGGTTGAAATTTCTAAGATTTAGTGTTTCATTTTTGAGTTTCAGATTACACAACATAGGTATCTAATAGCGTGACAGATGAACAGACAGAACAGACGGAGTGACCTGACTCCTTGACCTGCTTTGGTCTTCTGCGATGCAAGTAAACAAAATTCAATGACTTTTAAAATTTTTCTGGTATTGTTCTATGATTTTCAAGTAAGACATACTACAAGAACTGTTGCTTTGACCCACTTACTCCGATTTCTCAGTGTTTTAAATTAAACTATCAAAGCTTATAACAGTTATTTTGCTTTCTTTGATTTTTTCTTCTTTTTAAACAGGAAGTAGATGACCTACCATAGAATTGGTTTACACCATATCGTAATTTAGGATAAAGCCATTTACAAAATATCAAACCTCTATCCAATATAGATGCTATTAAAGAACTGCAGCTTCATCTTTAGTTTGCTGTAACAACATTCCCAACTCTCTTTCAGCTTTACTGATGTAACTTATGATAGATACCACATTTGAATATTCATCTAAGACATCTTGAATGTCCATATTTGCATTCCAAGCCCTGAATAGATGTTCATTATGCTAATTAATGTAGATTTCATTAGTATTTCTTTTCAGAATTATTGTATTTCTGTTTGTTACCAGAGCACAAATGTTTTCAAAGTCTCCATGTGTCATCCCAACTTTATATCTAACATTTGATCAACAGACATTTCATCATTATCTTTGTCAATAATACAGTCCCATAGCTGCTTTAGTTGCTGCTTTGCCTGTTCTAGTGTCTCTGCTGTTGTTTCTACTACTTCTGCTATAAATGTCTCTTTAGATGATGGTCTTGGAAAGTTGAATCGACAAATAGTACCCATCTTTTTGCATGACTTTGAGTGGTTTTTGCTATGCTGGTTCAAAGAGGTTACCATTTCATTCAATTCAAAATCTGCCTCTTTATCTGGTATTTGACATGTAATGTACTTGTTAATTAAGTCAACAACATCAGCATTACTATCGACACCAAAGATTGGAGCACCTTCAATCCAGAATAAAAATGTGCATGTAGAGAACCTATCTGTTGAAATTCTATCCTGTAGAAACAATCAATAACTTTTCCAATGGGGTTTGCATCTGACAAAATTACTTCTTTCAGGAAGGTTTGAAATCTATGATCAAACATCCTTGCTAATGTCACTGGATTACTGTAAAAGATCTTGCACTTCTGGTTCCAGTCTAGATCTTCAATGTTTCTAACATCACCCTGCTGTTTCATTACAGTCTCAAGCATTTCTGACCATCTAAAATCAGCTGAACAGAATGAACAAAAGAATGTAGGTTTGCCAACTGTCTTATCATAGCAAACATATCTTTCTGTGTAGCCTGCCAATCAGTTGGTGTTCCCCTAATGGGTTTTAAATATTTAATTGCTTCATCTTTCCTCATCAAGTCTCTTAGACACTCTTTATTTAGAAGCATGTCAAATTCCAAACTCTTGAAAACGGATTTATCCACCAAACGCTTTTTACCCTTGTGAACAGATCTCCTCAATAACCGTAACCGATATAAAAATTCTGAAGTGTGGAAATTGTAACCTGACTCCTGGTCATGTTTTAAAGCGCAATTTGTTTTTTCGATCAACATATTTTGCAATATCACTATCCATAATTACATTTGATGTAACAATTATTGATTTAAATTTAGTTCGTTTTTGAGTTAATCTCTAAGCCAAGCCACTTTAAGTCGGCATGGGGGCGACAGGAGGCGAGAGGTGGACTTGCTCCTAACCTATTTCGGACCATCATCCAAAAATGAAAATAAAAATTACAACAAAAATTAAGAATAATAAAAAAATATTTCAAAATTATTTGAAATTATAAAGTTTTTAAAAATTATAAAAAAAATAAAAAATTATAAAAAATTTAAAATAATTATAAACTTTAAAAAATAATTATAAACTTTAAAAAATAATTATAAAAAAAATAAAATAATTATGAAAGATTTAAAAAGTTAAAAAAAATTATAGAAAATTATTTCCCTATTTATTAAGGTCTTTCCCTTTCGAAAGGGAAGACCTTACTGTATTTCTAATTTACACTTTCAATTTTTTTTCCGCGCCCAATAGAAAACAAGTGTTGCGACATATTATTTTGATACTTAATACCTTTAGTCAGTCATACTTGAATAGAAAATAACAAGATGTGGAATAAGTGTACGCGACACAGCCCACAATTAAACGGCAATTTAGAAAAACCACAAGGGACAACCGCCAGCAGCCTTCAACGAGGGCATTTGGCACTGCTCTCGGTTCTGCTATTGGCCTATGGTCTAAATAAAATGCATATAATTCAAATCCAGCACCGAAATAGTCACAGATAGACCCCCTTTCTAAAAAAGGAACAGAAAACATCAAAAAGACAAGTACAAATGAAAGCTTTGTCAAAGATTTTCTGACTGATCCTGTGACCGATCTATTTTTAGTAACAGAGCTATCTCCCCAAACACTGTAAACCCTTGTGTTGAGATCTCCTCAGAAACTGTAACTGATATAAAAATTCTGAAGATTGGAAATTGTTACCTCACACTTGGCCATGCTTCGACACGCCCAAAAAAGTCTTTCGAAAAGTGTCATGGCTACGCAATTTTGAGTCGCGAATTGTCAAAAACGTAAAAATTTCTATTTTTAGAACCGTTAGTCGTAGAACCTTAAAACTTTCACCATTTATCTTAGGTGACCTAGTGTACATCCAAAAAGATAAAGGTCTAGGTCATGTCAACAAAAATAAAAAAGTCATTTTCTCGGACAATGGGTTTTATCTTCATTTTAATTTTTCAGCCCTTATTTGAAGCATTTTTGTGGGGTTTTTTTATATGATGACGGCCAGACTTCTCCTAGTAGATTATACAAAAAAAAATTCTTATTTTTTTTTTTTTTATTTTCAATGTGTCTTGATTTTTGTGAAAATTGTACCGATTCATTGTATGCCATATACGTATGACCTTGAATGACCTTTTATGATTAAATCAGCTCAATATGACCATTAAGACCATTTTAAGTCATTTAAATATCATAATTATCATGATTAAGAAGATTGAAACTTTTACTCCCTCCCTGTTTTTACCCAAAAAATCAAATTTGGCATTATAGGTTTAAAATAGAAAAGAATGCTCAAAAATACATATTTTGGTCAAAATAAGTCTATATCAGTCCAAAAAAGTACTGTTTTCCCTGTTTATCAAGGTCTTTCCCTTTCCAAAGGGAAGACCTTACTGTATTTCTTATTTACAATTTCAAAATTTTTTTCTCGCGCCCAATAGAAACAAATTGTCGCAACATATTATTTTTATAATTAGTACCTTTAGTCGGTCATACATGAAGTTGCTCTGACTGACCCTGTGAAACCGGTTTATTTTTAGTAACAGGATTATCTCCCCAAAAACTGTAAACACTTGTGTTCAGATCTCCTCAGAAACTGTAACTGATATAAAAATTCTGAAGAGTGGAAATTGTTACATCACTTCTGGTCATGTTTTGTCACCCTAAAAAAAGTTTTTCGAAAGATGTCACGGTTACGCAATTTTGAGTCACGAATGGTCAAAAACGTAAAAATTTCTATTTTCAGAACCGTTAGTCGTAGAACCTCAAAACTTTAACCATTCATCTTAGGTGACCTAGTGTACATCCAAAAATATAAAGGTTAAGGTCATATAAAAAAAGGTCATTTCGAGGACAATGGGTTTTATCTTCAAGTCAATTTTTCAGCCTTTATCTGAAACATTTGTGTGCGGTTTTTTTATTAGATGTCGGCAAGAAGTTCTTCTAGTAGATCATACAAAATAAAATCATCATTTTCAAGGCGTCTTGATTTTTGTGAAATTTGGTTTCCAGGTAGATTTTATTACGAATCTGTGGTCAAAATTAGTTTTGCGTCAACCATAGCCAAAATGGCGGTCGTCAAATGTTTTTTCTCGAAATCCATTACAGATAGTATAGACAATATATGACCAAGGAATGATCGTCTTAAAAAGACCTACAATTTGAGTCCAAGACATGCATGATTCGTGTGAGCGGTTTCGAAATGGCGGCCGAAACAGGTTGTCGCTAAATACGATTTTTGTCAACAACTTGAAAACCTTAGCAGATAGTATAATGAACATGTGTATAAAAAATGATCGTCTTGACAAGACCACCATAATTTAAGCCCAAAAGATAAATGAATCGGTTGAGTGGTTCCAAAATGGCAACCGAAAACATCATCCAATGCATTATTTACTTATTTAACATTTAAACGGTTATATATAATATTGTACATATAAATATATTTTTATTATCAGTAATTAAAGATTTAACTTTCAGACAGAGGTCAAAGGTCATAGGTCAACTTAACGGGAAAGACCTCTCATTTGTTCTCTGAACAAATGGCATTTTAATTATTATTTTTCTGCCAAAGATGTCAAAAAAGTTTCTAAACGAAATTTGGTACACTTATTCAGTACTTCCAGGAATAGAAATGCGTAAGCCTTCAGCGTCAACTCTTATTAGTTTCGACGCAATAGCGCCAAACGCTGTTTATACTTGTTAACAGGTCAACTCAGAAACGGTAACAATCATCAAGATTCCGTTTAGTGCAAGTAGTTGTTTCCATCCTAGTGATGATTTGTCAAGCAAAATAAATGCTCTAATTTACTTCCTGTATGCGAGCATATGGCGCCAAGTTCGTCAGAACTGTAAAAATTGTCTGATTTTGATCAAATTTGATTTCCAGGTAGATTTTTTGAGAATCTTAATTTTGAATCTGTGGTCAAATTTTTTTTGAGTTAACCATTGCCAAAATGGCGGTCGTTAAAGGGTTTTTTTACTTATAACTCGAAAACTGTTAGTATAGACAATATATTGAAGAAAAAATGACCGTTTTGAAAAGACGTACAATTTTAGTCCAAGAAGTGTATGATTGGTCGAACCGTTTCAAAATGGCGGCAAAAACAAGTTTCGCAAAACACTCATTTTGCCAAAAACTTGAAAACCATAACAGATAGTATAGTAAACATACTAAAATTATTCAGTATATAAAGAGCTATAATTTGAGTCCAAGGTCAAAGGTCATAGGTCAAGGTCATTCCCTAGCAACGAGGAAAAGTTAATGAAAAGTCCATAGCAACCATATATATTCTAAACCAAGACTACATTCTGAGTTTACTTTAAGTTTTTTCAATCGGAAGTAACCCTTATTCCATAGCAACCGTAATAAAAGTCCTTAGCAACCTTCCTTTTTTTACTTCGGACTCCTGAACAAATGACTTTTTTAATTTATATCTACCTTCTTTATTTAAATCTTATTTCAAAGTTTAACTCGTTAAGAGTTAAACTATAACACAAAAGTCAGAGGAAGAACAATTTAAATTCATTGAGTAACATATTTTATTCACTTTAACTTTTTTTATAAATTAAATAAATACTTACCTTAAAAAAAACAAAAGTTATAATCATAATATCCCAAAGATTCCATATATATTAAAGTTATATGTCTTTAAGCGTCTTCTTTGATGTCCAGTGTTAAAATGACCTAGTGATTTTATCATTCCATTTTATAGTAGGCTATATTTAACGACTTCACTGGGTGAAACTGTTCAAATAGCCTCTTGATGTTTCATTTATTTATTGTAAACAAAAGGTCAAGCCAGTGCAATTTACCGGGTTGCAAAACCAGGTGCATCTTTAAATAACATTGATTTAATTTTTCCCAAATATGATTTGACGATTTAAACTTAAGTATTTATAAATAATACTGACGTAAACCTTCTCAAATATTATTAGTCGAATAAAACACGGAATACCTCTACTACATTTGTATCTAGCTGTTGACGATAGTGGCTTCAATGACCTAATTTAAAAACAGTCCGATTCAAAAGTTTGCCGGCCGATTGCAGTTTTATTATTACTTCTATAAAAAGTATTTTACACTTGATTCTATAACAACATGTCTTACTCCAATGGTATATTGATATTTTTGCTGCAACAAATAATAAAAGCTAAACTATCAAAAGAAGTTTTTTTACCACATTAATTTGCATATTTATGTATAGTAATAATAATTAACACTATTATTACGGGTGTGCTATAGCAGGCAGGAACTGCTTACTCTTCCGGTACACCTGAGTTCACTCTTGTTTCGACTGGAGTTCGCGTTGTTGAATGATATTCAGTTGCTTTGTGTTTCCATGTTTTACGTGTTGTCTGTTTTTGTCCCGTTCTTGTTTGTGTTTACTGGTTTAGTCTCTGCCCTTTCGGACTTTTGTCATTCGGATACCCCATTGGTACCTCTGCTTATTTCTATTATTATTATTATTATTATTATTATTATTTCTTGGGCAAGTGCTAAGACATTTCGCAACATATCATTCCGAAACTTTGCAACATTACTATGCTGTTCCGGAGACAGCTAGCTTAACCAATCGGACAAACGGCTAATAAAGAAATCCGAGTGGAGAGTCTCAATAAGCGTTTATTACATAAAAATATGTGTCCCAATCCGAATAAGTGTGGTAAAAGTCTGAAAATATAAAACATTACAATAATAAATTTAAGTGCAAATTACAATTTTAAACAATTAAAGTTTCTAGATTATAATAAAATATATGAAAAAGCTAATAAAATCACAAAACGTTGGGAAAACGTCTCTATCCGGAAATGGTGATTTGCAATAGGACGTGGTAAACGAACGTCTTCATCGGGTGACCGAACCTTGTATAAATGTTCCAAATAATGGATAAAAATGCATCAAAACATTTTAAAGTTCATCTAAAATCGACGAATTAATTGTAGTCTCAGGTGACAAAAAGTCCAAGGGACGAAATCACATTTCAAATGAAATCGAAAGTGAAAGTGGAATTTCCCCAATTAAAACAAATGTAAATATTTTGTCACAAACTGTTGAAATATACAGGTAAACGAATCAAAATAAATATGGAAACGGCTTTAAAAGTTAATTTCGATTCATAATACAATAATTGAAATCAAGCATACGTTGTAGATTGCCTGGATTCCTGATCCAAATGGAGAGTTAATCAGACGTAAGTTCCACGCATGGCGTCCTTAGCTTGCTGGAAATGAAAGTGAAAGTTGTTCTCTGTGAAGTGTTAATTTAATCTATTAATCTTGTGAAGTGATGATTTCAGTGAAGAAACGAAACAGATTTATGAATTGAAACTATATGAAACGATGGATAATACGGACAATCGAATAATTATATAAACACTGTTGGAAAAAAAACGGGTTACAGAATACACCCCGTCTGATATCAATACTTTGATATCACTACGAATTCCAATATACATGAATTTAAAATTATGAAACACTGTCTTCTAGTAAGACGATTATTCCCATGCTCGGTCGGGTGTAAACCGCAGCCTTTCCATTGATGGTGGTGCGCACTTCGGCCATGCGAATATGTCCGTCGGCACTCTCGAATGTGTTTGTGACGATGCCAAGTGGCCATTTGATACGGACAATCGAATAATTATATAAACACTGTTGAAAATAAAAACGGGTTCAGAATAATTACTTAGTCATATTTTAAGATGGCATTACAAATGTTGTTAAGCCAAACTATATTTAGTAACATAGTTATCTCTGTGAACCTCAGAAACCGTCACCGATATCAAAATTCTGAAATGGCAATGTTTTATCATGCACAAAATTGTTTATCGATGAACTTCATGTTTACACGTTATGGGCTCAAAGTTTGTCAAAAACGTCAATATTGTTCGATTTTGATGAAACTTGATTTCCATGAGATTTTGTAGTCCGGTTATTATATCTAAAAGTAACATTTTCCCGTCCATTTTAATGTTGTTTTCCCTATAACTTAAACACCATAAAAATTGAGGTAAACAATATATCATAAACATATTCCTCTAACTGGGATCTACCTTTGATATAAAAGGGTGAAAACTGCGACTAATTGTTTTTGAGTTATGGTCCTTGGCGTGTTTCGGCCATTGGTTTTTGGTTTTGAACTTTTCAACCGTTAGATATAATATAGTAAACATATGATTTTTTTGTGATCGTCATAAAAAGCCTTTCGATTTAAGACCAGGATCGATCACTTACGGGCGGCCATTTTCAAGATTTTTCGTAAAACATTTTTATACTTAAACATTACTAAATTGTAGAAGACAAAACATGGGTAAAATGATTGTCATGTCGAAATCTATGAAATATGTTTCAGGTGCGGAAGCGTATAACTTGTCGTTTTTAGTTATTGTCCTTGATGTGTATTTTTTTAAAATTGTTTTTGTTGATAACTTTGTTACCTTAGCAAATGGTGAATACAACAATGAGTTCATTTGAAAGAAAACTATAAGTGCTATAATTTGAGCCCAAGAAGTACATATCGGTTCAATGATTTCAAAATGGCGGCAAAAACATATCGTCAACAAAATGTATCAATATATTTAAAACCATTACAGAAAATATAGTTACCATGCATACTCTTTGGTAGAGTGGTTGGATTGAGTTATTAATGTCATAAACGAATGATATAGAATATTAGATTATCAAAAACAACGATACGAACTGTTAAATCATTTATTGAGAATATAAGAGCAATTACACTTTTTGTCATATAAGAATATTTTTACTTCTCAGAATCTGAAAAGAAAGTCAAATATTGTTCCTTTAGTTTCTTTGTTGTAAAGTTAAATATGAGTGTTTCCATGAATGTTTAAGATTTTATGAATATAGATTTAATCATAAGTATGTGTTTTATGAATATAAATAAAGGTAATAACAAAACTACCGAACTTGAATGATCAATCTCATAGTCCAGAGAAAATAACCAAAAACGAATCAGTCATACCGGAGAATTGGTGGATCGCAATGGTCCTGACTTGGTACAGGCATTTCAAACGAAATGGTGGGTTAAACCAGGTTTTATGGCGCCAAACATCCCTCTTCCATTGCGATCTTAGGATCCGGTAATGACCTTAGAACACAACATAGTTGTGAGACTCAATAGGGATATTGAGGTGATCATCTCAGTACAGTCAAACAGATCAGTCAAACACTAATTAAAACAATTAACAGCCATATCTTTTAACTCAATTTTGAACTTTTCTACTAGTGGCTGGTAACGACGAAAGAATCTTTATAGAGATCGTATGAGACGTATTTTCTTATAGCCCTGCTCCAAAAGTCGGTCACGAAGAAATCGGTGTCTGATCAAAAAATCTGTGAAATGAGTGCAAGCTCTGGCATATCGAATAAGTTGTGAAATATAAACACCGTATGTAGGGGATGTAGGTATATTGCTCTGTAGATTAGGAAAATTAATAATTTGAAAATTAAAATCGTCTCTTTTATCGTAATTTTTTGTACTGAGATGTGACCATCTGGGTCAAATGCGAGGTGCAAATCCAAGAAAGACGTGAAGCAGTTCGATTCGGTGGTCTCTTTAATCTCCAATACTATAGGATATATCGAAGGAATCCATCTACCAAATGAAGTGTTATTGACAGAAAGGACATCATCAATATATCTGAATGTAAGATTAAATGATCTTGCTTCTTTCATCTTCTTATTCTTTACAAGTCCCTGAAGAAATTCAGTCTCGTAAGAGTATACAAACAAATCGGCGAGGAGAGGAGCACTGTTTGTGCCCATTGGAATGCCGATTTGTTGTTGAAAAATCTCTCCTCCGAAGGTGAAAAATATAAGAGCATAAATTTACCTTTTTATGCGTATTTATTGACGGAAGTTGAGCTAGTGAAACTAAAAGTCGGTTATTTCTAGATCACCGCTTCCTTGTTTTTCAGCCATTTCATTCAGTTTTTGTGGATTAAAAGTGAATTTATCAGTTGTTTTTACATGTACACTGGACAACACGTTTCAGATGTTCTGTTAAGATTTTAAAGGATATATAGACATTTTTGTTACCACGTTTCACTTTTTTTCTTGCCTTTTTTTCTCAGCCAAAAACACGATTTAGGGTATATGTAAAACACAGAACAAAAGTAAAACGAAACGTAATATAATATAAAAATATTTGTCGGTTTAATAAAATTGACATCAAATTGTTTTACAACTTTTTCATCATATTTGACAAATACATGCTACATTATTTTGAAAACTTTAATAACTTCATATTTTTGACTTAAAAAATAAGGTTCATATTTAAGAGATTATGAAGAAATTTTTTTCCATCAAAGAAATGTTCAGACCAAACATTTCTTATGTAAGCTACATATGTATAAGCTGAGAAAATTGAAATCTAATTATCTCAGGTATAAGAAATTAAAAATATAATATTTGAGCTTAATATTATATGAAGGTTTTATAAAATTCACAAACAAATGATTTCAAAATAATTCTCTGACAAGATTTTAAATAAGGTATTTCAAAATATAATATATTCAACAACTAAAATCGTATGAAATTTTCGCATTTTAAAACCGAAATTTGAAATGTTTTTACATTAAAGTTTGACTTTAATATTTATTTAAGCACAATTTAGTTGTGATTTGTTATATTCTATTTTTTTGTTATTATTAATATAAAGCGCGTCAAAAGTCCCGCTTTTACATTGATTTATATGAATTTCTATTTTATTCAAAGAGTTTACGCATTTGATCCAGGAGTCACAAGATACAATAAGCAAAACGAACTTAAAAATTCCGTATTTTTGATTGAATAGACGCGTGTCGGATTGGTTAATAAAGGTAATCAACCTTTCAGCAAGTAGAAAATACTGGTACCTTTTTAAAACAGTCGTTAGCACTGAGGACAGGGGACCTTTAAACTTTAACTTATGTTCATTTGTATTGTTTCATATGTTAAATGTGTATATACTTGCTGTATAGAAATTTTATTGTTTTACTTGTGTTTGTCACAAATCTAGAGATTTATATGGCAATAAAAGTTGATTGATTGGTAATAAAAAAACTACCGAACTTGAATGATCAATCTCACAGTCCAGAGAAAATGACAAAAACGATTTAGTCATACCGGAGAATTGGTGGATCGCAATGGTCCTGACTTGGTACAGGCATTTCAAACGAAATGGTGGGTTAAACCAGGTTTTATGGCGCCAAACCTCCATCTTCCATTGCGATCTTAGGATCCGGTAATGACCTTAGAACACAACATAGTTGTGAGACACAATAGGGATATTGAGGTGATCATCTCAGTACAGTAGATCAGTCAAACACTAATTAAAACAATTAACCGCCATATCTTTTAACTCAATTTTGAACTTTTCTACTAGTGGCTGGTAACGAAGAAAGAATCTTTATAGAGATCGTATGAGACGTATTTTCTTATAGCCCTGCTCCAAAAGTCGGTCACGAAGAAATCGGTGTCTGATCAAAAAATCTGTGAAATGAGTGCAAGCTCTGGCATATCGAATAAGTTGTGAAATATAAACACCGTATGCAGGGGATGTAGGTATATTGCTCTGTAGATTAGGAAAATTAATAATTTGAAAATTAAAATCGTCTCTTTTATCGTAATTTTTTGTACTGAGATGACCATCTTGGTCCAATTCGAGGTGCAAATCCAAGAAAGACGTGAAGCAGTTTGATTCGGTGGTCTCTTTAATCTCCAATACTGGAGGATATATCGAAGGAATCCATCTACCGAATGAAGTGTTATTGACAGAAAGGACATCATCAATATATCTGAATGTAAGATTAAATGATCTTGCTTCTTTCATCTTCTTATTCTTTACAAGTCCCTGAAGAAATTCAGTCTCGTAAGAGTATACAAACAAATCGGCGAGGAGAGGAACACAGTTTGTGCCCATTGGAATGCCGACTGGTTGTTGAAAAATCTCTCCTCCGAAGGTGACAAATATAAGAGCATAAATTTACCTTTTTATGCGTATTTACAGACGGAAGTTGAGCTAGTGAAACTAAAGTCGGTTATTTTTAGATCACCGCTTCCTTGTTTTTCAGCCATTTCATTCAGTTTTTGTGGATTAAAAGTGAATTTATAAGTTGTTTTTACATGTACACTGGACAACACGTTTCAGATGTTTTGTTAAGATTTTAAAGGATATATAGACATTTTTGTTACCACGTTTCACTTTTTTTCTTGCCTTTTTTCTCAGCCGTAAACACGATCTAGGGCATATGTAAAACACAGAACAAAAGTAAAACGAAACGTAATATAATATACAAATATTTGTCGGTTTAATAAAATTGACATCAAATTGTTTTACAACTTTTTTATCAAATTTGACAAATACATGCTACATTATTTTGAAACTTGAATAACTTCATATTTTTGACTTAAAAAATAAGGTTCATATTTAAGAAATTATGAAGAAATTTTTTTTCCGTTAAAGAAATGTTCAGACCAAACATTTCTTATGTAAGCAACATATGTATAAGCTGAGAAAATTGAAATCTAATTATCTCAGGTATAAGAAATTAAAAATATAATATTTGAGCTTAATATTATATGAAGGTTTATAAAATTAACAAACAAATGATTTCAAAATAATTCTCTGACAAGATTTTAAATGAGGTATTTCAAAATATAATACATTGTATATTCAACATCTAAAATCGTATGAAATTTTCGCATTTTAAAACCGAAATTTGTAATGTTTTTACATTAAAGTTTGACTTTAATATTTATTTAAGCACAATTTAGTTGTGATTTGTTATATTCTATTTTTTTGTTATTTTTAATATAAAGCGCGTCAAAAGCCCCGCTTTTACATTGATTTATATGAATTTCTATTTTATTCAAAGAGTTTACGCATTTGATCCAGTAACAAATGATACAATAAGCAAAACGAACTTAAACATTTCGTATTTTTGATTGAATAGACGCGTGTCGGATTGGTAAATAAAGGTAATAACAAAATACCGAACTTGAATGATCAATCTCACAGTCCACAGAAAATGACAAAAACGAATCAGTCATACCGGAGAATTGGTGGATCGCAATGGTCCTGACCTTGTACAGGCATTTCAAACGAAATGTTGGGTTAAACCAGGTTTTATGGCGCCAAACCTCCCTCTTCCATTGCGATCTTAGGATCCGGTAATGACCATAGAACACAACATAGTTGTGAGACACAATAGGGATATTGAGGTGATCATCTCAGTACATCAGACCAGTCAAACACTAATTAAAACAATTAACTATCATATCTTTTAACTCAATTTTGAACTTTTCTACTAGTGGCTGATAACGAAGAAAGAATATTTTTAGTGATCGTATGAGACGTATTTTCTTATAGCCCTGCTCCAAAAGTCGGTCACAAAGAAATCGGTGTCTGATAAAAAAATCTTTGAAATGTGTGCAAATCTGGCATATCGAATAAGTTGTGAAATGTAAACACCGTATGCAGGGGAAGCAGGTATATTGCTCTGTAGATTAGGAAAATTAATAATTTGAAAATTAAAATCGTCTCGTTTATCGTAAATTTTTGTACTGAGATGACCACCTAGGTCAAATTCGAGATGCAAATCCAAGAAAGACGTGAAGCAATTTTATTCGGTGGTCTCTTTAATCTCCAATTCTGGGTGATATATTGAAGGAATCCATCTACCAAATGAAGTGTTATTGACAGAAAAGACATCATCAATATATCTGAATGTAAGATTAAATGACCTTGCCTCTTTCATCTTCTTGTTCTTTACGAGTCCCTGAAGAAATTCAGTCTCGTAAGAGTATGAAAACAAATCGGCGAGGAGAGGAGCACAGTTTGTGCCCATTGGAATGCCGATTTGCTGTTGAAAAATCTCTCCTCCGAAGGTGACAAATATGTTGCCAATGAGGAAATCAAGCATACTGCAAACTTGTTCCAGTGTGTAACAAATTTTATCTTTGAAAGATGTTTTGGAAAAGAATGTAGAATTATAACCCAAAACAACAAAATTCCTAGAGTTTGAAAAGGCTTTTTCGAGAAGTTTTTTCAAGCGACATTTTAATTTTTCGTGTGGCAAGGTAGTGTATAAAGTTGAAAAATCGAACGTTTTTAAAGAGTGAACCTCAGAAAATGATCTAGATTTTAAATGATCTGACTAACAAATCTTTTGAGTTCTTCAATATCCACATATGGTTAATTCCACTACGATTATAAATACTGTCGCAATATGCTTGTTGACCTTTGTTTGACAGCAGACAAGATTTTAGTTAAATGAACGGACAGCTCTGTAGTTGAACATGATGAAGATCCAGCTATATACCTTTCTTTGTACGGATTTTAGTGAAGTTTATGTATCCAGTACAAATGTGGTACCTCTTTATGTTCCTCTTTCATTGGAATATTGAAAGAGGACATAAAAGAGCTATGGTTGGCTATGATTTCATCTTTGTTAAATGTAGTCCGTTTGTATGTAGCACTAGCGAAGTATCGCCATCAATGCCTAGTTCTTTTATTAGACAATTGTAATAATGTGCTTTACATACAAAAACTATATTATTGGAAGCCTTGTCTGCTGGCGTGACAACATACCTGTCATGTAAAGAAGAGAGACAGTTGAGAGCTTCACGATCTCTAAATACAGAAGAAGGCCTGGGGTTCACACATTTGCGAAGTTTTTCTATTCGCCTTCGTACAAGAGATCGGATAGTCCTTACCAAGTCCGGCAGTGATTGAAGCTCTGGTTCTTGGTCCTTTTCCATCTTTATCCAGGCTCTAGCATAGTCCTCCACAGCGTCCATGGTGATCTTAAAGGTGTGATTCCAATTTATACGTTGCGGTTTCCTGAATTTAGGTCCATGAGAAACCACATTACGTAATAAATCATTTTCAATTATCTTAAGATCACCCGTGATGACATGACCAGATGGACCTTAGACAAAGGGAGAAGCATAGCAATCACATGTCAGAGGGGACTTTAGATATTCTTCAATGTTTAGGTCCTGCAATGCCTTTTTGTTGTTGAAAATTTTACTACTTATGGTTTTAGTGTAGCGGTAGAAAAACAATTGGTGTTGACTGATTTTTGAAATATGGAGGAATCTGAAATGTAACTTCCTTATGATTTAAAATATTGCTGATGTTTATAGCATCTATCCCTTTGTTCTTAAATGGAATATGGAGAAATTTCCTATCCTCAGTAGTAAGAGGCTCACTTCTTACAAGCTTAAAAAGACGGAAAAGGGCAACGTGGCAGATAATGCTAGTAAGCCTGTAAGAAGGAGTAAATGGATCAGTACCTGCTTTTTCTAACCCAAGATCACGTAGGTCTTTAAGTTTCGTGACTCGTAGTGAATAGAGAATGGTACGAACATGATGGACTCCCAATGGTTGTTGTAGACTTGTTACCAGATCATCAAACGTGAAAGAGATCTGTTGTCAGTTTGACTGGCACCAGATCTCGGTTTGTATCGTTTGTGACCATGACTACGTTTGTGTCTACCATTAGGGTCAAACAGTTTCATAACATTTACCTCACTACATTGTGGGCTAGAAAGATTTCCTACTCCTTTGATGTTATCATTACATCCATAAGGCATTGCAGTACCTAAAGTTTTTATCCAGTGAAGCTCTCGTTTTTTACGGTGAGGTGTTCTAAGATTTGGAATACAAATGACAACAAAGTTCCAGACAATAAATTTCGCTACGCCTGACGCGCGTTTCGTCTATTCAAGACTCATCAGAGGCGCTCTACCAAAAATATTGAAAATGCCAAACACTGTATAAATATGAAGAGCATAGAACAGTATAACCAAAAATACCAAACTGGGGAACCAAATTATTACTAAGATAATCAACCTATGTCTGGGGTAGGAAGAACCTTAGGGTTTAGACAATTTTGAAATTTACACGGATAATTTAAAGCTTTGATATATTCTCCAACTCAAAAAGTGTTGGTGCCGGAGCGGGCTAACCTCGGGGAATTTAGTAAATCTTTTCGATAAACCGGACTTTCATGTTCAAACATTGGTCATGGTTAGGTTGATTAAAGTGGTTATACAAAACCCAATAATCAGAATTTTTGGTGTCATACCTATGACCATTCATGCGAGAATGCAATGAATTTTTGGTTTCACCGACACACAACAGTCCACATAAAGAACAGTCCACAGGGTCGTGAGGAAGGGTTTGGTACACTTTACCGTTTAAGTTACTGGTAAATTCAGGAGAAATAATAAGCATATCACAGGTCTTGCAAGTTGTTTTTTTACTGGTTTAAGATCTGCATGTCGAAATAGTTGGTAGTGAGGATGATTTAAGGACGTCATTGAGTTTAATAGAACATGGTTTGATAATTTGAAATGAATCTAATGTGTTGAAATAATAGTTACCCTCTAGCTGAACAAAAAACAAATTGGTGCTATCCTTAAGGATATTTATAGGTATTTAAATTTCATTATGGGATGCTTTGACGGATAGGATCGGACGAATTGGTGACTGATAGATGACGAATTGGTGACTGATTGATGACTGATCGGTGAATGATTGAGAGCGGATGGATGACTGATTGATGACGTATTGATGACGCCTGATGGATCGGAAAAACTGTTGCATTGATCGGTTCAAGTACTGTAACGTGTGTTCTATGAACAATTGGGTTTTTAATTATATTGGTCTTCCATAAGTTAAGCACCACCCGATATATTTTATAAGTAAAAGTAAAAATGCAAACGACAGTTAACTTTAAGATAGGCTTTTCATGTGTATTCTTAAAACACACATTTCGATGTAATTTCACACCAAAGAGTATGCGCCAAAGAAAAAAAATCAAATGTGAAAAGACACTTTAAACAGAACATTTAACGTCTTAGTGTTGTCTCAGAAAAACTTTGACGAGAAATTCAAGTTTTTTTTTCAGTAAAAGTTGTTTGTTCTTTTAGTTGGTTTGGTGTCTTACACCAAAACATATTGTTTAAACATTTTCATTACCAAGCAAAACCCAGCAAAAATAGTGAAAAAGGGGAATAGATCTTTTTGGTCAATTTTTGGCTGAAAATTGAAAGAAAGATGCTGTACTAAGAAAATGGACATGGTATGGAAACTTTTTGCGGTGGAAACTTCCACTTCCAAAGTTTTATTTTCTTGCAGTTTTAAAGAGAAATAAGCATTTGAAAATAACCATGGTCAGAAAGTCGGGCAAAAACAGACATTTTTAAGCAGACCAAAAAAAGAACTTAGAAACCAATTAAAACTTATATTTGTCGTTTGATGTGATTAGCAACGCGACATTTTAAGGAGGTGTCATGTGTAAAATTCATAAAAAATATTTGCTTGAATTCTCCGAAATTTGAATTTAGGATCGGGTAATATCAAACAATACTACACAATGTATGTACCCATATTTTGAAAATCTTTAATTTTCAAGTTTTGTTGGATGCAATTATTCTTATACCCACATATGCAAAAGATCAGAATATTTCAATAAAATATAAAAAGATGGTGCAATTTTAAAATGTGGTGGTGCTAAACGATTATCCGACTGTTTATATACATTTGGCAGGAAAATGTTCCTGCATCTTGAACTGGAAAAAACCATCTTATTTGATGATGTATAGAGTAACAATTGTTTCAAATCTTGCTTTGCGTCAACAGTGTTGGTCTAGAAATTATTTTTGTTTTGTATATGTTTGTATTTCTAATTTTTATACCCCTTTTAATAATACCATTAATGTTTATGTTGTGATTCTGAATTTAATAAAAAAAAAAAACGGTTTATTCCACAAAATAAATTTCATAATAAAGATATCGATATCACTGGTTTGTTAAATCGTAGTCTTATCATACATTACAATACCTTATTGAAAAAAAAAAATGATTACATGACTGTATTATCTATGATGATTACAAGCCATAGACCTTAGAGTGTCTAAGAGGAGGCTTACCTAGGCAACCGAATGCTAGATTTTTATCTAGCCTAGGTGGTCTAGTGGTCTAGGGCGCTGGACACAGTGCAGGCGAAGTTGCCATAGATGACAGAGTATGAGTTCGATTCCAGCTCAACCCCATGCTGGATTTTCCGGTGTCAAAGGCTTTAAAATGATGATTTTCATCACTGTTGGCACACGGACATCCCTTTCTAACTTTGCAGCTCACCAAATCCATTCTACATTATATCAATTACTTAACAGAGCTGTACGCAACACCATTTATCATATATATATTGTTTAACTTTTGTCCGTCCGTTAATTGATATTTCTGTCAGTTCTTTCGTCTCGCATTAGTTTGCCTGACTTTGTTCCTTATGCTTGCAGCTATTGATCTGTTTTTGTATGCAAGTCTACCATGATGAGTTCGAATTTCGTTCTGGTTCGCTAATTTTCACTGACAGCATGGCCTTTGATCTTCGAACATTTGATGAAAATAACAGTTTCCGGTCTTTTTTTCCTTCATGCTTGCAGATTTTGAGCTGAAATTGATATTTTGTTGTTTTTTGAAATGGAATAATTGTCTTCACTATATAATAGTGAAAAACCAAAGTCACTGACCCCATCTATTTTGATAACAATTGAAAGGAATTTTCAATTGGAGTTATATAATATTGGTTCAAAAAAAGTTTGATAAAATTTTTGTCTAGCGACTAAAAAAATTGGATACATCATTTACAATGCTCTTCATTTTCATATATATTTATTGGACGAACTTCAAGAACGTGAAGGACATGGTATAATTTTGAACATGTTCAAAACAAACGTATTGAGGACGTGGAGAAGTAAAAAAATAGTACAGACCTACTAAGAACGTATTAATAATTTTATGATCGTAGTATGAACGTAGAAGGAACGTATCAAAAACTTCAAGGACTTGGCCTGGACGAGATGATTTTTTGTGCCGTTTTGCTACGATTTTACTACGTCCTTTAGGTTTGCAAAACGTTCGCCGTACGTATTCACTACGATTTCATATAACGGTATGTTTCGTTCAAGTTTGTAGCACGACCATAAGGAAATTTCTACTGCGTCCTCACCACGTCCGTACAGTTTTTACTACGTTGACAGCACGTCTCATTCATTAATATCTATATACCCGTAATTTGATGACTGAATCTGTACATCCACGAATGTTATATGATGCAAACTGATAATTGGACATTTTTTAAGCATTTCTATACATGTTCTAAGGATGTACAACGGGACCATCCAAATTATCGTTAGTTGCGGTATGGACATGTTCCTGACCATACTGATTTTCCATATCGTTTCCGTTTTTGTTTTATTTTGTCTTGACTTTTTATTTATAAATTTTTCCTGAATAGAGCATAGTGGGTATCCTGAATTATTTTTGTGACGAAATATACAATCCTGCCTTTTGATGTCAAATTTGCCAATAGCCAACACTTACAACAAATCCAATGGGTGTTTCATTTATTTGGGTATATGTGTCGAGCCGATCGTTGATCATGCAACAGAACAAATCTTTAGCCCCAAAACTAGATATAAGTCTTGAGTCCAAAAACTAGATATAAGTCTTGAGCCCAAAAACTAGTTATAAGTCTTGAGCCCAAAAACTAGTTATAAGTCTTGAGCCCAAAAACTAGTTATAAGTCTTGAGCCCAAAAACTAGTTATAAGTCTTGAGCCCAAAAACTAGTTATAAGTATAACATTTTGATGAATTTAGTGCTTGGACATGAGATTACATTAAAAAGGGACATTGAAAATGGTCGGATTTTGTTAAAAAGGACGGAGATAAACGTCATAATTAAAATCAATCCCATGTTATGGGATCCAATGATGATTCTGTGTACCAAATATTAAGCGCCTCTAATTAGTTGTTAGTGAGAAAACTGGTCCAAACATTAAATTGTCTACTAATGAACATTTGTGTCAACAAATTTAAGTCAGTAAACAGGAAGTAGAAGACAGACCTGAAATCGAATCCTATGTTATGAAAGCCCATGCTGATGTTGCTTACTATATAACGCATGCATGTTAAAAAACTGTTTTGTAGAGTTCGATAAGAGTAGGCTGAATGGGTCCCGCTACAATTGTCACATTGGCAAACTGCAGAGATGACAGGGATTCACATGGGCATCAAGCTTGTTTTCCATTCCAGGATTAATCAGTATGTTTATAAACTAAATATCAAGAGGCTATAACTAGTAGATGCTAAGGAAATTGATTTTACGGAAAAAAGTTTCCCGCCCGACCGACATTTTATATCCCTGGCATGTTCATTCCGGAAAATCTTGCCAATTACATCTTGCTAGTACATTGTCTTAAATACACATGCAGTATTTTTATGCATATGTATTTTACAGGAGGCAATTCGGGCTAAATAATTTAAATTCAATGCGTATTATCGGCCTTTTTCGTCTATTAAAGGCCAATAACAGACGCTTAATACATAAGTTGTACGACAAAAATACCCACAAAAGAAAAAAAAACCATAATGAATAAATTCTTCTGGTTTAAATAACACAAATAAGGCATTACCTCGTGTCGACTTCAAGTGCAATGGCAATTAAAAAGGTTTCTCTGAACCCCAAAAGACTTTGATCATTTGTTGCCGTAAGTTTTACTATAAACAAGACTAGGTTATGAGTTATGAGGAAACTTTCTACAGACGTACTGGAAACGAGCTTGTTGCAGTACAGTCGCAGAAAGAACGTAGTTGGGACGTAGTAAGGACGTGATGAACGTAGAAAGACACGTAGTGAAGACGCGATGAACGTAGAAGACACGTAGTAAAAACTTGTAAGTCCTAGAAGGAACTAGGTTGTAAACTTTAAGGACGTTGCACGGTCTTTGTAAGGACGTAGAGAAGTCGTATTGAAAACCTAGAAGCAATATCGTTATCCCGTTTGCAATGTGTTCTAAGAACGTACTAAGAACTTGGTGGTCTTTGTCCCAGTGTGACGGGGGTATTAGATAAAGACCTAAAGCGGCTCTATTGACAATATGATACAGACCACACTTGAAGTTGATATTTATTCTTGTAGATAAGTTTAGTGTCGTTATTTAAATATAACTTCTCGGAATTTCCCTTACTCTGTGTCGTTTGGTTGTGCAGCAAACACCAACACATAACATTTTATTCCCATTGTGTAGCAACACACGGTCAGCTTTTACGTCTCTGAATTCATACGTTACCCCAAAGTGTGTGATCAGTGTCATTGGCGATTGAGGAAAACAAATGTGATCGGTAATATTTACTCAACATCTTAGTAATTAAATAAATATTGACGATGCCGGTCTTTCGTATATAATCTTTGCGTTGCATTGTATTTTACCGAACTTGACATGCTATAAAACATTCGTTGACACCAAGACGAACGTGTTACAATTCATAAAAACTACTTCCCTTCCAGAACAGGCCAGTTCATCCTTGTTTGATTTATTATTTGCTAATGGTAGCTTGTTATTGTGTTTTGTGGAAAAACAACATATTTTCATATTCCGAATTTGAAATTTTATTAAATGGTATTTATTAAGAAGCAAAGAAGCACCGATGGGGCATTCGAGTGTCAAAAGTTCGAAAGGGCAACGACAAAACCGGTAAACACGAACAAGAAGAGCACAAGGAAACACAAAACAAAAAATCAATCGAACACAAATCAACAACATGAACTCAAGTCGTAATAAGAGTGAACTCGGCTGCTCTGGAAGAGTAGGCGGTTCCTGCCTGCTATAGCACACCCAGTCGCGCTGCCAATGTTTATTTCAGCGTGTCGAATCCGGTATTTGTAATCTTCTGTATTTAATTGCTTCATATGCAGTAGGGGGTATTGCGCTCTGTTTACGTTTTGAATATCGAACACTTGAATTAAAAATTGTTCAGATTTCAAGAAGAATGCTTGCAATAGTAGCGCACATGTTTTCCAGATAATTTGCCAATCATGTTTTACAACTACGGAGTTTATGACTTAGCTGAATGCAACCCGATTTATTTAAGGCTTCTAGAACTTTTGATATTTGAATTTAGTATTTGTCTATGTTTTATTTCTTTTCTTGTTTTAGAAATGAGCTAAGATGAATTGAAGAAAAATGTCATCAAACTAAATTAAGAGATGAGTAATGAAGATGTAAAGAGAATGGAGCAAACGAAGTTGAATGAGGTAAAACAGAGGACTTTTTTTATTTGAGTGCGTTAGATTTCAATATAAAATGGTCTGAAAAAAAGGCAAAAGAACCGCAAAGTATGGGTATTGTTTTTGTCTTTTGTATATTAATGTAAGACCGTAACAGTTTTTGCTTTAACGTTATGGTGATGTATGCGGACTTTGTTTTTTTGATATATATATTGTGTTATATTTAAGCGATGTTGTCGTGCAAGTTGTTGTCTGTAGACACCTGGCTCCCATGCGATAAACTGGGTTGTCTTGGCACTGACAAAACTGATGACGTTAAAAGTATTGTCTTTATGTATTCAAAGTAATGTTTAACCGGTTTGATGTCTCTTGAACCAAAATACAATGATCCTTCTAAACTCTTTGCTTTGATGAAACAGAATAAACTGACTATGTATCTAAAGTAAACTCAGTACATGTTGATAGGGGGTGTTGCTAAAAGGCAGAACGGAAAACGGGACGGAAAACGGAACGGAAAAACGGAATTAAAAATTGATTAATAAGTTGAAAGTTTTATTTCTACTTCGCAATTTTGTTATTTCTTTTTTATGGCAATTAGGTTTTTCACAACTTATAACATTTACTTCTTTCCGTTTATAGACATTAAAATGTTCATTAAAGATATAAGTTGGCTTTTAAAGTATATGTTGGCTATATTAAGAAAAAATAGTAGCTAGCGCAATTTTGCCCATGTTAAACCTATGGAAGAATCTGTGTTGTGGATATACTTTGTGGATATACCCAATAAGCTTTGTTTTTAATTAATTAAGTCAATTATCAAACTTAATTAGGTCATGCATTGTGTTGTTAGACCAATTAGTAAAATTAATATATGGTCAATTTAGATATTGATGGGTCAGTTAAGAGTTTGACATTTTAACAGTGTTGGATGATTTTTTTTAATAATGTTATTTGTTTATTTAATTTCGTATTGATGCAATTTTTTTTGTAGACTGTTGTTGAATCAGTTGTGTAAACTAAAGTTTTCTATATAAAAGCCGGAAGTTGTAAGGTGTTTTTGGCCGGAATTGTGAAAATCTATAGGTAATAAAATGTAGACTTCGCGCGCGCGGGCATCGGCGGCGGCGGGCGGCCGGCCGGGACAGAATAATTTCGTAACGGGTTTTCCAGCAGCTTATTATCATAACTTTTGTTTGTAGTATATTTTTGAAGTATTTTTTATGTTTTTGTTGGTATGTTCTTTTCTTTTAATGTTTAGTGTACAGTTTCAGCATCGAGTCCCATATTGTATGGTTCGATTTCATGTGTGTCACCTACATACTTTCTGTTAAACGAAATTCGGTCATTTATTTTAGTACTTTGAATATTTTGTTGAGGATTTTCATATATCGTTATTTTGCTTCGAGAACATTGTTGGATAAGGTTGATATATTAAATACTTAGTTCTTTAAAAAAAATCATTGTGTTGTTGACATTGGAGTGTCTCTAATGAGTCATACAGAGATATAGTCTCCAAGATTCTTTTTTTTTGCAAGAACAGATTATGTTTGAATGTATTTATGATAAAAAGACAAAAGACTCTATGCAATTATTTAATATCTCCGTAATGAGACAATTATGGGTCGGAGAGACATCCACATATTGTCTTTACAATATACACAATATATACAACATTGTACATCTAGATAATCACACATCAATATATTGTTCATGAATCTTTATTTCACAGGTTGGTCACATCTCTAGCAGATATCCACGAGTTAAATTTCTTTGGCCAGTTTAACCATTTTACGAAATATTGTTTAGTATGTCCCTTTCATCTTGTCTTTATAACGCTTTCTATTTTCCACATATCGTCATCTCGCACATCTACTTTTTGTAACTCTGATTGATAAAATGTTCCCTTTATTTCTTCATCATTAAAATCCACCACTCTGTATACCGGTAGTCCACCACGTAGGATGCGTTGAGAGATTTTGAATATTTCACCCGACCATTTTTCATCGTATTCCCTAGTAAAAGGATTTCTAATGTAGGTCACGCGAACTTTATCTCCTAGTTTTAAACGAAACGGCTTTCTTGTTGTCTTTGTCTTAACTATTGAAACTGTTTTCTTAGGCCAATACATTTTCCACCACAATTTGGTCTCTTTACTTTGTGTAACTTTTTCAGGTGGTAACCCAATAGTTCTATGAAATGTCTTGTTGTAGCTGCTAGCGAAATCATATAAGGTATCTGTATAATTGTAGTTCTGTTTATAGGTCATGTATCTGGTTATCTTAGATCTAATGGTTTTTATGACTCTTTCTACATAGTTAGCCTTAATTTCCGTATTTTGAGCATATGGATGTTGTATTCCTCGTCGTTGAAGTACTGCCTCTACTTCCTTCGACTTAAATTCTTGCCCTTTATCTGTGCGTATTCTGTTTGGTGATCTTCCTTGTTGGAGAATGTCTTTCAAGGCGTCGGCTACAGATTTTCCCTTTTTATCTTTTAATGATCTCATCCATACATATTTGGAAAAAATGTCTATAACCACAAGAACAAAACTTAATCCATGATTATATTTAGCAAATTTTGTCATATCCATCAAATCTGCATCCCACTGATCATCGATTCCAGTTGTTATGACTCTATTTCGTGTGAACGATCGTTTTACAGGTCTCTGTAGGCTATACGGTTCTTGTCGTTGCAACCATTTACGTATTTTATATCTACTTAAGACGAATTTTCCCTCTTTTCGGACAAATCTGTACAACTTATCAGGTCCGCTAAAACTTGCAGGGTTAGATGTATTATAATATATCTTTTTAAGATATATTTCTGAGGGAGAAGACATCTGTTCAATTCAAATTACTAACTGATACTAATAAAAACAACATTTTAATATTAATTTGTACTGTCTATTCTCCCTCCTCCCCTTTCTCTTCTTCCTCCTCGCTCTCTTCCCCATTACTGTCTTCATCTTCATCATTTTCATATGTTTCATTTTCGATGACATCAACAAGATAGCCTTCTAGCACTGGTTTGTATTTTCTGGTGGAAATTTTTATTGCTTTCTTATAGTCCATTCCATCCTCAATTAACCTTTCTATCATGGTTATAACTTTTTTATGTAAGTGTCCATCCTGTAACTGTAGCATATATGTAAGCAGATCTGCATATCTGGAAGTGAAATCATCCATTTCTTCAGCTTTAAATTTATGATTAGCTTTAATTCTAGCCTTTTTGTCTACCAATCCTTCTGAGATATATTTATCAACTTTGGTTTGCCACTCAGTGTATGTTGCAATACGTTCAAATGCGACTTCCTCACCGTCTTCGATAACAATTTTTCGTTTTTTAGTAGTAGGTTCATCATCCTCAATATCATCGAACTTTCTCTTGTTCTCAGGACACCATCTATTTATATGCCTGACCAAATCAGGTACACTTTCGAAAACTAATCCGCAATCATCACAAGAAGGCGTCTTATCGTTTATATGTTTACCTGTGTCGTGGCTATTTCCTATTTCTATGTCTTTGGTAACTATACTTTCGTCACAATGCGTCTGTTCACCTTGATGTCTATCCTTTAAATGAGCAATATCAGATGTGTCTATGTTTATATACTGACTGCCACCGATTTGAACTGTAGCACCTTCAAAAATATTAGTTTTTAGTCGCTCATCATCTGGTGTGGTCTGTTTCAAATCTATAAACAAATATCCATATGGCTGTTTAGTTCCCTCCGTATATTTTTTCATGAATCTATTAGAGTTTTTGGGATACATTTGCCTTGCTAGAGTAGCAGGTCCAACTTGATCACGCGGATTTTTAAAGAGAACCAAATACTGGCTATTGATACTCATGGTTCTGCTTCCTTTTCCTTTATAGAACAGGTTTTGTACCAGACATGCCACACTGAGATTCCTATGGTGACTTCCTTCCACAAAGAGTTCACAAACGTCTTGACTTGAAGCAACATCTTTCATAAGATCGTCTAAGATAATTAATGTAGGGAATTTTGTGTCTATAAATGAATCTTCATTTAGGTCCTCTGGAATACCATGGACAAATACTATGTGTTTGATTAACTGCTTCATTTCATTAAACATTGGCTGCCATCGTTTGTAACACCAAATAATACGTTCCGGATTCGGTTTTATCATATATTTTGTATTTTCTAGGAGTCGTTTCATCCAAAACGTCTTCCCAGATCCAGTTGGTCCTGCTAACATCATGGTGAAAGGGTGCTGTAGTGTCACTCCTCCCTCACTATCGCCTACTCCTCCTGTTTCATGATCAATATATCCATGCTTATTTTTCAAGTGTCGCATTAAATTGTCTTTTCTAGAAAATTTTAAGTCACAATCACCAAAACTGCTCATTATAAGAGCTTTATTGAACACGTCTTACTCCTTTAATTGCATAGAACGAAATGAAATGACCGTAGTGTCGGTGTGATTTATATTCTCCAGTGACCATATGCTAGACTGCTTATTCCATCTTCAAGAATATACCTTTTATCGTCAAATGGTGATAGTCCTAGTTTGTTGATAGTAATGTTATACAACTGGTGGTCATATGATCTGATCTGATTCATTGAGGACATGTGAATGGTTTTATTAAACAAGCACTGTTTGTAATCTTCGTGTCTGGTATGATGTTTAATGACACATTTCTTGATTCCTTTTGCTGTTTTTTTTTCAATCAACTTGTCATCTTCGTTGTAGATAAGGGAATACATTTTTGATTTGAGTCCTACAAATTCATGTATAGGAATGCCATGTGTCTCATCTTTCATCTTACCAAGAACTTTCTTGTTAACCGTACTATGCAGTGGGTGGTCTTGCTTATACTCTGATGTGTCGAACAATTCTTTTTATTGAGCATATCGCTGTATATGTCACGTGTGTAAACGCTGTAGCAAAGGCTATCTGTATCTGTAAACAAGAGTTGTGCGTTTTGTCTATACTTCTGTTTCATATAGTTATAATGAAAATCGTACATCAATGTTTTTGACACGTCCAATATGGAAAATCCTACATAGATGGGTCTGTTCAAATAGAGCTTTTGTTTCAACGTATGTACGGCGATCAAATCTTCGTTGAAAATGTTAAAGGCATTGAATGTTGGTTTATTTGTTAGTTTTCTTGCCTTGGACTGATTGTTTACCAGATGAACATCGATCCTTTTTCTGAGATTCTCCATAGTTTTTTATAAATAAATAAATAAATAAATAAATAAATAAATAAATAAATAAATGTATCAGTAGTATATAAATCTCGAAGTAAATCATTCTTATATTCAGTATGTGAATTTCACTATATAGCTAGTATTATTATCTTCATTTAAAGTCATAGACTATTAAATGTTTGAGTATAATTGTGCTGGCTACTGTGTTTCTATAACTTTCGTTACTGTTGCTATTATTATATATAATAAATGAACTTACCGAATACTGCATTGTTCATTAGTTTGAAGAAGTCTTTCTCGAAATCGTTCTTTGCCAGTTTTCGTTTCTCTGTATTGAAGTCGATATACCTCTTCAACCATGGCTCTTGTGTGAAGGCCAGCACGCGGTGTATCTGGGTGACTCTCATACCCAGAGACATATATAGTTTTAGATTTCTATAGTGAACAACATATTTCTCTTTGGCTTTAAGATTTGGAATTAGTTTTTCTGTTGATGTCCCTTTGAGGTCAAGTTCTGCTAAAAGGGTTTTAGCATATGGTGATAGCATTTCGTCTGAAACTTTCATTTTCTCGGGAGCTAGTGGATATTCGTTATGAAGATCATGAAGGTCTTCAGGATAATCTAGATCAACTTCCAATATATAACCACTATCATTATCATCTTCAACATCGTTTATCCGTAGACTCTCAATTTCATTTTCATTCAACCATCTGAAGTCTTTTACAGGAAGTGATTGAGACATGGCCCAGCCGTACAAATTATTTGCATCTAAATAGATCAGATGGTTTCTTTCCTCTTCTGGATCATAGTCTGGAACATATTTGTTGTTGGCTTTGGAGAAGCGATGTGTGATCATAGATATTCCTCCTCGAAGGCCCTTTTCGACGAATAGATGCATATCAATATCTGTCAACAATTCTAATTTCACACCTGTCATTTTGAGCGCGGCTTGCCATGCGAGACCTGCTGATGTATAAAAATGTGCAGCGTCCAGATCATAATAATTCAGACAAATGTTTCTAAAGTTCTCAAATACGTCAGCAAGCAGTAGCACGTCGGTTAATACATACAAGTCATGATATTGTCCAAGGTTCTGTATAGAAAATGCTTTCCATACATTTCGTGCATGTGCATAATCATCATCTGAAATCCACTCCCCAGATAATGTGCTGTAAAAGGCGGATATCGGTGGTAGTTGTTGTTCTGAAAATTTAGCTTCTGAATCGAAATATTCATATGGATAGACCTGCTTTCTTAATAGAAATTTATTTTTTTCGCTTCCAAAATGATCTTTCAAATGTTTGAAATGTAACGATCCTTCTTTGGCAAGGTTTCCTACAAGTGTCTCCAAAGACGATGGCATAAATTGGAAAGAGTCGATAAAGTCCATGCACCCTAGAGAAAATGAAATGTATTTCTCCATGTTATTGGGTATACATCTTAGTCGTTTGTCAACTTTTCCTATAGCCTGCATGATCAGGTGACTGTCATAACCTCGAAGATTGTGAAATATAACAGGAATGCGACCTGTAAACTTGTAGTTTATGTTACAGTCATTGTGAGCTGCCCCTCTAAACTTCCCGGTGACGTGACAATGGTCTCTAACGCGGTCCTCTCCCAATGGTTTGGTGCATATATGACAGTTTGCAGCCTTTTTGAATAACTGCCAGTCACTGCCTGTCATTACCATTGGCTCGCAGAGTTTAAATTTTTTCTCTATATCTTCCTGCTCGGTGACCATAAAATCTATAAACTTATCAGCTGCATCCAGACCCCTATAGACAACCGGATTTGTTGAGGTTCCTGAGTTTAGCCCAACAACTTTGTAGGCAAATCCACATGGTACGTGTTGTGTTGACCTCGTCGTCGATGATTTGGATGGATCTCTCTCACAACCTTGAATAGGCATCAGGAGACTTTCGAAGTCAGCATAGATAACATAGGGCACTTCGAGTTGTTTACGAATGTCTTTGTAAAATAACCATTTATCCTCTTCCTTCGGCATTTCAGTTCTCTGTGGTCCATGTGTCAAACAGTGTGGTTTGTGATCATTGAGAATCCGTTCTTTGGTGAAGCCATGTAAGCAGTATGGACAATAGTAGTGACGATTTTGACGGCTCTTCTGATCCGCTAATAACTTATTTAAATCTTTGGTGTAACAATAGTGAGATTTCCTACTATCTGATATTAAGAGCAGGTTAATCTGTGTCTCGAATCTTAAACTAGTGATATGTATAGGCGATACGCTATGCTTCTCGTAACCAAACACATTGATGGATATATCGTTCTGCTTCTCGAATTTTGGAATATCTTCCATTTTCATGGGAAATGATATACCTTTAAAGTTTAATTTCGATTCATGTTCTTTATACTTCAAAACACGCTCCCCGTCCCGTTTTGCTGGATATAGTGCAGCTAGAATTGACCACATGAAGCATTTATTATCCCTGTTTTTTACGTTGATGATAGCATGTTTAGATCTTAACTTGGTTGGGAGTGAAATATAACTAGATCCTTTCAGTGGTCTGTAGCGTGCCATATGTATGGTTAAATCTACAATTTTATCTATTGTCCAATTACTGCCTTGCCTTTGGTATTCAATGAATGAGTTGAATACTTTCTTTATTGATTCCTTTAAACCACCATCTATGTCTTCAAATTTCAAGCTTGTTTGACACTTCCCGCGGAAATGTGGTTCTGCAGTTTCTAGTTGATCACCATTTCTTCTCGTCATATTGATAGGTACCACTTTATACCACCTTTTTCTTTGATGGTCTTTTTAAGCTTGTTTTTTACATCTTCATATTTACTTTTTTAAAAAGTCATCGGGTCGAATTTAACTTTTCCTTCCGCTGGGATAATATAAGTCTCCACTGTTCCATTGAGTGCTTTAAAAGAACATACATCTTTTATGTTGTCTTTTTCGTCTTTGTAAGTGACTTCTTTTCCACCTCCTGTTTGATTCTTAACTATTAAGTGCTTCTTAATATGACGCAAATAGCTGTCTTTCCTGTTACTTTGAAACCTACATTTAGAACATGAGTATATCGTTGTTGAATGCATCGCCTTTTTATGTCGATATAGATTTGATTGCTGACTGAATACTTTGCCACATGTATAACAATCATAGGTTTTGGACTTGTTCATCGTTTTGATAATCTACAACGAGAATGGTAAAATGTTTAATGTATTGAATTAATAAGACATTAAGTCACATTAAATATTAAGGTATAAAATCCTAAATATTTGATTAAGAGTGTCGTCAAAGAAGCCACCGCCCTTCTTCAACGCCGCCTTTCAACACTATATCACTACAAGCTGCCCTTCAAATCAAGGTTTACAGGAGGATACTTCGAACAACGTACATACTAATTTCGAAATATAAAATAATGTTATACATGTAACTGATTTAACCCCACTTTTTTATGCACTGACGCCCTTGTACCATCGAAGTGCTTTTTTTACACACATTGGTAGCTTACTTGAGTCAAATCCAAATATTGTTGCATATAAACTATGTTATTCCAACTATAACATACTTACCCACTCCGGTTACTAGTATTAACGTCTTCACCTTTCAACTTGTCGATTGACTAATGATTTTCCAATTGATTTTCTCGCTTATATAGGGATGTTCCTATAAATTTACGGATTTATCGTTTAATGTGACAAATATAAACATGTTGACATGTGTCATTAAAATATTTTAATTTGTTTTTAGATGATTGATGGTACTGTTTTTTTTATACAACCTTTCTTCCTGTTTTTGGGGGTATAAAATAAACGCTCTATGTTGTGACAAATATGGACATGTTGACATGTGTCATTAAAATATTTTAATTTGTTTTAGATGATTGATAGTACTGTTTTTTTGTTTCCTGTTTTGGGGGTATAAAATAAACTATTTAGGGGGTTTACCATCTGTCATATATGTTAATTACATTTAATGTTGGGGTTATGTAACCCTTTAATGTCATTAAGGAAGTCACTGTCACAAAGATATATAACTTTATTATTTGTTATTGAAAGTTAAAATATCTATATCCACTTTTTAGACTTTTAGAGAATCCCCACCTGTTTGAAGTGGGGGCATAAATTTATTGGTATTATTAGGGGATTTCCCGTCTAATATAAGTTGTGGGTTAAAAAGGTCATAGATGTTAAAGGATAAAACATAATCCTCTTCTAATGTTATTAATTAAGTCACACGTATTAATTGGGTTTTAAATATTTAACTACAAATGGTGTATGTCACGACTGTCTTAACATTTTAACTTGGTGTGGGTATAGGATATAATTTCATCTTATTTTATATCTCAGCGAAATCGGTTTAATACATGCAAGATCAACTTATAATAATCAATTAGCTGTTATCAAAAAAAGGAGGAGGAGGGAAGGAGGAGGAGGAGGAGGAGAAGGGGGAGGGAGGGAGGAGGAGAGGAGGAGGAGGAGGGAGGGAAGGAGGAGGAGGAGGGAGGGAGGGAGGGAGGAGGAGGAGGAGGGAGGGAGGGAGGGAGGGAGGAGGAGGAGGAGGAGGAGGAGGAGGGAGGGAGGGAGGAGGAGGAGGAGGGGGGAGGAGGAAGAGGAGGAGGGAGGGAGGGGAGGAGGAGGAGGAGGAGGAGGAGGAGGAGAAAATTTTAACACGAAAGGAAAATCTTTGTGAATTTATTATACTGGTCTAGCTTCGGAATTCAATTTCTATGTGAAAGCTTTTGACAATGTTTAATTTTGATTCAATATGAACATGTTAACATATGTTAATTCCTTTCAATAAAGTACTTAAATATACAAATATGTTGTCATGTTTTTCGCTTTGATGGATGACATTGTAAAACCGATTTTACCTGTAACAATTTATGTAATATATTTGTTATGTTTTTATTTACGTTTGTGACAACGTTAGTGTACTAAGTGGATACTAATGATTGTATAATCTTATTAGAAAGTCTTAAATTATTTGAAATCACGCCTATGAAAAAAAAATCCTGATGCTCCATACCATATATCAAAAGGGTGTGATTAGTAGTTATAACTGGGAAAGCCGTTACGAAATTATTCTGTCCCGGCCGGCCGCCCGCCGCCACCGATGCCCGCGCGCGCAAAGTCTACATTTTATTACCTATAGATTTTCACAATTCCGGCCAAAAACACCTTACAACTTCCGGTTTTTATATAGAAAACTTTAGTTTACACAACTGATTCAACAACAGTCTACAAAAAAAAATTGCATCAATACGAAATTAAATAAACAAATAACATTATTAAAAAAAAATCATTCAACACTGTTAAAATGTCAAACTCTTAACTGACCCATCAATATCTAAATTGACCATATATTAATTTTACTAATTGGTCTAACAACACAATGCATGACCTAATTAAGTTTGATAATTGACTTAATTAATTAAAAACAAAGCTTATTGGGTATATCCACAAGGTATATCCACAACACAGATTCTTCCATAGGTTTAGCATGGGCAAAATTGCGCTAGAACCATCACATTCTTAACTACTAAAAATGATGAACTATCCATCGTGGTCCCCTCAACACCTGAAGAAGTCAAAATGGTTGTTTTGCGACCAAACGATACAAAGGTTATATAAGTATATATGGGCGATCAACATAAGAAGGAAAATGACGAGAAATATGGAGTGGTGTGAGAATCAAAGGAATTGTGATTTTAATTACGTAGAAGTTGGTGGGCGGAAAATTTAGCCTATGTGGTGCTCCACTTGGCATTTCACAAAGGGACCTTTTACACACAAAAAGCGTTGCACTCTCTTTTCATGTTGGCTCACTATGGTCGGCGGTTAGGGTTTCCGTATTTTAGACCCGCATGACAACCATCTTTTTCAGTCACCTTGGGTATATACTTGCTCGCTCTGTGGACTAGGCACTAACCCGATGTTAGAATCCCAAGACCCTTAGTCGCCGCTTTCCTAATTCGACAATCTTGGCTTTGCTGCGAGCCTATTCGCCGTCCGGGTCCCGCACGGAACGCCTTTTAGTTGAAAACATTTTATATTCTATCCATCTATATGCCATGCAACTAATTTTGGGTGGCTAAATTGCATTATGCATAAAAACGGATTTTCAGAGGTTTCACCCACCATTGTGTTTGAAATGCATGTACCCAATTAGGACCATTACGACCTAATTGATATATTTTTAAAAAGCATGTTATGATGATTCTATGTTTTCTAATTTTTGTTGTAGCATTTTCGGACTTACGATATTGGTACATCTTTACATCTTAAAGTTTCTCCGATATGTCCTTGCCTTGTGTTGTGTTTTCTTCTTAGACATTTTAGATTGATCATCCAGATTCGGTAGTTTTGTCATTGCACTTATATAACATTGAAATGCTGGTCATTGGTTCAAAAAGTATATAAAATATACCCTATATAAGCAATGTGAAGTTGGTTACTTATTCGACATTCGTTTGACATTCGATTGACATTCGTTTAACATTCGGTTGACATTCGTTTAACATTCGGTCGATATTCGTTTGACATTCGATTGATATTCATTTATTATTCGTAGATTTGTCGTCCGCTACGGGTTGCAAATAGAGCTCACTTAACCTTACTGTACGCGTGGACTTGTTGCGTCTTAAGAAAACACAAAAAAGTCGGTCGTAATTTTTCACGTACCAGTAACTACGTGTCAAAGCCTTGTGATAGTTGACATGTAGCCTCCTTCTGTAGTATTATATTACCGTAACTCATCTAACTCCTGTTTACATGTAATGATTAATTAAAGACGCTGACAAAATATGTTTTCTATGGAAGATGCCATTTTATTTCAATTATATTTTTATTTGATGCGTGGATCCTATGATGGACATTATGACGTAACGCATTTGGTACGTGCTATACAGTTATGATGGAATCTCTAAAACTCCGTACTGCAAAACTGCATGTCGCTTATAGTGTGGCGCTACGGCGACTCACTCAAAAAGAAGTCCCTATAACGTTCTTATAAACGCTATACATTATGTACACATCGGAAACTACAACTTTTGAGTATAGTATAATCCCTAATGCTATAAGGTTGTTCCGAAAATCCAAATTTCATGAAAAATGTTTTCAGTAGTTTCAGATGAAAAGATTTAGGAAAAATGGTAACAGACGAAGGAAGCCAACTGAACTTTAACAATTGTATCTAGTAAATAACAAAATAAAAAGCTACGCCGAGCTACCGGGCTGAAGTTAGTTCATTTTTCATTTTTTCATTTAATGAATAATGACTTGGTTCATTATTCATTATTCATTTTTTGCTTGAATAATGAATAATGAAATTAGATAAAGTTCATTATTCATATGAATAATGAAAAATGAAATAAGTTTAAGTTCAATAATCATACGAATAATCATCCTCGGAAACCGATGGGTTCTTCTCTTGCTTACTCCCCTGGTCATTTCGTATGATTTTGTTCGTTTGCGCGTTCTTGACTTCATAAAACTGAATAGAGAAACATGTAAAAAATCATATTAGAAATATGTAATGCGACCAATCAAAATCAAAATAATGCTTGATACAGAACTATCAAAAATGAGTAATTTCATGTAAAATTTCATGTTTACATACAAATTTTGCAATTTGATTTTTGTCATATAATGGACCGGGCTGAAGTTAGTTCATTATTGATTTTTCAATAATTCATAATGAATCATTTAAAAAATGTATGAAGAATTTTGGTAACAGTAGTTGTATAGTCCATTTGAGTTCTATAAATCACCGAAAATTCTTTTAAATTTTTTTGTCTCTCAAACAAAATTTATTTTTTAAACACAAATAAACTTTTTATTAGTATACGAACTCTGATAACAAAAACCAAGATGTTATCTTCTAAAACAAAAAAGTTTTCTATATGGTCTTATGCTAAATATTTCACCAATTTTAATAATACCTAAAATGGTGTGTTTATCTGACGGAACAGCCAGGTGTTGGGCCCACCTGAACATAATTGAAAGGACTAACAAAAGGAGATTAGATGACCAATTAGCTCCACAAAGGATTTTTAAAGGTATACGGAGCAAATGCTGTTCCTGGTCACTAGGTTGTACTCCCATGGATTTCTATGAATTTTTGCTCTATTTTTACTATTAAGGTCTATGGAAAACATTTTTATTAATCATGCAAAAATTTTGAAATTTTTGGCCTGAGTTCGTATGCCCTTAAAAAGTCATGACATATCAAAATAGTTAAAATATTTTGGAAGACGTAAATTTACAAGCCATTTTTCGTTGATTTATAAAACTCAAACGGTCTATACATATATATAGCTTTATGCGTTAATAAATCTTTATTTCTTTACAAACTAAAGATCTTGACCCAAAAGTAATGAATGAGTGAGCGAAAGACGAACCCCGGGTTTCCTTTAGTTAGTTAGTTAGTTATTACTTTACTCCCAAGCAGCACAATTTCGGCTTTATCCGGAAGATGAACATGAAAGTTGTGATACAATGAACATGAAACGATGATGAAGTGGAGGAAATGGGGACACAAGGCCAATCGGGTAGGAAATAGAAAATAAAGAGATGTGGAATAAGTGTATGCGACACAGCCCACAATTAAACGGCAATTTAGAAAAACCACAATGGACAACCGCCAGCAGCCTTCAACGAGGCCATTTGGCACTGCTCGCGGTTATGCAATTGGCCCATGGTCTAAAAGGTTTGACTGCCACTGGAAAAAAGAGTGATGGGTAGGCACGGGAAATTTAACCTCCTACATGGGCATCCTACGGGTCCTACTCTTACCGAAACCTGAAGCAGGGTTCTTTAACGTGCAAGGAACGTGACATTTATCCCAACACGGTGCACCACTATGGTTTGTGGTCAGGTTTTCCGCATTATCGCCTGACGACCCCGCATCTCTCGATGTCAGGGCTGCCCCGCACACATCCCAGTCGGTTTGTGGGCAAAGCGGCCTAACCCGATGTAAGGTTTCTGAGCGCTTTTTAGTGGCATTTTACCGACAAGCTCAGCGCTGCTGCGGGCCTATTCGCCACCCGGAACCTGCACAGGTTCCCGGGTTTCCGAGAATGACGAATAATGAAAACTGAAATATCAAAGAACAAGGAACAATAAAATGAAAAATAGTTAGCTCATGGAAAAAGGTCTTTATATAATTAAGACAAATAATCATCAAAATTTTGTACGAATTCATTATTCGGCACAATCGCACGCCTTGATGTACAAATGTTTGATACAATAAAATCCTGTTTAAAGTCCTATTCCCACCTCCCCGCGGTTAACAGGAGGCGATAGAAGTTAGAGGTATGGCTAACGGGAGAGGTAAATGTGTATATCATTTTAAAAATATATGCAGAATTTTGATATACAGTAGTTGTTCATACATGTAGCTTTATTCGTTAATAAATCTTTATTTCTTTATATACTAAGGATCTTGAACTTTAGTCTAATCAAATTCTTTTAGTTCATTTACACAGTTTAGGAACGGAGGTGTACAGTTTCGGGGTTTATGCGAAAATTGTTCATTGAACTTGTCTATTTCGTGCACTTTTTCAAAATATTACACAAACATTTTCAAATGAGACTAAAACGAGAAACGTGTACAGTTGACGTTCGCCTCAAAATTTACGTTGATGTAACAAAGATATAATAGAATCACCTTCGATGATTGGTGTAACTAATTAAATATTTAAATATGCACATTAAGTCTTTGAAATTTTCACTTCAAATTGATGTATATCAGCTGTTCGTGAGCACATAGTTTAACGAAACTCCAGAAAAGTGTGTATAGATTTCCTTTCAAAAAAACATTTCTTTACGTTTTTAACATGCACTTACTCGTGATTACAAACGGGATTTTATTTAGTTTGAATTTTATTTACACAACCCGTGTTTTCAAATTTGCACGCAGTATATCCATGCCACTGTACGTAGTCTATCATGCATCATGTACGCGTTCTATCGATTCTATCTTACATAAAAACCACGCTCTCATTAAATACAATCCTGGATGTATTCACTCATAAGTGCATATTTTACCCTTGTAGAATTCCAAAGTCAATATGTATTTAGTTATTTAGTTGTACAGCTGTTCATTGATAAGGTATTTAGTGTATTTTTTGTTTATTGAAAACATGTGATTCGTTACTCCAGAGCTTGCGGGGCTTACATCGATTTTTTCTTAGCAAAGCTTCACCTCTGACACAAAGATTGCTTACACAAGGTTAAATTGAAATTGCCCTTGGTTGTTTTTCCCTCCATAAATTTTATGGAAGACACCATGCGATCATAGACAAATATGGGAATTCTATCTATCTAGATGATTGATGTTCATTTGTCTTAGAGTTTTGTTCCGTCCTCCTTTATCGAATTTGACACGCTGAATTGACCATTGGTAGCGCGCAAGAAGGAACTTCTTACTCATCCGGAGCACCTGAATTCACTCTCATTACGACTTGAGTTCGCGTTTTTGATCGCTGTTCCGTGTTTCTTGTGTTTCTTTGTGTTACTTAGTGCTGTTCTCATTTGTGTTAACTGGATTTGTCGTTGCCCTTTCGAACTTTTGACATTTGAATGCCCAATTGGTGCGTCTTTGCTTCTTGTATACAAAAGTGTTTTGTTCTATAATTTGCTAACTTAGAAGTTTCCGTGGTACTTTTATTCACTATTTTATTTTGGTTGATGCTTATTTGTAAATTAGTGTTTTCGAAAGACCCTTTGACATTGTTTGATATCGTCAACAAATCCGCAAGTGCGAATGAACGCTCTACAACAAAATTCAAGGCATTAATTTGTCTCACAACCGTGTTGTACATGTACTATATATTACCGGATCCTAAGATCCCAATGGAAAAGGGTGGTTTAGCGCCATAAACATGGTTAGACCCACCACTTCTTTTGAAATGACTGTGTCAAGTCTGGTGGATCATTGCGATCTTCAATATCTCCGGTATGTCTGCCTTATTTTGTCTTTTCTCTCGGACATTCAAGATGGATCTTCCAAGTTCGGTAGTTTTTGCTGTTATCTTTATTCGTTAATGTTATCACCCCTTTCATTTTATATCTAATATACGATAATGAAATGTGGAATAAGTGTACACGACACAACCAACATAAAGAAACGACAATTTAAAAATCTCAACGGAAAACAGCGAGCAGTCTTCAATAGACCAGAGGTCGCTGCTCGCCGTCTTGCATTGGCCCAAGACTAAAAATAACATACAAAAGATTCAAAACCGATCCCTAAATTATTAACGAAAGACCCATGTCTGTACATAAAACAATAAACAAATAGAAGACAAAGACAAACACAAACAAAGACTTTGACAAGGATTCCTGGCTTAGGACAGGCACATATAAAATGTGGCGGGGTTGAACTAGTTTTTGGGCCCAACCTTCCCCCTATTGATAATCCTGTACAAAGCACAAATATAACACACTTAAAAATCAAACCGATAAAAGTTCAATTCACCAAGAGAGAACCTGAGATAAGAGCACTATATACAAGAACAACGAGACAAGGAGGAACTCTTGAGAACTATCGCAGTTACTGACAGCTAGCTAATAATCAATTATCGACTGATGTAAAAATATCAAACATATCGGCTCTAAATCCGACACAACACTTCAATGATTTAGCGTTATATAATCACACAAAACCGACATATTTGATCGCTGTAATTCTTAAAAATAATACAATAGTCAAAAGCTAATAGATTAACGTTTTAAAGTTACTATCAAATTATCAATATTTCTTCCCAAAAACACCAATTTTAAAGATTTAATTAAAACTTCCAACTTGTATCCTTTCTTTAATAAGTTTTTAAGCCAAATTACAATGTTCATAGGATTGTTTTTGAATTTCCATGCCTTATAAATATTTCCATAAAATTCAGGATGTGATATTCTTTTACAATCAAAACTCGACGTGTGTACAGTTAATTTTTTCAAGAAGATACCCATATTTATTAACAAATTTTGTAATTTTTCAGTGATGAAACGGTTTTTGTCATTAAAATCAGAAATACCACTGCAGAAACACCACTTTTAATTCCAAGCAAGTTTCACAGTGTCACAATACATGTATTCTCCGTTTATTTTTTGTACTTGAAGATCGCAATGGACGAGGGAGGCTTGGCGCCATAAAACCTGGTTTAACCCACCATTTGTACCAGGATTATTGCGGTCTTCAATTTCTCTGATATGTCTTTGCCTTTTTTGTCTTTTCTTCTTGGATTGATCATTCCAGTTCGGTAGCTTTGTTGTTACCTTTATTTGCTACGTCTGCCTCAAGACTCATCAGAGACGCTCTACCCATAATATAAAAACTATATGAAGATCGATGAAGCGATTAGAACATTATAACTACAGACCCTCTAAAATTCAAACTAACCATTTTTGCCGCCCATCGTGCGCTGATCGTGCATTCACCGTGCGCTCAGCGTGCACTCACCGTGCGTTCATCGTGCGCTCATCGTGCGTTCATCGTGCGCTCATTGTGCACTCATCGTGCGCTCATCGTGCGTGTGAGTGGTTTAGCGTGTGAGCAGTTTAGCGTGTAGATGAACGTTTAATCGTGTAAATGAACGTTTCAATCGTGTGAGTGGTTTAGCGTGTAAATGAATGTTTCAATCGTGTAAATGAACGTTCCAGTCGTGTGAATGAGCGATTCAATCGTGTGAGTGGTTTACCGTGTAAATGAATGTTTCAATCGTGTAAATGAACGTTTAATCGTGTAAATGAATGATTTAATATTTCTAATGTGCAAAGACAGCTGCATGTATATGCAATAGTATACATTGTCGTGATTGAAGTCTGTTCGTGTTATCTTTTCAAATATAGGTACATACGTATTATCCATAAGTTTTATTTTTGACTATAAAACATGTATGCAAGTCTCCGTAGAGTAAAGAACCTGTATAACGAATAAATTAATAATTAAATGAATATCTGATTTTTTGGTTTTATTTCATATATCAATGCTTGTTTCATCACAGGTCAGAGCGAGTGACCCGCCTCGGACGCGATTCCGCTAGAGATATATGTATGATTCTGCATATTTAGAAGAAAAAATATTAACAAAAAATATTTAATGGTTGATAAATACTTTTGCTGTCATAGATATCATTTTCAGTAGCAAGATTTGAATATTAATAAATTCTACCTTGTTGTAACAAAGGTTATAATGTGTATCTCGGAAATGGCGAAGATTGCCCTCTATAGAAGATGAGCCAAGGAGTCTGATTTTTCGTAGGTGCTGAGAAAATCATATCGAAGAAAATCGAATCAACCTATTAAACATATGAAATGGCTGAAAATAACAGTGTCGTTCTTGTGAAGATCTATGATCCTCTCGATTAAACTTTGGTGTTTCTACAGTATATTCAAATATTAAAGTACCTTTAGATAGCTGAATTTCTCGTACATTGTTTGATGTTATTTTCGAAGCGTTTTATTCATCATTTTGTTTGTAATTTAATAAAATCTGAAGAATGGTGAAAAATAAAAAATCATACACCACGCGAACAGACTGATATTTGTCACAAGAGTTATCGACCAGCGGGCGTCCTGTTGAAACAGGAAATTGACCAATTTCAAACTGTTAATTAGTTGACCTGAATTTATCAAATTACCTTCAAATTTCACCTGAATATTCTCGAATCATTTTGCTGTTTAACAGTACTAAATAAGATACTGTAAGGTAAGATTTGATATGAAATGTATAAGATTTCCAAGAGGTCTATTTCTAAGTTTGAATTTTGAAAAAAAATGTACGATTGACTTTAAACTGTTCCTTTGGAAAAAATGTGATAAAAATGAAAAGAAAAAAGTTTACTCGCTTGTAATGCAAGTGCCTATTTCAACAGGCCGAATCTGAATTTACAAATTAGCGCGGAGACCAATCGCTTTAATTATTGTCTCAGGTAGGTGGTTTTCGTGGGGAGGGGGTTTAATTGCGTGCTTTGCTGTGGATTATCTAAAAGGAAGCTTCGAGACTGGACTATACCTCGAAACTAATTTAACCCCGCCACATTTTAAATGTCTTAAATTGTTTTCAAAGCTTATATTTTCATTTGTCGTCTTTATGTTATTTGTTCTTTGCATGCAATTGTCAAAAAGCTAGGTTGAAAGAAAGTCTTTCTTTTAAAATTTTGTTTCTGATATGTATGCCGATTTCTCAGTCTAGAACTAAAACAGTGAGTAGCGGCCCCTGCATGTTGATACCGAGTTCTGTTGGCGGTTTTCCGTCGTTGACGTTTTATAAATACATGTACATGAATAAATGTTTTGTCCCGTACTCTCGGTTTAGTGCACATCTTATGTTTTTTTTAATCATTCTTAATTGCACGTAGCATTATTTCTTAATACAGTGTTAACTTCATTTTTTTTGCTTCGGAACAGCAACGCTTATTTATAAGATACAACACAACACATAAAATTAGTACGAATCCCAGCAACACAATTACAGAAAAATAGAGATTTTTTTTTAGATAAACGTAAATTACGCATCGAAAAATTTTCATTGTAATTTCATAACGAAAATAATAGATTCAAATTTTAACGGGCATGATATTGCAAATACGTCTTTATAAATATTATTTTAATAAAAAAACGAAAATAAGTTTAACTATATATATTCGATTATGAGTAAGGGGGAAATCAGGGAGAGCGGGGTATGAAAATCCATTAATATTATAATTATTTCTTTTATTTTGACTTAAAATGAACGTGTAACTGTTGTCATATGGCAAATTGAACATATATTTTTTTCATCAACTATCAATCTTCACGTGTGCATAATTTGTCACAGCTGGTTGTTTGGACGCGGGCCAAAAGCGGCAGGCGGATGTTAATTAAGTAGGTCACAGCATGACACCCCAGGTATCCCGATCGACAGGTGTTAAAAGGTAAACTCTGAACACGTCAAATAAACAAAAAGGTAATTCATAAGATAGGCAATATACAAAATTTGAAGAAGACAAAATAATCTAAAGAAAAAAATGAAAAGATACAATGTCTTTAATGTTCTATTAAAAGTTACGAAAACGTGACGTTTAGGAAAATATTTATTTATCTATACTCAATAAATTAAAGAACACTTTTAGAATGGGCCCTCAGATTTCGCCCGTTTTGGTGTACATGTATGGCTAGGAATTTTTCTAGTGATTATATAAACCATTCTTTGGGACGTGCCGTAAAATACAAGCAAATGTGGATAATTTGTAAAGATTATATAGCACAACCCGTGCTTTGACAACTGCATGTGTGTTGCCTTTTGTTATGTCTACGTTTTTATCTTTCTTACCAGTTTTTCTTGACACGCAGCATCAGTTTAGTTAGATTTTCTTTAAAAAAAACAAAGAAAAGGTCTTTTCATCTGTAATAGTAATAAAATAAAGAAGGAATGTGTTCTTGGCACACACTTGCCCCGCGTAAATCCTCAGACAAGAAGTAATGTTCAGTTGCACGGTCACGCTGAACCACCCTATTAAATCATTTTCATGAACGGAAAATACATGACGAAAACTTGCAAAGTATTCTTTATAAAAATGTTCATATCGACCCAGTCCCGAGACAAAAATAGTGGTGGTACAGGTCTGCAAGTCACTTAGACATACATACAACTTATGATACTGAACCACCCTTCTTTCACATGTACATTTACATGGTTTAGAAAAATCATGACGGCATCCTCCCAAATCAGGGTTTTTGAGTCAACGTCCCGCTCCATCCTACATCATGTCATGTTTTAGTCGTGGACGTAGACTCCAATAACCGACTTGGGAGGAATCCATGACAATACTAGAAATACCAACGTACCGATAGACGGACAAACGGGCAGGAGTAGAACTTTATACCCTTACATATCCTCGCGGGATCTAAATTAACTATTTTTTTCTTTTTATATTATATTTATTAAATTGTGTCCGTATGTACGCCATACGGCAATAGTTGGTATATTTATTAACGAACGACCACATGTCGCGGTATGCAATTTTCATCCATCCTCAAATATACTTCTTGTTTGTTGAGAATTTTACATTCAATTTTGTTCCTTCGTTCGTCATATACTACAACTCGCGTAACTCGGCTTCTTTCTATCTTATAATGCTCAAGTTTGAAATAGGCGTTATTTGAGTTTATTATACTTCATAAGATTTTTTCCTAACAAATTTTAATTCAACAATTCAATCTATCATATAACTTATTTTAAAAACAAAACCCAGCGGGTGATAATTTTTTATCTATCACCCTCGCGGGTGATATTGTTTTATCTATTACCCTCTCGTGCGCCGAGCTCGTGCATAGCCTCAATTTGACATTCTTAATCAGTTGTAAAATTGATAGTAATTAGATTCAACACTATTTCGTGCAAAGTGCTTTTTTTAACTAACACTCATTTATGCTTTACAAACAGACAAACGCCTTAACAAATAAAAAGGTGTTGTCTAAAGTTATTCCAAAGGGCAACATTTTATTTCAGTTTAACCCGGGAAAACAAATAAAAAGCTTTGAAAATCCGTGCATAAAAGTACTTAAATGATTCAGTAATAATAAATTAAATAACATATAACTGAGAGGGTGATAGAGTAGATTGCTACCCTTCGAAAAGACATTGTCAACCTCGGCTGCGCCTCAGTTGACAATCCTTTTCTCAGGGTATCAATCTACTCTATCACCCTCTCAGCTATATGTTATTTATATAATAGGATGCGTTTTCTTGACCAATACGACATTTACTTCAATGTTTAAGTTTTTGCTTCAAACTACATGTATATTATTATATTTAAATTATGTCATGTTTTTGGGTAAAACGACGTACCCACGTTTTACATAAGCAAGACATTGGATAATCATACATAACACTTTAAAGGAAAGGCATAAGCACCATTCATTTATAGGTCGGTGCGTCTAAATACCCTATAGCCGGGCTACCTCAAAACATGCAGTAAGCCGTAAAAGATAATGTTCCACAGTGTATACCAAAGTTAGTAATACCATTCTAATTATTAAAAATATCACAAGCCGAAAGGTTTGTAAAGAAAAGTAATCTCTTTTTATAGACAGTTTTAGAAAACCCTTTGATTTGCCGCTGTAAAATCTCGCCCATCACTTGGTGTCCGTCAGTCTGTACTTTGTTTACTATGTCCATCACTTGGTGTCCGTCTGTAAATATCCTAGTTGTAAAAAAAAACGCGAGAAAATTAAAACTAAGAAACAAGCAAACAAAAATACATAATGATATTCAATCACTTGGTGTCCGTCTGTCTGTCCTTGGTTTACTATGTTACATGTATCGCCAACTTTTTGGTGTCTGTCTGTCATAGTCTCTGGTTTAAAAACGTATAACTTTATAGGTTTCTGAAAGAAGACTAAATTCATGTATTTATTTAAAATGTTAAGTTTCTAATGTCTTTCTTTATCAAATCATATATACACATTTTTTTTAATGAAGATAAGCGTTTCCCCTTATGATGAATGTGAAAACAAAGACTAACCGAACTCATTATTTGCATGTCGTGTACAAAATAAACAAAATACAGACCGCATGCATATATAACGGATGTTTAATGCGGAAGATCACAGCGGGTACCTAAGGGGAAGAAAACCACAGGTGATGATCAGGACCTTGTTAATTAATAATCGTTATTCCACTAAGAGTTGAAAGCATATTATATACACGTAAAACAAATTTAAACAAAAGATATAGACGTTTATAGTTACGAAATAATAATGTTAAGGTCCAAAGTATTGCCAATATTGATAAATGGGGCAATCTTTTGCAATGATGATCTGATGAAGACAATATTTCAAGGAGTTATTTTCGTTTGAATATTTTCTGTTTTAAAATTTTAAAATCCTTCTCTTATGATGTTAGATTTTATAAATCTTCATTTTGGCTGGAAAATTTAACGGGAATCGCAGTTTTGGGAAGTTTTGTTCTCTCGTTTTATTGATTTATACCTAAGGTTTCCTCTCTCAATTACTGCAGTTTTGTTATTACAATCTGGAAATAAGAAAACTTGTAATTAATCCCTGTTACAATGTATCTTTATTTCTATAAAGTGGTGGCTGCATTTTACTCAAATAATATTTTCGTATGTTCAAAATTTAAGAAGTAGAGCCACAAAGGCCCCAAATCGGCCCATGCAGAAATTCAACTTTGATATATTTCCTTGTAATTGCTCCCTTGATGTTCATTAGACTTCATATTTTGTAAATTTCAATATCTTTTGGTTTAATTGTTATTCAACAAGGAGGACAGTGAGCTAAAAAATCAGTCTATTTTGTTCAAAATCTCGTTTTTTTGACATTTTTCATTGATATTCATGTATAAATCGGTTCAAACGAAAATGCCCACACCCGTTGACCAAAATTATTTTGTGATAGAAATGTGTATTTTATGTTATAAAATGATTATCCAAAAAATATGATGGTCGACGAAAATGGCCAATACTATTTTTGACAAAATACGACGAGAAAACAGTGAAAATAGGCGAAAAAATAAGAATTGTATAATTTATGGCGTGTTTGAAATGCCAAGGCTAGACCTGTGATGTAGATATTTTGTTAAATCTTACATATATGAAAAGTTCACTTATGCCTTAACTCATTTTGGATAAATTTACGAAGAGTTGAAATAGTTTAAAAATTAGTTAAAATACCGGGCCGATTTGAGACATTCGTGGCTCTACTCCTTTCATATTTAGATTTAATTTAACTAGAAATGAATAATTTGTTGTAACCTGTATAGGTCTTTAAATTTATTCAATAAAAAGAAATAAATTTTGGGTTAAATTTTGAATATTGTTAATATTATCAAGTTGGGAGATATACATGTCTTATAAGATGTTGCGCAAACGTACCAAAAGGTTAATTTAAATGAATTTATTAATGATTTAAACACTCAGTCTGCTGGATCCGTATTTTGCTTTGGCTTCACTGATGGTATATAGTAACAGTAAGTAACTAGCAATCAGTTCACATCAGCAATAATAAATAAATAATTAAATAAATTTGAAAAAAAATATAATAATTAAAAATTTAAATAAATGAATAAAATATAAAAAAAAAAATGATAAAAGGTATTATATATCATTAATAGTAAATATGATAAAAATATGCAAAAATAAAAACGAAAAAAAAAATGTCTTTACATTAAAAATTCGACAATTACTTGTAGGCTAGTACTGTATCTGAAAACTATAACTCGTGTTTTCATTTTCTCTGCATGAATATTCAACGTTGATCGCTCATCGTGCGTGTGAGCGTTTAAACGTTCATCGCTCATCGTGTAACGTTCATTTGAGTGGTTAACCGTGTGAAATCCCCAATCGTGTTTTTGAGCGATTCAATCGTGCGTGTGAGTGTTTAAACGCTCATCGCTCATCGTGCGTTGAACGTGTATCGTGCGCTCATCGTGCACTCATCGTGCGTTCATCGTGCACTCATCGTGCGTTCATCGTGCGCTCATCGTGCATTCATCGTGCGCTCATCGTGCGTGTGGTTAGTTTGAATTTTAGAGGGTCTGTAAGTTATGCCCAATTAATAAATCATTGCTTTATTGATGCATCGTTGTTTCTCTGAAACCCAAATCAAATGACTTAATAAAAACAAGACAACTTGGAATTTTAAGAAGACGTTAAACTCCAATTTAAGGATATACATTTCACGTCGTCCTTCAAAATAGAGATAACAACATAAAATCACTAATTATTGCCTCGATTTTTTATTTTCAAACTTAAGAAAACCTTTAAAATATCGTTTTCACTTAATTTAAACTTTCATTTATAGTTGCCAATTTTAGTATACTGATGGTGCACCTTTTCGTTTTATAGAAAACTGGTAAAACAATCAGACTCTGGTGCTAGTTAAAATGAACTTATCCACGAGAACGAAAACGTATTGTGTACAAAGTTTACGCATTTTGTACTTAATTCTTTGAAGATATGTTTTTTGCCGAACTTCTACAAAGGAGTTAAACAATTGACATGAAGTTATTTATAAAATTGTCAAGCGATTTAGTATCTGCTCCTTCTCTCTTGATCCATCATTTACAGTAAGAGACTCACCGTACAACCGGATGAATTCATGCTGGTGAAGTGCATTACGACACTATGAAGTGAGCTCATAACCAGTTGAGAGGTAACTACAACCACGTACGTTCTTCAATGTGAATTTTTGAGTTATGTTTTAACTGTAGCAAAATTTTTTTTTCAATTAAAGAAGCTTTAGAATATAAATGAAAGTGATTACTACGTTTAAGTGACCACCAGTTAGCTTTAGAAACTGGGAAATATAAAAAAAAAAATAAAAAGAGAGGATAGAATTTGCAAAACGTCCACCGTGATCCAAGATGAGACTCACTTCTTTTTTAGTTGTAAAATTAACGAAAATTGAAGGGAAATATATTTTGATAAAATTGACTTTTAATTTTCTATACAAAACGAAGTAAAACTAATTTAAATTTTAAACCCAAATAAAAGTAAAGAAGTGAAATTTCTGAGATTTTTTTAAAAACAGTCAATGACACTGAGGACAGAAGACACTTAATTTAAAGTTTCATTTATACAAGCTATTGTAATTTGTTGCATTTTTCCCCCGCCGCAACGCTGAGCGGGGACAAAGAAATGCCGGGTGTCCATCCGTCCATCTTTCCGCCCGTCCGTCCGTCCATCACACTTTACACTTTACACATCTTAAGAGATTAATCCAAGGCATTCAATATTTGGTATGCAGCTTCAAAAAGGGGTTTCATATAGTGTAATGCATTACCAGCTCTGTCGCTAACCTACTTCCTGTTTAGCGAGCAAACTTTGAATTTTTGCCGCTCGGCGGGGGAACTCGGAATTCTGTTCTTGTTCGATTTATTGTTTGTTAGCCTTTGGCCCTTCATTTGGCGAAACTTGTTTTTATAAATTTGATTTGATTAAAAAATTATTTCTAAGTTACATTTCTCAAGTCTCTTCATTTAAGGAAAGCTGAATATTAGTGTGCAAAATTATTGTTTTCTTCTTTTGCTAGACACGATTTTTACATTATCGAATATTTTTGTTCAACATATTTTTTTCTCTATTAAGGGTATTCATATTTCTGAATTCATATGCTTCAATTTGCTCTTTCAACGTCGATTAATACAAGTTTGGAACTTTTTTGGATATGTAATACCTGAAAAAAATGACACTATGGAATACATTACCTTTGTTCCTGATAAAGTCAAGTTCATTGACACTATGAAATGTAACCATTAAAAAATCATAATATATGATCATTTTACTTTCAAATTGGTTACTAAAGTTTTTCTGTCTTTTTTCTGTTACATGTTAGTCATGTGAAAACAAAAATTGACGAAAGCAGCGTTGAATACATGCACTAATTGGGTTCCCGCATGATCAAAATTGACCTGCAACCTAGATGCTTTTAAGTGGCGACTTACGATCTTCTGATCCTCTGGGTCCGTTTGTTAAAAAATGCTTAATGTGATTTTTTGAATTTCCGTTTCTTTATGTTGGTTGTGTCGGGTACTCTTTATTGTTTACACTGAAAACGACCTGCGACCAAATATGCTAAAAAATAGACCTTACAACATGTACAAAATAAATCAGCAACGTGAACTCTTGTGAAACGAGGGTGAACTCGGGTGCTCCGACAGAGTTCGAAAGACACAGTTTACATATTTCCAAATTTGACAACGTTTGGCTGTTTCTTCAAAAATTGATAAATTTATCTGTTTGGTCATTGTTGTAGTAAATTTTGGCATTTTTTTTTTATCAAATTTAATATTCTACCGGTTTTCCAAGTTTTCTACTCCTAGCGTGTCTGATGAAGGTTAATCCAGAAAAGCGCTTCACACGCAGTGAAATTTTGCTTTTGTACATTTATTAAAATCATTTCAATATGTGCATCGTGTCTTTTTGGCACATATTCCATATTCTTTCGTTTTTAATAATATATTATAATGACTGGTATTTTTGCAAATACCCTTTCTAGTACAGTAGACGGAATGTAAATAGACGCTTTATTTAAAAGTTTAATGTCCCGAAAGAACATACTGCTGATTTTGGGCTTAAACGAAAGGTACACGCTTCTAGTTTGATATTTTACTTGTCGTAAGAAGTTCGTATGGTCGAGTTTTTCTAAATATTACGTTGAATAGGGGTACCCTCGATCAACTGTCACATAGTATGACAATATAACATCATATTCAAAGCAGATAAGAAGATTTTCACGTTGATTTTGCATTTATTACCTACAAAATAGACATACCTTGACTACCAATGCAGTAGGTTTACTTAGAGGGTGCATCTTTGTATTCAAATTACGATTTGAAAAACGTCTAAAATATTAGCAAAATCAAGGCGATTTTAACTTACCATTTTAAAACTCTTTTAGCATCATTATTGAAATTAATATGTCGTATTGACACATCTACAAACTAATTGTTCCCCAATTTTTATAGTGATAGGACGAATAGTTTTGATTTTTACGAGGAAAAACTATTATTTTAAATTTGTAAATTGTGTTCCGGAAACCTTAATTCCGTACTTGTTACGTCTTTTACACTCTAGTTTAAATGCAAATCGTGTATTATGAATTTGCTAGTTTTGTTTCAAACTACGATATTTTTTGTGTTTTTGTGTGGTTTTGATTTGTTAATTTGTTATTGTGTTGATTTTCGTTTTCTTGTGTCTTCATATTTCAAAGGTCAAAAGCACCGTAATCAATGGATTCAGTTAGTAGTCCTGTTAAAATTGGGCCATCAAGCCCAAAAAGGGGGTGTTATTCGCACAATTGGGACAAATGCATTATTTTTCAAGTTGTATCAGAAGAGCCGACAATGATTATGCGCACTGTTGGTAAAAATACCCTTCCTAATGCTATGTTTAATTGGTTTTGAAGTGTACATTTCGTTTTTGGTATTTGAATGCGACTCATCAAGTAATTATTGTGAATAACAGATTAGTACTTCTAGTTAAAAAATGGCTATTCCATGTTTTACTGAACATCGATCAAAAAGGGAATTATGACACTATATAGAATAAAAGATTTATTAGACATTTCGTTAATTTTCAAGCATAAGTTAACGTTTATAGGACATATACAATAAGTGCCCTTGTGTCCAAAAGCCATTCTTGAATGATCTGTTGAAGGGATCGCTGAATTCGAGATTGAAAAAAAAAATAATTATAACCTGTGAATCAAAATAATGTTACCAAGATTTTGTCGAAAAATTATCAAATTTGTAATTGTCGTTAATGAGAAATAGCGAAAATTTTCTGTGTTTTTTTTCATAGCCAGAAATCAAAAATATGATATATTACCACACTACAAACATTTTTTAGCAGGTTTTATACAAAATAAACTTTTAAAATCAAAGTATCATTATGTAAAGTTTTGTGAAATTTGAAGCAGTTATAAAGGAGTTGTTGAGGCTAAGAGTGGGGTACCCCCTCACCTTAGCCTAAAAATGTCCTTACTTTACTATGGCGAATCCTTATTTTTCATTCAATGAATAAGGTTAATAGATATGTTGAACAACAATATGTAACAATACTTTTGACTAAGTTTTATGAAATTTTTAGCACAGATGGCGAATCTGTGGTGGATTAGAACTGTACTGTCCTTGGGTGGCTTTGTTAAGTTTTAGTCAGTATAAAACCACAAAGATTTCCTAGATACATTCTAAAACAAAAATACTACAATTAAACATTAAGGAAAAGAAAATACCTGAATTTCGAAAAAATCAAAGATGGTTCAAAGGAAAAAATTGGCGATAAGAGTAAAATAACACATTTTGTGTACGGATGACAAAACACTTGTTTCACTTATCAACGTCCTCTTTTATAATTCTTATCAAAATCTTATAGGTAAAGAAAATAACATCATGCGACCACATTTGTGTGAAATTTTCAAAGAGATTCGTGCAATAATGTAGAAGCAATAGTGGTTACTAGAAAGGTACACCTTCGTCCAAATATGCAAAGTCCCTGTTTTCACACGAGTAAACCCCGAATTAGACTCGAATTAAAATTTTTCGTATTCAACAATCAATGGTGTAATATTCAAAATAGTATGTGTAACTTTAATAAAATTCTATAAAGTTCTGTAGGTATAATCAGTAATTCTATATTGGCACCCCTGGTACTTGGGGCAGGAGTGTGGACGATTACAATATAAGGCTTGAAGTCCTAAAAACAGAATAAAGTTTGCCTATAAAACTTACTTGCCCTAAATGTATTGATATAAATGGTAAAAAGCATTAGAACCTTTAACAATGTGTCAACTTAGTTTGGAAGGTTTGTTTTACTCTATTGTTCTTAATATCCCCCCTTTTTAAGGATCTCTTAAACACAGTTTTTAATGATTATATGGCCAAATAACATTTTAGAAAACATATTTGGTATGTTTACTGTAAGACAAACTTGAAACAAAAACAGAAAATTATATTTAAATTAAAAAATAATAGCGCAGAAAATTCCTCCATAAAAAGGGGGGAAATTCGACCTTCATGTAAATTTATTGAATTTTTAATGATAACCGGTATTACAATCGAAACTTTTTCAATTAAAATATTTGTTTAGACATTATTTCATATATTTCCGATCAGTTGTTTTAATTTTGACCACAAATAAATACGGAAATGAAAAACACTTTTACGGTTGTTTTTTTTAGTTTTTTTTCGTCCATTGACCTTTGACCTTGAATTTCTGAAAACTCGACCAACTCTGATTCTTACGACAAGCATATTTCGATTGCTTAGGTCCTGCTCTTTCCAACGATATAAAATACGTGAGTATGTTCGGTGGGGACATTAAATTTTTCAAATCAAGGTGCCGTCTACTCTACTATTCATAGTATGGAAATCTGCTTATTACACCCACTGAATATCAAATAAAACAAATCTAAAGATCAAACGTACTGTAATACAGGAAATAATTTGGCCGGATCGGGTTGATGAGGGTAAAGTCTATGAACTTGTTTTTTGCAAATACCCTGGCATAAGATAAGAACAGGCATTTTTTTCTCGGGAACATACCCCTGTGACAGTCAAAACGATGTAAATCTCACAGAAATGATGAAATATATGAAAAATAGCTAAGTAATTAACCAACCAAAAACCTTCTTCATTACATAAAACAATACTAGTAAGTGAAAAAGTCTTAGTCGGCTCATTAAACAGGAAAAAGATGATTGACAACCCTGAAAACGTATGCCATCAAATGGGACCACTACCTAAGGCTACATAATAAATCTCCAAAGCATGTGGATGAGTAGTTGCTGAGAAATGTGTTACAGAAATTTTGATGACGGACTGACTCTCGGACTTACAGATGTACGGATGGACCGGTCAAAAACATTATATCCTGCCCAACTTTGTTGCGTGTCTTATGATAAGATAATGCAATGAAAACTAAAGTCTTAGCGAAAACATGTGGTCTCGAGTGACTATATCTTAATAAATCCAAGAACTTGAGATAAAAGAATTACGGATTGACTTGGAAGTCTGTATGCTTCATATTTAGCTTTACATCTGGAAATAAACTTTCAAGGAAAACTTTCAACAAAACTCTATAACAACGTAATGACTTTCCAATAGTCAACTTTCCGTTCTTGTGTAGCAACATTCCGTCCGCTCCAGCTTATGGAGTTTACGTATCAAAATATTACCCGTAATTGATTGGTTACTCCTAAGCTTTTGGGAATTACATCGATTTCCTTGGCAGAGCGTCATGTTTGACACAAAAATTCCTAAGTCAGGGTTATGTTGCTCCTCTGTTGCTGTCTTCACTCAAGAAATTTTACGGAATAGTCTATGCACTCATAGACAAATATGGGATTTATATATCTCTGATGAGTGCAGATGTTGGTTTGTCATAGGGTTTTGCTTTGTCTTTCTTTACCGGATTTGATACACTGAATTGGAAATTTGCAGCGACGGTTGTGCTATAGCAAGAAGGAACTGCATACTCTTCCGGAGCATCTGATTTCATTTTTGTGTTTTGTGTTTCTTTGTGCTGTTCTCGTTCGTGTTTACTGGTTTTGACGTTTGCCTTTTGGACTTTTGACACTCGAAAGCCCCATTGGTGCTTCTTAGCTTCTATCTTTAGATACAAATAGTTTAAGTTCTAATAATTAATCATGGTGGAATGAAGGATGATACATCGGCTTCATAGCATGTTTTCATACAGCAGTATGTATAAGGAGTACATGTATATGGTAAAGTAGAATGCATCAAATTTGAACCAACCCATGTTTCCAATTATTTGACTGTCTTTTGCACATCATTGTTGTATAGCATAATCTTAATCATGATAGTTTCAATGAAAAACGTTTTAACTCCAAATCTAACGAATCCATTTTAACAGTGTCTTCCATGGTGTCTTTTCAGCACACCATTGTGGATCATAGGATTGCATCACATCGTGTCCCATTTTCATTGGCCATACCGTTTTGTTTGAATAATACATTAAAACTGAAGATTATATAAATAAATAAAAACTGAAGATTGATATTTTAATTCGACACACACCGACAGTTAAATGAATGTAGCATGTAACAAAGCAGATAATTTTACAAATGCGATAGACATAAAACGTTGTTTGAGCATTTTGTGTGCAAATGTTTGAATTGTTTGAATTGTGGCTTATTTTACGTTTTCTTTTGATAAAAACAGCATATCTTCCCAATGTATACATTGTTTACGACCAAACGAGTTTTTCGGTAACAAATTTCATACGAAATAGCTTATTTGAAACGAAATTTGAAATTGAGGAAATGTTTTGAAGTTCATATTTTTTATCTTGTAAACTAAAAAAAATATATACAACTTACGCAGAGTTTACAGACAAGAAAAATAGACTTTAATAATCTTATGAGTGTTGTGCGTACAGTACATAGTTTTTCGGTACATCATTATTCATAGGAACTAAACAATTTGAACAAAACTTATCTATGCTACATGTACACGTGGTCTCAACTTGTTATGAGCTCATTTCTTAGTGTCGTTATGCACTTCACTAAAATGAATTACTAGTAATCCGGTTGTACGGTGTGAAGAGAGAAGTGCAGTTTTGATACAATCGAAGCAAGAATTTCAATTGATCTTGTGGTGGGTCTAAGTTTTGACCTGTTTTTTCTTCTTTACAAAGAGTATACTTTTACTGCCTGCGCAATTGGACTTAACACAACACTTTCATAAAATTTCTGTCATGCTTTCAAAAATTTGAACGGAATTTATTAAATAATTTACGTAAAATGTTTCACTAAAGTATAGAGTTTCTAAAAAAATATTGATACTGTTTTGGGAGAACATTTTAATGCAGATCCAGATTTTTAATGGCCCCTTTTAAATATATGTTCTCCACTCCAAACTGTATAATTTGATAATAATTCCTCTAAAGAATAACGGACCATTTATATTTTAAAAATTATTCCATAGTTCAGTCTGTGGCGGATCCAGAAAGTTTCAAACGGGATGGGCTGCAATTAAAAAAAACCTCTTGGGACCTCCTGTTTCATACAGCTCCTAACCAACTTTTCCTGTCTAACGGGAGCTCGAGGGCGCGCGCCCGGTAAGTCAGTCTTAAATCCTGTGTTGGACTTATGCAGATATACTAAATGCAGGAAAAGACTTTTTCATACCTTAATACTTAATTAACATATAATATTTCATTATTTTAGGATTGCATTGTAACAGATCAAAATGGTGACCCTTTTTAATATATAAATCTATGAAATAATGTACTTATCTAGGAAACATTGTCCATCACAATGCCGAAATAGTCATTTGACAGCTTTTTATATATGGATAGCGCACCAAAGAGCTCTCAAAGGTTTCAGTATCCTAAAAAATAGTTATCAAAGTCATCCACCTTAAGTGACAACTATATTTTTTTTTTGTAAGTTGTGACTGATTATAAAAAAAAATTATTTAACAATAGTTTAAAAAAATAGCACGGCTTTGATTTGTTGCATTATTTTAGTGTATAAGATGCCCTCGTCAGATATAAACAAGAAAAAAAATCTGCCCTACTACGTTTTGTTGACTTACTGACAGCCCTGTAAACTTTGAAGTACCTTTATATTGAATCAAAGGTGTACTTTTTATAAATGTTCTTACAAGAAATTTATTTCGGCCAGGAAATTTCATTTTCATACCTGCTTGACAAGAAAAGATAAAAGATTTGCAAAACTGGAAATTTACGAAAACCAAGATCATATCAACAGAAGACGGTATCGACCTTCTGAGTAAAAAAAAAAACAAACAATGCAGTATCTTCAATGCAAGTACATCTATCCGGTTATTAAGAAAATAAATACATTTATCCGGTTGGGACTAAATGGTCACTAACGCGGGGTCCGATTCACTGTAAATGTCCGGGTCCGAACCAGTAGCGGTCAGAAAATCCTATATTGAACATTAATAGACCCTGTATGGGTGTATAAATAATGGCCCCCCATTTTTTCCTACCCCTAGATATCGGGAAGGGGGTAGGGGGAAGCGAAAGGGGGGTCATGGGGCTACGTGGCCCTGTCGGTTCGATTCACTGTAAATGTCCGGTTCCGAACCGGTAGCGGTCAAAAAATCCTATATTGAACATTAATAGGCCCTGCATGGGTGTATAAATAATGCCCCCCCATTTTTTCCTCCCCCTAGATATCGGCAAGGGGGTAGGGGGAAGCGAAAGGGGGGTCATTGGGCTACGTGGCCCAGTCGGTTTGATTCACTGTAAATGTCCGGGTCCGAACCAGTAGCGGTCAGAAAATCCTATATTGAACATTAATAGGCCCTGCATGGGTGTATAAATAATGCACCCCCCATATTTTCCTCCCCTAGATATCGGGAAAGGGGTACGGGGAAACGAAAGGGGGGTCATGGGGCTACGTGGTCCAGTCGGTTCGATTCACTGTAAAAGTCCGGGTCCGAACCAGTAGCGGTCAGAAAATCCTATATTGAACATTAATAGGCCCTGCATGGGTGTATAAATAATGGCCCCCATTTTTTCCTCCCCTAGATATCGGGAAGGGAGTAGGAGGGGAAACGAAAGGGGGGTCATGGGGCTATGTGGCCCAGTCGGTTTGATTCACTGTAAATGTCCGGGTCCGAACCGGTAGCGGTCAGAAAATCCTATATTGAACATTAATAGGCCCTGCATGGGTGTATAAATAATGGCCCCCCATTTTTTCCTCCCCTAGATATCGGGAAGGGGGTAGGAAAAAACGAAAGGGGGGTCATGGGACTACGTGGCCGAGTCGGTTCGATTCACTGTAAATGTTCGGGTCCGAACCAGTAGCGGTCAGAAAATCCTATATTGAACATTAATAGGCCCTGCATGGGTGTATAAATAATGGCCCCCATTTTTCCTCCCCTAGATATCGGGAAGGGGGTAGGGGGAAACGAAAGGGGGGTCATGGGGCTACGTGGCCCAGTCGGTTCGATTCACTGTAAATGTCCGGGTCCGAACCGGTAGCGGTCAGAAAATCCTGTATTGGACATTAACAGGCCCTGCATGGGTGTATAAGTAATGGGCCCCACATTTTTTCCTCCCCTAGATATCGGGAAGGGGGTAGGGGGAAACGAAAGGGGGTCATGGGGCTACGTGGCCCAGTCGGTTCGATTCACTGTAAATGTCCGGGTCCGAACCGGTAGCGGTCAGAAAATCCTATATTGAACATTAATAGGCCCTGCATGGGTGTATAAATAATGGCCCCCCCCATTTTTTCCTCCCCTAGATATCGGGAAGGGGGTAGGGGAAAACAAAAGGGAGGTCATGGGGCTACGTGGCCCAGTCGGTTCGATTCACTGTAAATGTCCGGGTCCGAACCAGTAGCGGTCAGAAAATCCTATATTAAACATTAATAGGCCCTGCATGGGTGTATAAATAATGGCCCCCATTTTTTCCTCCCCTAGATATCGGGAAGGGGGTGAGGGGGGAACGAAAGGCGGGTCATTGGGCTACGTGGCCCAGTCGGTTCGATTCACTGTAAATGTCCGGGTCCGAACCGGTAGCGGTCAGAAAATCCTATATTGAACATTAATAGGCCCTGCATGGGTGTATAAATAATGGTTTCCCATTTTTTCCTCCCCTAGATATCGGGAAGGGGGTAGGAAAAAACAAAAGGGGGGTCATGGGACTACGTGGCCCAGTCGGTTCGATTCACTGTAAATGCCCGGGTCCGAACCAGTAGCGGTCAGAAAATCCTATATTGAACATTAATAGGCCCTGCATGGGTGTATAAATAATGGCCCCCATTTTTTCCTCCCCTAGATATCGGGAAGGGAGTAGGAGGGGAAACGAAAGGGGGGTCATGGGGCTATGTGGCCCAGTCGGTTTGATTCACTGTAAATGTCCGGGTCCGAACCGGTAGCGGTCAGAAAATCCTATATTGAACATTAATAGGCCCTGCATGGGTGTATAAATAATGGCCCCCCATTTTTTCCTCCCCTAGATATCGGGAAGGGGGTAGGAAAAAACGAAAGGGGGGTCATGGGACTACGTGGCCGAGTCGGTTCGATTCACTGTAAATGTTCGGGTCCGAACCAGTAGCGGTCAGAAAATCCTATATTGAACATTAATAGGCCCTGCATGGGTGTATAAATAATGGCCCCCATTTTTTCCTCCCCTAGATATCGGGAAGGGGGTAGGGGGGAACGAAAGGGGGGTCATGGGGCTATGTGGCCCAGTCGGTTCGATTCACTGTAAATGTCCGGGTCCGAACCGGTAGCGGTCAGAAAATCCTATATTGAACATTAATAGGCCCTGCATGGGTGTATAAATAATGGCCCCCATTTTTCCTCCCCTAGATATCGGGAAGGGGGTAGGGGGAAACGAAAGGGGGGTCATGGGGCTACGTGGCCCAGTCGGTTCGATTCACTGTAAATGTCCGGGTCCGAACCGGTAGCGGTCAGAAAATCCTGTATTGGACATTAACAGGCCCTGCATGGGTGTATAAGTAATGGGCCCCACATTTTTTCCTCCCCTAGATATCGGGAAGGGGGTAGGGGGAAACGAAAGGGGGTCATGGGGCTACGTGGCCCAGTCGGTTCGATTCACTGTAAATGTCCGGGTCCGAACCGGTAGCGGTCAGAAAATCCTATATTGAACATTAATAGGCCCTGCATGGGTGTATAAATAATGGCCCCCCATTTTTTCTCCCTAGATATCGGAAAGGGGGTACGGGGAAACGAAAGGGGGTCATGGGGCTACGTGGCCCAGTCGGTTCGATTCACTGTAAATGTCCTGGTCCGAACCGGTAGCGGTCAGAAAATCCTATATTGAACATTAATAGGCCCTGCATGGGGGTATAAATAATGGCCCCCCATTTTTCCTCCCCTAGATATCGGGAAGAGGGTAGGGGAAACGAAAGGGGGGTCATGGGGATACGTGGCCCAATCGGTTTGATTCACTGTAAATGTCCGGGTCCGAACCGGTAGCGGTAAAAAAATCCTATATTGAACATTAATAGGCCCTGCATGGGTGTATAAATAATGGCCCCCCATTTTTTCCTCCCCTAGATATCGGGAAGGGGGTAGGAAAAAACGAAAGGGGGGTCATGGGACTACGTGGCCCAGTCGGTTCGATTCACTGTAAATGTCCTGGTCCGAACCAGTAGCGGTCAGAAAATCCTATATTGAACATTAATAGACCCTGTATGGGTGTATAAATAATGGCCCCCCATTTTTTCCTCCCCCTAGATATCGGGAAGGGGGTAGGGGGAAGCGAAAGGGGGGTCATGGGGCTACGTGGCCCTGTCGGTTCGATTCACTGTAAATGTCCGGTTCCGAACCGGTTGCGGTCAAAAAATCCTATATTGAACATTAATAGGCCCTGCATTGGTGTTTAAATAATGGCCCCCCATTTTTTCCTCCCCCTAGATATCGGGAAGGGGCTAGGGGGAAGCGAAAGGGGGGTCATGGGGCTACGTGGCCCAGTCGGTTTGATTCACTGTAAATGTCCGGGTCCGAACCAGTAGCGGTCAGAAAATCCTATATTGAACATTAATAGGCCCTGCATGGGTGTATAAATAATGCACCCCCCATATTTTCCTCCCTTAGATATCGGGAAAGGGGTACGGGGAAACGAAAGGGGGGTCATGGGGCTACGTGCTCCAGTCGGTTCGATTCACTGTAAGTCCGGGTCCGAACCAGTAGCGGTCAGAAAATCCTATATTGAACATTAATAGGCCCTGCATGGGTGTATAAATAATGGCCCTCCATTTTTTCCTCCCCTAGATATCGGGAAGGGGGTAGGGGAAAACAAAAGGGGGGTCATGGGGCTACGTGGCCCAGTCGGTTCGATTCACTGTAAATGTCCCGGTCCGAACAAGTAGCGGTCAGAAAATACTATATTAAACATTAATAGGCCCTGCATGGGTGTATAAATAATGGCCCCCATTTTTTCCTCCCCTAGATATCGGGAAGGGGGTGAGGGGGAAACGAAATGGGGGTCATTGGGCTACGTGGCCCAGTCGGTTCGATTCACTGTAAATGTCCGGGTCCGAACCGGTAGCGGTCAGAAAATCCTATATTGAACATTAATAGGCCCTGCATGGGTGTATAAATAATGGTTTCCCATTTTTTCCTCCCCTAGATATCGGGAAGGGGGTAGGAAAAAACAAAAGGGGGGTTATTGGACTACGTGGCCCAGTCGGTTCGATTCACTGTAAATGTCCGGGTCCGAACCAGTAGCGGTCAGAAAATCCTATATTGAACATTAATAGGCCCTGCATGGGTGTATAAATAATGGTTTCCCATTTTTCCTCCCCTAGATATCGGGAAGGGGGTAGGGGGAAACGAAAGGGGGGTCATGGGGCTACGTGGCCGAGTCGGTTCGATTCACTGTAAATGTCCGGGTCCGAACCGGTAGCGGTCAGAAAATCCTGTATTGGACATTAACAGGCCCTGCATGGGTGTATAAGTAATGGCCCCACATTTTTTCCTCCCCTAGATATCGGGAAGGGGGTTGGGGGGAAACGAAAGGGGGTCATGGGGCTACGTGGCCCAGTCGGTTCGATTCACTGTAAATGTCCGGGTCCGAACCGGTAGCGGTCAGAAAATCCTATATTGAACATTAATAGGCCCTACATGGGGGTATAAATAATGGCCCCCCATTTTTCCTCCCCTAGATATCGGGAAGAGGGTAGGGGAAACGAAAGGGGGGTCATGGGGCTACGTGGCCCAATCGGTTTGATTCACTGTAAATGTCCGGGTCCGAACCGGTAGCGGTCAGAAAATCCTATATTGAACATTAATAGGCCCTGCATGGGTGTATAAATAATGGCCCCCCATTTTTTCCTCCCCTAGATATCGGGAAGGGGGTAGGAAAAAACGAAAGGGGGGTCATGGGACTACGTGGCCCAGTCGGTTTGATTCACTGTAAATGTCCGGGTCCGAACCAGTAGCGGTCAGAAAATCCTATATTGAACATTAATAGGCCCTGCATGGGTGTATAAATAATGGCCCCCATTTTTTCCTCCCCTAGATATCGGGAAGGGGGTGAGGGGGAAACGAAAGGGGGGTCATTGGGCTACGTAGCCAAGTCGGTTCGATTCACTGTAAATGTCCGGGTCCGAACCGGTAGCGGTCAGAAAATCCTATATTGAACATTAATAGGCCCTGCATGGGTGTATAAATAATGGTTTCCCATTTTTTCCTCCCCTAGATATCGGGAAGGGGGTAGGAAAAAACAAAAGGGGGGTCATGGGACTACGTGGCCCAGTCAGTTCGATTCACTGTAAATGTCCGGGTCCGAACCAGTAGCGGTCAGAAAATCCTATATTGAACATTAATAGGCCCTGCATGGGTGTATAAATAATGGCCCCATTTTTTCCTCCCCTAGATATCGGGAAGGGGGTGAGGGGGAAACGAAAGGGGGGTCATTGGGCTACGTGGCCCAGTCGGTTCGATTCACTGTAAATGTCCGGGTCCGAACCGGTAGCGGTCAGAAAATCCTATATTGAACATTAATAGGCCCTGCATGGGTGTATAAATAATGGTTTCCCATTTTTTCCTCCCCTAGATATCGGGAAGGGGGTAGGAAAAAACAAAAGGGGGGTCATGGGACTACGTGGCCCAGTCGGTTCGATTCACTGTAAATGTCCGGGTCCGAACCAGTAGCGGTCAGAAAATCCTATATTGAACATTAATAGGCCCTGCATGGGTGTATAAATAATGGCCCCCATTTTTTCCTCCCCTAGATATCGGGAAGGGAGTAGGAGGGGAAACGAAAGGGGGGTCATGGGGCTATGTGGCCCAGTCGGTTTGATTCACTGTAAATGTCCGGGTCCGAACCGGTAGCGGTCAGAAAATACTATATTGAACATTAATAGGCCCTGCATGGGTGTATAAATAATGGCCCCCCATTTTTTCTTCCCCTAGATATCGGGAAGGGGGTAGGAAAAAACGAAAGGGGGGTCATGGGACTACGTGGCCCAGTCGGTTCGATTCACTGTAAATGTCCGGGTCCGAACCAGTAGCGGTCAGAAAATCCTATATTGAACATTAATAGGCCCTGCATGGGTGTATAAATAATGGCCCCCATTTTTTCCTCCCCTAGATATCGGGAAGGGGGTAGGGGGGAACGAAAGGGGGGTCATGGGGCTATGTGGCCCAGTCGGTTCGATTCACTGTAAATGTCCGGTCCGAACCGGTAGCGGTAAGAAAATCCTATATTGAACATAAATAGGCCTTGCATGGGTGTATAAATAATGGCCCCCCATTTTTTCTCCCTAGATATCGGAAAGGGGGTACGGGGAAACGAAAGGGGGTCATGGGGCTACGTGGCCCAGTCGGTTCGATTCACTGTAAATGTCCTGGTCCGAACCGGTAGCGGTCAGAAAATCCTATATTGAACATTAATAGGCCCTGCATGGGGGTATAAATAATGGCCCCCCATTTTTCCTCCCCTAGATATCGGGAAGAGGGTAGGGGAAACGAAAGGGGGGTCATGGGGCTACGTGGCCCAATCGGTTTGATTCACTGTAAATGTCCGGGTCCGAACCGGTAGCGGTCAAAAAATCCTATATTGAACATTAATAGGCCCTGCATGGGTGTATAAATAATGGCCCCCCATTTTTTCCTCCCCTAGATATCGGGAAGGGGGTAGGAAAAAACGAAAGGGGGGTCATGGGACTACGTGGCCCAGTCGGTTCGATTCACTGTAAATGTCCGGGTCCGAACCAGTAGCGGTCAGAAAATCCTATATTGAACATTAATAGACCCTGTATGGGTGTATAAATAATGGCCCCCCATTTTTTCCTCCCCCTAGATATCGGGAAGGGGGTAGGGGGAAGCGAAAGGGGGGTCATGGGGCTACGTGGCCCTGTCGGTTCGATTCACTGTAAATGTCCGGTTCCGAACCGGTAGCGGTCAAAAAATCCTATATTGAACATTAATAGGCCCTGCATGGGTGTATAAATAATGGCCCCCATTTTTTCCTCCCCTAGATATCGGGAAGGGGGTAGGGGGGAACGAAAGGGGGGTCATGGGGCTATGTGGCCCAGTCGGTTCGATTCACTGTAAATGTCCGGGTCCGAACCGGTAGCGGTCAGAAAATCCTATATTGAACATTAATAGGCCCTGCATGGGTGTATAAATAATGGCCCCCATTTTTCCTCCCCTAGATATCGGGAAGGGGGTAGGGGGAAACGAAAGGGGGGTCATGGGGCTACGTGGCCCAGTCGGTTCGATTCACTGTAAATGTCCGGGTCCGAACCGGTAGCGGTCAGAAAATCCTGTATTGGACATTAACAGGCCCTGCATGGGTGTATAAGTAATGGGCCCCACATTTTTTCCTCCCCTAGATATCGGGAAGGGGGTAGGGGGAAACGAAAGGGGGTCATGGGGCTACGTGGCCCAGTCGGTTCGATTCACTGTAAATGTCCGGGTCCGAACCGGTAGCGGTCAGAAAATCCTATATTGAACATTAATAGGCCCTGCATGGGTGTATAAATAATGGCCTCATTTTTTCTCCCTAGATATCGGAAAGGGGGTACGGGGAAACGAAAGGGGGTCATGGGGCTACGTGGCCCAGTCGGTTCGATTCACTGTAAATGTCCTGGTCCGAACCGGTAGCGGTCAGAAAATCCTATATTGAACATTAATAGGCCCTGCATGGGGGTATAAATAATGGCCCCCCATTTTTCCTCCCCTAGATATCGGGAAGAGGGTAGGGGAAACGAAAGGGGGGTCATGGGGCAACGTGGCCCAATCGGTTTGATTCACTGTAAATGTCCGGGTCCGAACCGGTAGCGGTCAAAAAATCCTATATTGAACATTAATAGGCCCTGCATGGGTGTATAAATAATGGCCCCCCATTTTTTCCTCCCCTAGATATCGGGAAGGGGGTAGGAAAAAACGAAAGGGGGTCATGGGACTACGTGGCCCAGTCGGTTCGATTCACTGTAAATGTCCGGGTCCGAACCAGTAGCGGTCAGAAAATCCTATATTGAACATTAATAGACCCTGTATGGGTGTATAAATAATGGCCCCCCATTTTTTCCTCCCCCTAGATATCGGGAAGGGGGTAGGGGGAAGCGAAAGGGGGGTCATGGGGCTACGTGGCCCTGTCGGTTCGATTCACTGTAAATGTCCGGTTCCGAACCGGTAGCGGTCAAAAAATCCTATATTGAACATTAATAGGCCCTGCATTGGTGTATAAATAATGGCCCCCCATTTTTTCCTCCCCATAGATATCGGGAAGGGGGTAGGGGGAAGCGAAAGGGGGGTCATGGGGCTACGTGGTCCAGTCGGTTCGATTCACTGTAAAAGTCCGGGTCCGAACCAGTAGCGGTCAGAAAATCCTTTATTGAACATTAATAGGCCCTGCATGGGTGTATAAATAATGGCCCCCATTTTTTCCTCCCCTAGATATCGGGAAGGGGGTAGGGGGAAACGAAAGGGGGGTCATGGGGCTACGTGGCCCAGTCGGTTCGATTCACTGTAAATGTCCGGGTCCGAACCGGTAGCGGTCAGAAAATTCTGTATTGGACATTAACAGGCCCTGCATGGGTGTATAAGTAACGGGCCCCACATTTTTTCCTCCCCTAGATATCGGGAAGGGGGTAAGGGGAAACGAAAGGGGGTCATGGGGCTACGTGGCCCAGTCGGTTCGATTCACTGTAAATGTCCGGGTCCGAACCGGTAGCGGTCAGAAAATCCTATATTGAACATTAATAGGCCCTGCATGGGTGTATAAATAATGGCCCCCCATTTTTTCTCCCTAGATATCGGAAAGGGGGTACGGGGAAACGAAAGGGGGTCATGGGGCTACGTGGCCCAGTCGGTTCGATTCACTGTAAATGTCCTGGTCCGAACCGGTAGCGGTCAGAAAATCCTATATTGAACATTAATAGGCCCTGCATGGGTGTATAAATAATGGCCCCCATTTTTTCCTCCCCTAGATATCGGGAAGGGAGTAGGAGGGGAAACGAAAGGGGGGTCATGGGGCTATGTGGCCCAGTCGGTTTGATTCACTGTAAATGTCCGGGTCCGAACCGGTAGCGGTCAGAAAATACTATATTGAACATTAATAGGCCCTGCATGGGTGTATAAATAATGGCCCCCCATTTTTTCTTCCCCTAGATATCGGGAAGGGGGTAGGAAAAAACGAAAGGGGGGTCATGGGACTACGTGGCCCAGTCGGTTCGATTCACTGTAAATGTCCGGGTCCGAACCAGTAGCGGTCAGAAAATCCTATATTGAACATTAATAGGCCCTGCATGGGTGTATAAATAATGGCCCCCATTTTTTCCTCCCCTAGATATCGGGAAGGGGGTAGGGGGGAACGAAAGGGGGGTCATGGGGCTATGTGGCCCAGTCGGTTCGATTCACTGTAAATGTCCGGTCCGAACCGGTAGCGGTAAGAAAATCCTATATTGAACATAAATAGGCCTTGCATGGGTGTATAAATAATGGCCCCCCATTTTTTCTCCCTAGATATCGGAAAGGGGGTACGGGGAAACGAAAGGGGGTCATGGGGCTACGTGGCCCAGTCGGTTCGATTCACTGTAAATGTCCTGGTCCGAACCGGTAGCGGTCAGAAAATCCTATATTGAACATTAATAGGCCCTGCATGGGGGTATAAATAATGGCCCCCCATTTTTCCTCCCCTAGATATCGGGAAGAGGGTAGGGGAAACGAAAGGGGGGTCATGGGGCTACGTGGCCCAATCGGTTTGATTCACTGTAAATGTCCGGGTCCGAACCGGTAGCGGTCAAAAAATCCTATATTGAACATTAATAGGCCCTGCATGGGTGTATAAATAATGGCCCCCCATTTTTTCCTCCCCTAGATATCGGGAAGGGGGTAGGAAAAAACGAAAGGGGGGTCATGGGACTACGTGGCCCAGTCGGTTCGATTCACTGTAAATGTCCGGGTCCGAACCAGTAGCGGTCAGAAAATCCTATATTGAACATTAATAGACCCTGTATGGGTGTATAAATAATGGCCCCCCATTTTTTCCTCCCCCTAGATATCGGGAAGGGGGTAGGGGGAAGCGAAAGGGGGGTCATGGGGCTACGTGGCCCTGTCGGTTCGATTCACTGTAAATGTCCGGTTCCGAACCGGTAGCGGTCAAAAAATCCTATATTGAACATTAATAGGCCCTGCATGGGTGTATAAATAATGGCCCCCATTTTTTCCTCCCCTAGATATCGGGAAGGGGGTAGGGGGGAACGAAAGGGGGGTCATGGGGCTATGTGGCCCAGTCGGTTCGATTCACTGTAAATGTCCGGGTCCGAACCGGTAGCGGTCAGAAAATCCTATATTGAACATTAATAGGCCCTGCATGGGTGTATAAATAATGGCCCCCATTTTTCCTCCCCTAGATATCGGGAAGGGGGTAGGGGGAAACGAAAGGGGGGTCATGGGGCTACGTGGCCCAGTCGGTTCGATTCACTGTAAATGTCCGGGTCCGAACCGGTAGCGGTCAGAAAATCCTGTATTGGACATTAACAGGCCCTGCATGGGTGTATAAGTAATGGGCCCCACATTTTTTCCTCCCCTAGATATCGGGAAGGGGGTAGGGGGAAACGAAAGGGGGTCATGGGGCTACGTGGCCCAGTCGGTTCGATTCACTGTAAATGTCCGGGTCCGAACCGGTAGCGGTCAGAAAATCCTATATTGAACATTAATAGGCCCTGCATGGGTGTATAAATAATGGCCTCATTTTTTCTCCCTAGATATCGGAAAGGGGGTACGGGGAAACGAAAGGGGGTCATGGGGCTACGTGGCCCAGTCGGTTCGATTCACTGTAAATGTCCTGGTCCGAACCGGTAGCGGTCAGAAAATCCTATATTGAACATTAATAGGCCCTGCATGGGGGTATAAATAATGGCCCCCCATTTTTCCTCCCCTAGATATCGGGAAGAGGGTAGGGGAAACGAAAGGGGGGTCATGGGGCAACGTGGCCCAATCGGTTTGATTCACTGTAAATGTCCGGGTCCGAACCGGTAGCGGTCAAAAAATCCTATATTGAACATTAATAGGCCCTGCATGGGTGTATAAATAATGGCCCCCCATTTTTTCCTCCCCTAGATATCGGGAAGGGGGTAGGAAAAAACGAAAGGGGGTCATGGGACTACGTGGCCCAGTCGGTTCGATTCACTGTAAATGTCCGGGTCCGAACCAGTAGCGGTCAGAAAATCCTATATTGAACATTTATAGACCCTGTATGGGTGTATAAATAATGGCCCCCCATTTTTTCCTCCCCCTAGATATCGGGAAGGGGGTAGGGGGAAGCGAAAGGGGGGTCATGGGGCTACGTGGCCCTGTCGGTTCGATTCACTGTAAATGTCCGGTTCCGAACCGGTAGCGGTCAAAAAATCCTATATTGAACATTAATAGGCCCTGCATTGGTGTATAAATAATGGCCCCCCATTTTTTCCTCCCCATAGATATCGGGAAGGGGGTAGGGGGAAGCGAAAGGGGGGTCATGGGGCTACGTGGTCCAGTCGGTTCGATTCACTGTAAAAGTCCGGGTCCGAACCAGTAGCGGTCAGAAAATCCTTTATTGAACATTAATAGGCCCTGCATGGGTGTATAAATAATGGCCCCCATTTTTTCCTCCCCTAGATATCGGGAAGGGGGTAGGGGGAAACGAAAGGGGGGTCATGGGGCTACGTGGCCCAGTCGGTTCGATTCACTGTAAATGTCCGGGTCCGAACCGGTAGCGGTCAGAAAATCCTGTATTGGACATTAACAGGCCCTGCATGGGTGTATAAGTAACGGGCCCCACATTTTTTCCTCCCCTAGATATCGGGAAGGGGGTAAGGGGAAACGAAAGGGGGTCATGGGGCTACGTGGCCCAGTCGGTTCGATTCACTGTAAATGTCCGGGTCCGAACCGGTAGCGGTCAGAAAATCCTATATTGAACATTAATAGGCCCTGCATGGGTGTATAAATAATGGCCCCCCATTTTTTCTCCCTAGATATCGGAAAGGGGGTACGGGGAAACGAAAGGGGGTCATGGGGCTACGTGGCCCAGTCGGTTCGATTCACTGTAAATGTCCTGGTCCGAACCGGTAGCGGTCAGAAAATCCTATATTGAACATTAATAGGCCCTGCATGGGGGTATAAATAATGGCCCCCCATTTTTCCTCCCCTAGATATCGGGAAGAGGGTAGGGGAAACGAAAGGGGGGTCATGGGGCTACGTGGCCCAATCGGTTTGATTCACTGTAAATGTCCGGGTCCGAACCGGTAGCGGTCAAAAAATCCTATATTGAACATTAATAGGCCCTGCATGGGTGTATAAATAATGGCCCCCCATTTTTTCCTCCCCTAGATATCGGGAAGGGGGTAGGAAAAAACGAAAGGGGGGTCATGGGACTACGTGGCCCAGTCGGTTCGATTCACTGTAAATGTCCGGGTCCGAACCAGTAGCGGTCAGAAAATCCTATATTGAACATTAATAGACCCTGTTTGGGTGTATAAATAATGGCCCCCCATTTTTTCCTCCCCCTAGATATCGGGAAGGGGGTAATGGGAAGCGAAAGGGGGGTCATGGGGCTGCGTGGCCCTGTCGGTTCGATTCACTGTAAATGTCCGGTTCCGAACCGGTAGCGGTCAAAAAATCCTATATTGAACATTAATAGGCCCTGCATTGGTGTATAAATAATGGCCCCCCATTTTTTCCTCCCCCTAGATATCGGGAAGGGGGTAGGGGGAAGCGAAAGGGGGGTCATTGGGCTACGTGGCCCAGTCGGTTTGATTCACTGTAAATGTCCGGGTCCGAACCAGTAGCGGTCAGAAAATCCTATATTGAACATTAATAGGCCCTGCATGGGTGTATAAATAATGCACCCCCATATTTTCCTCCCCTAGATATCGGGAAAGGGGTACGGGGAAACGAAAGGGGGGTCATGGGGCTACGTGGTCCAGTCGGTTCGATTCACTGTAAAAGTCCGGGTCCGAACCAGTAGCGGTCAGAAAATCCTATATTGAACATTAATAGGCCCTGCATGGGTGTATAAATAATGGCCCCCCATTTTTTCCTCCCCTAGATATCGGGAAGGGGGTAGGGGAAAACAAAAGGGGGGTCATGGGGCTACGTGGCCCAGTCGGTTCGATTCACTGTAAATGTCCCGGTCCGAACCAGTAGCGGTCAGAAAATCCTATATTAAACATTAATAGGCCCTGCATGGGTGTATAAATAATGGCCCCCCATTTTTTCCTCCCCTAGATATCGGGAAGGGGGTGAGGGGGAAACGAAAGGGGGGTCATTGGGCTACGTGGCCCAGTCGGTTCGATTCAATGTAAATGTCCGGGTCCGAACCGGTAGCGGTCAGAAAATCCTATATTGAACATTAATAGGCCCTGCATGGGTGTATAAATAATGGTTTCCCATTTTTTCCTCCCCTAGATATCGGGAAGGGGGTAGGGGAAAACAAAAGGGGGGTCATGGGGCTACGTGGCCCAGTCGGTTCGATTCACTGTAAATGTCCCGGTCCGAACCAGTAGCGGTCAGAAAATCCTATATTAAACATTAATAGGCCCTGCATGGGTGTATAAATAATGGCCCCCCATTTTTTCCTCCCCTAGATATCGGGAAGGGGGTAGGGGGAAGCGAAAGGGGGGTCATGGGGCTACGTGGCCCTGTCGGTTCGATTCACTGTAAATGTCCGGGTCCGAACCAGTAGCGATCAGAAAATCCTATATTGAACATTAATAGGCCCTGCATGGGTGTATAAACAATGGCCCCCATTTTTTCCTCCCCTAGATATCGGGAAGGGAGTAGGAGGGGAAACGAAAGGGGGGTCATGGGGCTATGTGGCCCAGTCGGTTTGATTCACTGCAAATGTCCGGGTCCGAACCGGTAGCGGTCAGAAAATCCTATATTGAACATTAATAGGCCCTGCATGGGTGTATAAATAATGGCCCCCCATTTTTTCTTCCCCTAGATATCGGGAAGGGGGTAGGAAAAAACGAAAGAGGGGTCATGGGACTACGTGGCCCAGTCGGTTCGATTCACTGTAAATGTCCGGGTCCGAACCAGTAGCGGTCAGAAAATCCTATATTGAACATTAATAGGCCCTGCATGGGTGTATAAATAATGGCCCCCATTTTTTCCTCCCCTAGATATCGGGAAGGGGGTAGGGGGAACGAAAGGGGGGTCATGGGGCTATGTGGCCCAGTCGGTTCGATTCACTGTAAATGTCCGGGTCCGAACCGGTAGCGGTCAGAAAATCCTATATTGAACATTAATAGGCCCTGCATGGGTGTATAAATAATGGTTTCCCATTTTTCCTCCCCTAGATATCGGGAAGGAGGTAGGGGGAAACGAAAGGGGGGTCATGGGGCTACGTGGCCCAGTCGGTTCGATTCACTGTAAATGTCCGGGTCCGAACCGGTAGCGGTCAGAAAATCCTGTATTGGACATTAACAGGCCCTACATGGGTGTATAAGTAATGGCCCCACATTTTTTCCTCCCCTAGATATCGGGAAGGGGGTAGGGGGAAACGAAAGGGGGTCATGGGGCTACGTGGCCCAGTCGGTTCGATTCACTGTAAATGTCCGGGTCCGAACCGGTAGCGGTCAGAAAATCCTATATTGAACATTAATAGGCCCTGCATGGGGGTATAAATAATGGCCCCCCATTTTTCCTCCCCTAGATATCGGGAAGAGGGTAGGGGAAACGAAAGGGGGGTCATGGGGCTACGTGGCCCAATCGGTTTGATTCACTGTAAATGTCCGGGTCCGAACCGGTAGCGGTCAGAAAATCCTATATTGAACATTAATAGGCCCTGCATGGGTGTATAAATAATGGCCCCCATTTTTCCTCCCCTAGATATCGGGAAGGGGGTAGGGGGAAACGAAAGGGGGGTCATGGGGCTACGTGGCCCAGTCGGTTCGATTCACTGTAAATGTCCGGGTCCGAACCGGTAGCGGTCAGAAAATCCTGTATTGGACATTAACAGGCCCTGCATGGGTGTATAAGTAATGGCCCCACATTTTTTCCTCCCCTAGATATCGGGAAGGGGGTAGGGGGAAACGAAAGGGGGTCATGGGGCTACGTGGCCCAGTCGGTTCGATTCACTGTAAATGTCCGGGTCCGAACCGGTAGCGGTCAGAAAATCCTATATTGAACATTAATAGGCCCTGCATGGGTGTATAAATAATGGCCCCCCATTTTTTCTCCCTAGATATCGGAAAGGGGGTACGGGGAAACGAAAGGGGGTCATGGGGCTACGTGACCCAGTCGGTTCGATTCACTGTAAATGTCCTGGTCCGAACCGGTAGCGGTCAGAAAATCCTATACATGTATTGAACATTAATAGGCCCTGCATGGGGGTATAAATAATGGCCCCCCATTTTTCCTCCCCTAGATATCGGGAAGAGGGTAGGGGAAACGAAAGGGGGGTCATGGGGCTACGTGGCCCAATCGGTCCGATTCACTGTAAATGTCCGGTTCCGAACCGGTAGCGGTAAGAAAATCCTATATTGAACATTAATAGGCCCTTCATGGGTGTATAAATAATGGCCCCCATTTCCCCCCCCCCTAGATATCGGGAAGGGGGTAGGGGGAAACGAAAGTGGGTCATGGGGCTAAATGGCCCAGTCGGTCCGATACACTGTAAATGTCCGGGTCCGAACCGGTAGCGGTCAGAAAATCCTATATTGAACATTAATAGGCCCTGCATGGGTGTATAAATAATGCACCCCCCAATTTTTTCCTCCGCTAGATATCGGGAAGGGGGTAAGGGGAAACGAAAGGGGGGTCATGGGGCTATGTGGCCCAGTCGGTTCGATTCACTGTAAAAGTCCGGGTCCGAACCAGTAGCGGTCAGAAAATCCTATATTGAACATTAATAGGCCCTGCATGGGTGTATAAATAATGGCCCCCCATTTTTTCCTCCCCTAGATATCGGGAAGGGGGTAGGGGAAAACGAAAGGTGGGTCATGGGGCTACGTGGCCCAGTCGGTTCGATTCACTGTAAATGTCCGGGTGCGAACCAGTAGCGGTCAGAAAATCCTATATTGAACATTAATAGGCCCTGCATGGGTGTATAAATAATGGTCCCAATTTTTCCTCCCCTAGATATCGGGAAGGGGGTAAGGGGGAAACGAAAGGGGGTCATGGGGCTACGTGGCCCAATCGGTTCGATTCACTGTAAAAGTCCGGGTCCGAACCAGTAGCGGTCAGAAAATCCTATATTGAACATTAATAGGCCCTGCATGGGTGTATAAATAATGGCCCCCCATTTTTCCTCCCCTAGATATCGGGAAGGGGGTAGGGGAAAACAAAAGGGGGTCATGGGGCTACGTGGCCCAGTCGGTTCGATTCACTGTAAATGTCCCGGTCCGAACCAGTAGCGGTCAGAAAATCCTGTATTAAACATTAATAGTCCCTGCATGGGTGTATAAATAATGGCCCCCATTTTTTCCTCCCCTAGATATTGGGAAGGGGGTAAGGGGAAAACAAAAGTGGGGTCATGGGGCTACGTGGCCCAGTCGGTTCGATTCACTGTAAATGTCCGGGTCCGAACCGGTAGCGGTCAGAAAATCCTATATTGAACATTAATAGGCCCTGCATGGGTGTATGAATAATGGCCCCCCATTTTTTCCTCCCCTAGATATCGGGAAGGGGGTAGGAAAAAACAAAACGGGGGTCATGGGACTACGTGGCCCACTCGGTTCGATTCACTTTAAATGTCCGGGTCCGAACCAGTAGCGGTCAGAAAATCCTATATTGAACATTAATAGGCCGTACATGGGTGTATAAATAATGGCCCCCATTCCCCCCCCTAGATATCGGGAATGGGGTAGGGGGAAACGAAAGGGGGGTCATGGGGCTAAATGGCCCAGTCGGTCCGATACACTGTAAATGTCCGGGTCCGAACCGGTAGCGGTCAGAAAATCCTATATTGAACATTAATAGGCCGTACATGGGTGTATAAATAATGGCCCCCATTCCCCCCCCCCTAGATATCGGGAATGGGGTAGGGGGAAACGAAAGGGGGGTCATGGGGCTAAATGGCCCAGTCGGTCCGATACACTGTAAATGTCCGGGTCCGAACCGGTAGCGGTCAGAAAATCCTATATTGAACATTAATAGGCCCTGCATGGGTGTATAAATAATGCACCCCCCCATTTTTTCCTCCCCTAGATATCGGGAAGGGGGGGTCATGAGGCTATGTGGCCCAGTCGGTTCGATTCACTATAAAAGTCCGGGTCCGAACCAGTAGCGGTCAGAAAATCCTACATTGAACATTTATAGGCCCTGCATGGGTGTATAAATAATGGCCCCCCATTTTTTCCTCCCCTAGATATCGGGAAGGGGGTAGGGGAAAACGAAAGGGGGGTCATGGGGCTACGTGGCCCAGTCGGTTCGATTCACTGTAAATGTCCGAGTGCGAACCAGTAGCGGTCAGAAAATCCTATATTGAACATTAATAGGCCCTGCATGGGTGTATAAATAATGGTCCCCATTTTTTCCTCCCCTAGATATCGGGAAGGGGGTAAGGGGGAAACGAAAGGGGGGTCATAGGGCTACGTGGCCCAGTCGGTTCGATTCACTGTAAATGTCCGGGTCCGAACCGGTAGCGGTCTGAAAATCCTATATTGAACATTAATAGGCCCTACATGGGTGTATAAATAATGGCCCCCCGTTTTTTCCTCCCCTAGATATCGGGAAGGGGGTACGAAAAAACGAAAGGGGGGTCATGGGACTACGTGACCCAGTCGGTTCGATTCACTGTAAATGTCCGGGTCCGGTAGCGGTCAGAAAATCCTATATTGAACATTAATAGGCCCTGCATGGGTGTATAAATAATGGCCCCCATTTTTCCTCCCCTAGATATCGGGAAGGGGGTAGGGGGAAACGAAAGGGGGGTCATGGGGCTACGTGGCCCAGTCGGTTCGATTCACTGTAAATGTCCGGGTCCGAACCGGTAGCGGTCAGAAAATCCTGTATTGGACATTAACAGGCCCTGCATGGGTGTATAAGTAATGGCCCCACATTTTTTCCTCCCCTAGATATCGGGAAGGGGGTAGGGGGAAACGAAAGGGGGTCATGGGGCTACGTGGCCCAGTCGGTTCGATTCACTGTAAATGTCCGGGTCCGAACCGGTAGCGGTCAGAAAATCCTATATTGAACATTAATAGGCCCTGCATGGGTGTATAAATAATGGCCCCCCATTTTTTCTCCCTAGATATCGGAAAGGGGGTAAGGGGAAACGAAAGGGGGTCATGGGGCTACGTGGCCCAGTCGGTTCGATTCACTGTAAATGTCCTGGTCCGAACTGGTAGCGGTCAGAAAATCCTATACATGTATTGAACATTAATAGGCCCTGCATGGGGGTATAAATAATGGCCCCCCATTTTTCCTCCCCTAGATATCGGGAAGAAGGTAGGGGAAACGAAAGGGGGGTCATGGGGCTACGTGGCCCAATCGGTCCGATTCACTGTAAATGTCCGGTTCCGAACCGGTAGCGGTAAGAAAATCCTATATTGAACATTAATAGGCCATTCATGGGTGTATAAATAATGGCCCCCATTTCCTTCCCCCTAGATATCGGGACGGGGGTAGGGGGAAACGAAAGTGGGTCATGGGGCTAAATGGCCCAGTCGGTCCGATACACTGTAAATGTCCGGGTCCGAACCGGTAGCGGTCAGAAAATCCTATATTGAACATTAATAGGCCCTGCATGGGTGTATAAATAATGCACCCCCCCATTTTTTCCTCCGCTAGATATCGGGAAGGGGGTAAGGGGAAACGAAAGGGGGGTCATGGGGCTATGTGGCCCAGTCGGTTCGATTCACTGTAAAAGTCCGGGTCCGAACCAGTAGCGGTCAGAAAATCCTATATTGAACATTAATAGGCCCTGCATGGGTGTATAAATAATGGCCCCCATTTTTTCCTCCCCTAGATATCGGGAAGGGGGTAGGGGGGAACGAAAGGGGGGTCATGGGGCTATGTGGCCCAGTCAGTTCGATTCACTGTAAATGTCCGGGTCCGAACCGGTAGCGGTAAGAAAATCCTATAATGAACATTAATAGGCCCTGCATGGGTGTATAAATAATGGCCCCCATTTTTTCCTCCCCTAGATATCGGGAAGGGGGTAGGGGGAAACGAAAGGGGGGTCATGGGGCTACGTGGCCCAGTCGGTTCGATTCACTGTAAATGTCCGGGTCCGAACCGGTAGCGGTCAGAAAATCCTATATTGGACATTAACAGGCCCTGCATGGGTGTATAAGTAATGGCCCCACATTTTTTCCTCCCCTAGATATCGGGAAGGGGGTAGGGGGAAACGAAAGGGGGTCATGGGGCTACGTGGCCCAGTCGGTTCGATTCACTGTAAATGTCCGGGTCCGAACCGGTAGCGGTCAGAAAATCCTATATTGAACATTAATAGGCCCTGCATGGGTGTATAAATAATGGCCCCCCCATTTTTCCTCCCTAGATATCGGAAAGGGGGTACGGGGAAACGAAAGGGGGTCATGGGGCTACGTGGCCCAGTCGGTTCGATTCACTGTAAATGTCCTGGTCCGAACCGGTAGCGGTCAGAAAATCCTATACATGTATTGAACATTAATAGGCCCTGCATGGGGGTATAAATAATGGCCCCCCATTTTTCCTCCCCTAGATATCGGGAAGAGGGTAGGGGAAACGAAAGGGGGGTCATAGGGCTACGTGGCCCAATCGGTCCGATTCACTGTAAATGTCCGGTTCCGAACCGGTAGCGGTAAGAAAATCCTATATTGAACATTAATAGGCCCTTCATGGGTGTATAAATAATGGCCCCCATTTCCTTCCCCCTAGATATCGGGAAGGGGGTAGGGGGAAACGAAAGTGGGTCATGGGGCTAAATGGCCCAGTCGGTCCGATACACTGTAAATGTCCGGGTCCGAACCGGTAGCGGTCAGAAAATCCTATATTGAACATTAATAGGCCCTGCATGGGTGTATAAATAATGCACCCCCCCCATTTTTTTCCTCCGCTAGATATAGGGAAGGGGGTAAGGGGAAACGAAAGGTGGGTCATGGGGCTATGTGGCCCAGTCGGTTCGATTCACTGTAAAAGTCCGGGTCCGAACCAGTAGCGGTCAGAAAATCCTATATTGAACATTAATAGGCCCTGCATGGGTGTATAAATAATGGCCCCCCATTTTTTCCTCCCCTAGATATCGGGAAGGGGGTAGGGGAAAACGAAAGGTGGGTCATGGGGCTACGTGGCCCAGTCGGTTCGATTCACTGTAAATGTCCGGGTGCGAACCAGTAGCGGTCAGAAAATCCTATATTGAACATTAATAGGCCCTGCATGGGTGTATAAATAATGGTCCCCATTTTTTCCTCCCCTAGATATCGGGAAGGGGGTAAGGGGGAAACGAAAGGGGGTCAAGGGGCTACGTGGCCCAGTCGGTTCGATTCACTGTAAAAGTCCGGGTCCGAACCAGTAGCGGTCAGAAAATCCTATATTGAACATTAATAGGCCCTGCATGGGTGTATAAATAATGGCCCCCCATTTTTCCTCCCCTAGATATCGGGAAGGGGGTAGGGGAAAAAAAAGGGGGGTCATGGGGCTACGTGGCCCAGTCGGTTCGATTCACTGTAAATGTCCCGGTCCGAACCAGTAGCGGTCAGAAAATCCTGTATTAAACATTAATAGGCCCTGCATGGGTGTATAAATAATGGCCCCCATTTTTTCCTCCCCTAGATATTGGGAAGGGGGTAAGGGGAAAACAAAAGGGGGGTCATGGGGCTACGTGGCCCAGTCGGTTCGATTCACTGTAAATGTCCGGGTCCGAACCGGTAGCGGTCAGAAAATCCTATATTGAACATTAATAGGCCCTGCATGGGTGTATGAATAATGGCCCCCCATTTTTTCCTCCCCTAGATATCGGGAAGGGGGTAGGAAAAACAAAAGGGGGGTCATGGGACTACGTGGCCCACTCGGTTCGATTCACTCTAAATGTCCGGGTCCGAACCAGTAGCGGTCAGAAAATCCTATATTGAACATTAATAGGCCCTGCATGGGTGTATAAATAATGGCCCCCATTTTTTCCTCCCCTAGATATCGGGAAGGGGGTAGGGGGAAACAAGGGGGGTCATGGGGCTACGTGGCCCAGTCGGTTCGATTCACTGTAAATGTCCGGGTCCGAACCGGTAGCGGTCAGAAAATCCTATATTGAACATTAATAGGCCCTACATGGGTGTATAAATAATGGCCCCCATTCCCCCCTAGATATCGGGAAGGGGTTAGGGGGAAACGAAAGGGGGGTCGTGGGGCTAAATGGCCCAGTCGGTCCGATACACTGTAAATGTCCGGGTCCGAACCGGTAGCGGTCAGAAAATCCTATATTGAACATTATTAGGCCCTGCATGGGTGTATAAATAATGCACCCCCCCATTTTTTCCTCCCCTAGATATCGGGAAGGGGGGGGGTCATGAGGCTATGTGGCCCAGTCGGTTCGATTCACTATAAAAGTCCGGGTCCGAACCAGTAGCGGTCAGAAAATCCTACATTGAACATTAATAGGCCCTGCATGGGTGTATAAATAATGGCCCCCCATTTTTTCCTCCCCTAGATATCGGGAAGGGGGTAAGGGGGAAACGAAAGGGGGGTCATGGGGCTACGTGGCCCAGTCGGTTCGATTCACTGTAAATGTCCGGGTCCGAACCGGTAGCGGTCTGAAAATCCTATATTGAACATTAATAGGCCCTACATGGGTGTATAAATAATGGCCCCCCGTTTTTTCCTCCCCTAGATATCGGGAAGGGGGTACGAAAAAACGAAAGGGGGGTCATGGGACTACGTGACCCAGTCGGTTCGATTCACTGTAAATGTCCGGGTCCGAACCAGTAGCGGTCAGAAAATCCTATATTGAACATTAATAGGCCCTGCATGGGTGTATAAATAATGGCCCCCATTTTTTCCTCCCCTAGATATCGGGAAGGGGGTAGGGGGAAACGAAAGGGGGGTCATGGGGCTACGTGGCCCAGTCGGTTCGATTCACTGTAAATGTCCGGGTCCGAACCGGTAGCGGTCAGAAAATCCTATATTGAACATTAATAGGCCCTGTATGGGTGTATAAATAATGGCCCCCCATTTTTTCTCCCTAGATATCGGGAAGGGGGTAGGGGGAAACGAAAGGGGGTCATTGGGCTACGTGGCCAAGTCGGTTCGATTCACTGTAAATGTCCTGGTCAAAACCGGTAGCGGTCAGAAAATCCTATATTGAACATTAATAGGCCCTGCATGGGGGTATAAATAATGCCCCCCCATTTTTCCTCCCCTAGATATCGGGAAGACGGTAGGAGGAAACGAAAGGGGGGTCATGGGGCTACGTGGCCCAATCGGTCCGATTCACTGTAAATGTCCGGGTCCGAACCGGTAGCGGTCAGAAAATCCTATATTGAACATTAATAGGCCCTACATGGGTGTATAAATAATGGCCCCCCTTCCCCCCTAGATATCGGGAAGGGGGTAGGGGGAAACGAAAGGGGGGTCATGGGGCTAAATGCCCCAGTCGGTCCGATACACTGTAAATGTCCGGGTCCGAGCCGGTAGCGGTCAGAAAATCCTATATTGAACATTAATAGGCCCTGCATGGGTGTATAAATAATGCACCCCCCCATTTTTTCCTCCCCTAGATATCGGGAAGGGGGTAAGGGGAAACGAAAGGGGGGTCATGGGGCTATGTGGCCCAGTCGGTTCGATTCACTGTAAAAGTCCGGGTCCGAACCAGTAGCGGTCAGAAAATCCTACATTGAACATTAATAGGCCCTGCATGGGTGTATAAATAATGGCCCCCCATTTTTTCCTCCCCTAGATATCGGGAAGGGGGTAGGGGAAATTGAAAGGGGGGTCATGGGGCTACGTGGCCCAGTCGGTTCGATTCACTGTAAATGTCCGGGTGCGAACCAGTAGCGGTCAGAAAATCCTATATTGAACATTAATAGGCCCTGCATGGGTGTATAAATAATGGTCCCCATTTTTTCCTCCCTAGATATCGGAAAGGGGGTACGGGGAAACGAAAGGGGGTCATGGGGCTACGTGGCCCAGTCGGTTCGATTCACTGTAAATGTCCTGTTCCGAACCGGTAGCGGTCAGAAAATCCTATACATGTATTGAACATTAATAGGCCCTGCATGGGGGTATAAATAATGGCCCCCCATTTTTCCTCCCCTAGATATCGGGAAGAGGGTAGGGGAAACGAAAGGGGGGTCATGGGGCTACGTGGCCCAATCGGTCCGATTCACTGTAAATGTCCGGTTCCGAACCGGTAGCGGTAAGAAAATCCTATATTGAACATTAATAGGCCCTTCATGGGTGTATAAATAATGGCCCCCATTTCCTTCCCCCTAGATATCGGGAAGGGGGTAGGGGGAAACGAAAGTGGGTCATGGGGCTAAATGGCCCAGTCGGTCCGATACACTGTAAATGTCCGGGTCCGAACCGGTAGCGGTCAGAAAATCCTATATTGAACATTAATAGGCCCTGCATGGGTGTATAAATAATGCACCCCCCCATTTTTTCCTCCGCTAGATATAGGGAAGGGGGTAAGGGGAAACGAAAGGTGGGTCATGGGGCTATGTGGCCCAGTCGGTTCGATTCACTGTAAAAGTCCGGGTCCGAACCAGTAGCGGTCAGAAAATCCTATATTGAACATTAATAGGCCCTGCATGGGTGTATAAATAATGGCCCCCCATTTTTTCCTCCCCTAGATATCGGGAAGGGGGTAGGGGAAAACGAAAGGTGGGTCATGGGGCTACGTGGCCCAGTCGGTTCGATTCACTGTAAATGTCCGGGTGCGAACCAGTAGCGGTCAGAAAATCCTATATTGAACATTAATAGGCCCTGCATGGGTGTATAAATAATGGTCCCCATTTTTTCCTCCCCTAGATATCGGGAAGGGGGTAAGGGGGAAACGAAAGGGGGTCAAGGGGCTACGTGGCCCAGTCGGTTCGATTCACTGTAAAAGTCCGGGTCCGAACCAGTAGCGGTCAGAAAATCCTATATTGAACATTAATAGGCCCTGCATGGGTGTATAAATAATGGCCCCCCATTTTTCCTCCCCTAGATATCGGGAAGGGGGTAGGGGAAAAAAAAGGGGGGTCATGGGGCTACGTGGCCCAGTCGGTTCGATTCACTGTAAATGTCCCGGTCCGAACCAGTAGCGGTCAGAAAATCCTGTATTAAACATTAATAGGCCCTGCATGGGTGTATAAATAATGGCCCCCATTTTTTCCTCCCCTAGATATTGGGAAGGGGGTAAGGGGAAAACAAAAGGGGGGTCATGGGGCTACGTGGCCCAGTCGGTTCGATTCACTGTAAATGTCCGGGTCCGAACCGGTAGCGGTCAGAAAATCCTATATTGAACATTAATAGGCCCTGCATGGGTGTATGAATAATGGCCCCCATTTTTTCCTCCCCTAGATATCGGGAAGGGGGTAGGAAAAACAAAAGGGGGGTCATGGGACTACGTGGCCCACTCGGTTCGATTCACTTTAAATGTCCGGGTCCGAACCAGTAGCGGTCAGAAAATCCTATATTGAACATTAATAGGCCCTGCATGGGTGTATAAATAATGGCCCCCATTTTTTCCTCCCCTAGATATCGGGAAGGGGGTAGGGGGAAACAAGGGGGGTCATGGGGCTACGTGGCCCAGTCGGTTCGATTCACTGTAAATGTCCGGGTCCGAACCGGTAGCGGTCAGAAAATCCTATATTGAACATTAATAGGCCCTACATGGGTGTATAAATAATGGCCCCCATTCCCCCCTAGATATCGGGAAGGGGGTAGGGGGAAACGAAAGGGGGGTCATGGGGCTAAATGGCCCAGTCGGTCCGATGCACTGTAAATGTCCGGGTCCGAACCGGTAGCGGTCAGAAAATCCTATATTGAACATTAATAGGCCCTACATGGGTTTATAAATAATGGCCCCCATTCCCCCCCCTAGATATCGGGAAGGGGGTAGGGGGAAACGAAAGGGGGGTCATGGGGCTAAATGGCCCAGTCGGTCCGATACACTGTAAATGTCCGGGTCCGAACCGGTAGCGGTCAGAAAATCCTATATTGAACATTATTAGGCCCTGCATGGGTGTATAAATAATGCACCCCCCCATTTTTTCCTCCCCTAGATATCGGGAAGGGGGGGTCATGAGGCTATGTGGCCCAGTCGGTTCGATTCACTATAAAAGTCCGGGTCCGAACCAGTAGCGGTCAGAAAATCCTACATTGAACATTAATAGGCCCTGCATGGGTGTATAAATAATGGCCCCCCATTTTTTCCTCCCCTAGATATCGGGAAGGGGGTAGGGGAAAACGAAAGGGGGTCATGGGGCTACGTGGCCCAGTCGGTTCGATTCACTGTAAATGTCCGAGTGCGAACCAGTAGCGGTCAGAAAATCCTATATTGAACATTAATAGGCCCTGCATGGGTGTATAAATAATGGTCCCCATTTTTTCCTCCCCTAGATATCGGGAAGGGAATAAGGGGGAAACGAAAGGGGGGTCATGGGGCTACGTGGCCCAGTCGGTTCGATTCACTGTAAATGTCCGGGTCCGAACCGGTAGCGGTCTGAAAATCCTATATTGAACATTAATAGGCCCTACATGGGTGTATAAATAATGGCCCCCCGTTTTTTCCTCCCCTAGATATCGGGAAGGGGGTACGAAAAAACGAAAGGGGGGTCATGGGACTACGTGACCCAGTCGGTTCGATTCACTGTAAATGTCCGGGTCCGAACCGGTAGCGGTCAGAAAATCCTATATTGAACATTAATAGGCCCTGTATGGGTGTATAAATAATGGCCCCCATTTTTTCTCCCTAGATATCGGGAAGGGGGTAGGGGGAAACGAAAGGGGGTCATTGGGCTACGTGGCCAAGTCAGTTCGATTCACTGTAAATGTCCTGGTCCGAACCGGTAGCGGTCAGAAAATCCTATATTGAACATAAATAGGCCCTGCATGGGGGTATAAATAATGCCCCCCCATTTTTCCTCCCCTAGATATCGGGAAGAAGGTAGGAGGAAACGAAAGGGGGGTCATGGGGCTACGTGGCCCAATCGGTCCGATTCACTGTAAATGTCCGGGTCCGAACCGGTAGCGGTCAGAAAAACCTATATTGAACATTATTAGGCCCTACATGGGTGTATAAATAATGGCCCCCTTCCCCCCTAGATATCGGGAAGGGGGTAGGGGGAAACGAAAGGGGGGTCATGGGGCTAAATGCCCCAGTCGGTCCGATACACTGTAAATGTCCGGGTCCGAGCCGGTAGCGGTCAGAAAATCCTATATTGAACATTAATAGGCCCTGCATGGGTGTATAAATAATGCACCCCCCCATTTTTTCCTCCCCTAGATATCGGGAAGGGGGTAAGGGGAAACGAAAGGGGGGTCATGGGGCTATGTGGCCCAGTCGGTTCGATTCACTGTAAAAGTCCGGGTCCGAACCAGTAGCGGTCAGAAAATCCTACATTGAACATTAATAGGCCCTGCATGGGTGTATAAATAATGGCCCCCCATTTTTTCCTCCCCTAGATATCGGGAAGGGGGTAGGGGAAATTGAAAGGGGGGTCATGGGGCTACGTGGCCCAGTCGGTTCGATTCACTGTAAATGTCCGGGTGCGAACCAGTAGCGGTCAGAAAATCCTATATTGAACATTAATAGGCCCTGCATGGGTGTATAAATAATGGTCCCCATTTTTTCCTCCCCTAGATATCGGGAAGGGGGTAAGGGGGAAACGAAAGGGAGGTCATGGGGCTACGTGGCCCAGTCGGTTCGATTCACTGTAAATGTCCGGGTCCGAACCGGTAGCGGTCTGAAAATCCTATATTGAACATTAATAGGCCCTACATGGGTGTATAAATAATGGCCCCCCATTTTTTCCTCCCCAAGATATCGGGAAGGGGGTACGAAAAAACGAAAGGGGGGTCATGGGACTACGTGACCCAGTCGGTTCGATTCACTGTAAATGTCCGGGTCCGAACCAGTAGCGGTCAGAAAATCCTATATTGAACATTAATAGGCCCTGCATGGGTGTATAAATAATGGCCCTCATTTTTTCCTCCCCTAGATATCGGGAAGGGGGTAGGGATAAACGAAAGGGGGGTCATGGGGCTACGTGGCCCAGTCGGTTCGATTCACTGTAAATGTCCGGGTCCGAACCGGTAGCGGTCAGAAAATCCTATATTGAACATTAATAGGCCCTGTATGGGTGTATAAATAATGGCCCCCCATTTTTTCTCCCTAGATATCGGGAAGGGGGTAGGGGGAAACGAAAGGGGGTCATTGGGCTACGTGGCCCAGTCGGTTCGATTCACTGTAAATGTCTTGGTCCGAACCGGTAGAGGTCAGAAAATCCTATATTGAACATTAATAGGCCCTGCATGGGGGTATAAATAATGCCCCCCCCATTTTTCCTCCCCTAGATATCGGGAAGAGGGTAGGGGGAAACGAAAGGGGGGTCATGGGGCTACGTGGCCCAATCGGTCCGATTCACTGTAAATGTCTGGGTCCGAACCGGTAGCGGTAAGAAAATCCTATATTGAACATTAATAGGCCCTGCATGGGTGTATAAATAATGGCCCCCATTTTCCTCCCTAGATATCGGGAAGGGGGTAGGGGGAAACGATAGGGGGTTCATGTGGCTAAATGGCCCAGTCGGTCCGATACACTGTATATGTCCGGGTCCGAACCGGTAGCGGTCAGAAAATCCTATATTGAACATTAATAGACCCTGCATGGGTGTATAAATAATGCCCCACCCTCATTTTTACTAAGTCACGTACCGACCGGGTGGGGCATGTAGCCAACTGATCCTTCTGTTTGTGCCACCTGCTGACTTTTGGATTGAAAGGGGAGGAAAAAGTTCGGAAGCACTTTCTATGTACTTATACAGGGCCGTTTATTGTATATTACGACATATTGGGACGGCCACCGGACCGAACTCGAAACTTAGTCACGGTCCGACAGGTTGGGACATGTAGCCCACTTATACGACTGTTTGTGCCACCTACTGACTTTTGGATCGAAAGAGGAGGGAAAAGTTCGGAAGCACTTTCTATGTACTTTTACAGGGCCGTTTAATGTATATTGCAACATATTGGGACGGCCACCGGACCGAATCCCGATACTAAGTCACGGTCCGACCGGGTGGGGCATGTAGCCTACTTTATGTCACAGTTGAATATTGAACGATTTTCTGTTGAATATTAATATAAACGAATGTCAACCGAAAGTCAATCGAATATTAACCGAATGTCAATCGAATGTCGAATAAGTAACCAACTTCACATTGCTCCCTATATATAGTAATTTTAGCACATCAACGATAAAACTGACGATTGTTAAAGGGAGAAGGGAATGTAAGCAAATTGTGGCACCTCAAAACTAAAAGTGCTTATGTTCCTAAAACCTTTGTTTTGAATTAAAGAAAATCAAATGGTAGCAAGCATTAGATTTAAAATGATTAAAATGAACATGGACAATAATGTTATTTTCTTTATAAAAATAACGGATTTGATGAGCATCCGATCATTGACAATGCAATGGATGTGTTGAAACAGGCATACCCTATCGGGGCATCTGATTTCACTCTTGTTGACACAAGTTTGCGTTGCTGATTACAGTTTAGTTTGATCGTGTTTTATGCCCTATCCATGAAAGTAGAGGGGCATATAGTGTTAAGGTCTGTTCGTCCGTCCGTTCGTCCGTCCGTCCCAATATATCCAAATTCCCACTTACTTACAAATGCCACACCAATCATATTGTTATGGAAGGTACACCTAGTGATTCTAAGCACAATGCATGCTTCAGATGCTGGCTGTGACTTATATTTTCTGCATGAATGACCACTTATAGAAGAATGTTTAAAGTTTTTAAGAACAACTTCATGGTTTAGTCATTGTCGAAAAAAATAAATGTTGCAAGATGGGGCATTATGTCTGTTGGACATATTCTTGTTTTTTTTCATGTTGCTTGTTTCTTTTTGAATCAATTGATTTTGTCTTTGCATTGTTGGACTTCCGATATCCGAATGAATGTTCTTTTGAATACTTTCCGGTTCGCAGTGTGTGCATGAGTATGAACTTTTTAGCTGCGTCCGTTGAGCTAACTCTTATAGAACTTAACACATAGATCTATAACATAAAAAGGGTATTGTGTTGTCCTTTCTGAAGGACTACACGTATATCATTTCTAGAGACCAAACCGTTATGATCAAGACACATATATCAGCGCAATTACAATAGAAAATATTTTGATGTAGAAAAGGTGTATGCTAAGAAAACCTGCATAAATCAGCAGCAATTTAAAAACCCACAATGGAAAACAGACAGCGTCAAGCCTTCAAATTACTATTTAACAGCAACAAAAGAATGATGTTAAGACTTTTATGTAAGTTCTATTGAAATTAACTTATATAAATATCTATAAATAACTACATTTGCATGTTTTATCATTTGTATTTAAATTGAAACTAATTCAAACCTGAGAAAAGCTTAATTATCTGAGTTCAAACCAAGGTTTAAAATAGTGATTTAATATCTAGATTTGACATTTGCAAATCTTTACAACAAGAAGTAAATGTATCAAATAGTGAAAAAAATCATTATTGGCATAAATTTAAAAAAAATTCTAAATAAAACATTTTTTTTTATGAATGTATTATTTTTTAATTCATTCTGTTTTTCCGTTTTCAGTTTTTCCGTTCCGTTTTCCGTTCCGTTTTCCGTTCCGCCTTTTACACAGGAAAAAATTAGATATATGTCTGACGTACGTTAATAAAAACGTGCGTCTGACGTAGTGCACAAACGTACGTTAAACATACGTTTCTAACCGCTGAATGGTAAACGTACGTCAAATTATTGTAAAAACATATGTCAGAGGTACGTTTTTTAAATGTGCGGTAAACGTATGTTTACCATACGTCAGACATATAGTTTCCTAAAATGTATGAAGTTAGTAAGTTATTTATTTAGTTTGTTTTATTATGAAATAAAAATATTGCCAAGATAAATTTTTAACGTGCGTCAAACGTAGGCGGTTAGAAACGCCAATTTAATATGCGTCAGATGACATGCGTTTAACGTACACCAGACGCACGTTAAACGCAGTCAACATTTTGCCTGTGTAGCAACACCCGTTGATAGGTACCCATCAAAAGTTATCAAAGTGTAGAAATATTAATATACAAATTGAAGATAGTTTTAAAGAAACTGTAAAATCAGCAAAGCTTTTAGGTGTAACAATTGATTTTTGTTAAACATTGTCAATACTTATAGACATTGTAATTAATAAAATTGCAAAGAAGCTTGGAATACTGAAGCGTTTAAGAAATTTTATGTCAAAGTAAGCTTTGCTTAAAATGTACATTGTGTCATTTTTCCGCATTTCAATTACTGCTGTACCATTTGGTCTGAAGCAAAAAATGTATCGAATATTAATAAATTGTTTAAACTACAAAAAAGGCAGCTTGCACTATTTTAAATGTAAGAAATGTTATGACTCCATCAATAGATCTTTTAACAATGCTGAAATGGGTACATATGCAAGATCACTTTGTTTATAGAAAAGCCATATTGCTTTTTAAAGTTTTAAAAAGTCTAAAACCTGAATACATGAATGTTTTTAAATTTGTACATGAAGTTAGCACAAGAAGAATACGCCAAAGTGATAATAATTTAATTTATATACCTTAATCACGGACTGAATATCATAAAAGGTCATTTCAAATTTGTGGTGGTAATTTTTGGAACAGTCTTTCAATAAATATTCGTAGCAGTACTACAATAGAATCTTTTAAAAAACAATATCTACTTGAGTATTTTAATAGGTAATATATGTAATTCTACATGAATATTGTTGTACATTACAAGTGATATTTTGTTATCATTATTATGCTCATACTTTTATTCTATACTAATGTATGTTGTACAATATGTATATAATGCAGGACCACATTTTAAACTACTTGTATACTTAATTGTGTTTATCCTGTTGAAATAACGGCATTTAATATTATTATTATTATTATTATTATTATTATTATTATTATTATTATTATTATTATATCGAATTAAAATTAAATTAAAAAGGATCAAATATTTACATCTAACTGTTGAATTAACTTTTGCAAGAGATGCACATGTTTATGTTACTTTTTCTACATATACAGATAAGTGCACACATAACCTGTACACAGGTTAGCATCATGTTGACTTTGTGACTGCTTTCCATGTCTGCTCATGTGTGCTAGAGAAGACATTCAAGTTAACTTGCAATAACTCATGACTGGTCAAATCAGACTTTCGACAGTTTTTATATGACTGATCATAACCAGTCACAAAGCCGTGACTGCTCAAACCAGACCAGTCATTTTAGCAAGTCTGCTCCAACCGGTCTCAGTTTAAAAGTCGTCTATTCAATTTGTACATTAACCATTTATTATAATATTTAAAATAATTTCGTTTAGGTGGTAGAACATGGACTTTGTACTATAAAAGTTTTAACGCAGACTTGTCACAAATTTTACTTGACCAGACTTGTCACAAGAACGCGACTACTTTTTAAAAAGCAGACATTGAGTTATGACTGCTTTTCAAGTTAACTTGGAACCAGTCGCGCGACTGCAGTTGCACGACCAGTCACAATAGAACTTGAAGTTAACATTATGTCTGTTTTTCAAGGGATGAACACATATTATAGGTTAAAACAAATTCAAACACAAAACATTCAGACAGTTCTTACGTCTTATTATCTTATATCTGCGGAATCCTCTCTAAATTTTAAAAAGACAATATCATGGTCTGATATCACAGGCATTTTTTTCAGTTCTTGGTTGGGTTATCAAAAGTGTTTCCAAAGTCATAGTGGTTCTTTTGATATGTAGCTTTTGATTTTACAACTCCGTTGTCCCAATCCCAACACGGGAGGTTAAAGTTTCCCTCAATAATAATTGCTGAGTTTTCATTGAGGTTGCTCTTCTAACTGCAGTATCAAACCACCAAGTTTTTTTTTGTCAGATGTTTATAGTAAGATGAGATGTTATCTTGAAAAGTACTTTTCATTAGGTTGTAGCAGTGTTCCAGCTAGGCTGTTTTCAGAGGGCGGTCCGCCCGCCTGCCTTTGCCTCCGCCCGATTGCCCTTTTCAGGATACCTGCCGGTTTTCATCTCCGCCCTGCCCTTTTTGATCGTACATTGCCTTTTTCAGTCAATCGTACATAGTTTGTGTATTGAGAATGAAACAATTTGTGATAATTGAATTGCATATTTACAACCCCAAGCCAATTAACAAATTAAATAAACATGTGTTATCTAGTCAATTAATTAAGGTATCTAATTTGATTAATCAATTTCAATTACAGGTAAGTTGTCCGATTGCACAGTAAATTTCTCTGCCTCCGTAATGATAATTGTGCACAAATCAGAATCTGAACCCATCTGGATGTTTTCTATTAAAAACAACATTAAATGTGCGCTTTTATTGAAAAATAGAAACGATGTTGATGGATTTGTGAAAAGCTCCATCATATTTTTTTGTTTACAAATAATGATAGGAAGCGGAAGTTAAAAACTATACACGAATTGTGACCGGAATGGTACTAAATCTCCGGATTTTACTAGCAAATTCAATAAAAATCAAATGGGTTTTCTTAATCTTTTCTTGGGCTAACATTCAAGAATTTTAGCACTGATAGAATGTATGAATGTAATGAAAAGCCTAAAGTCTTGTTATAGAAACAAGAGGCCACCCGAATATCAAAAGTCCGAAAGGGCAGAGACAAAACCAGTAAACACCAACAAGAACGGGACAAAAACAGACAACATGTAAAACATGGAAACACAAAATAACTGAATATCAATCAACAACGCGAACTCCAGTCGAAACAAGAGTGAACTCAGAACTTCGAAGACCAACAAGACGCCAAAATATGACTGACCTTATCCCATTTGTCAGTACTCATAATCCGTGTAATCCCAACATGTACAATATTATTCGAACAAGTCTTCCACTTCTCCACCAAAACGAAGAACTGAAAACTCTGTTTCTGGTCGATTCAATGCTGAAGAGCAAGCGAGTACCGAAAAATCCCCAAAAAATGTTAACTTGAGCTCGATTTGGGAATGATAAACCGTTTACAGTCAAGATATGTAATAACAGATGATGCGGACTTGGCAAGAACCTATATGTTGGTGAGAAACTTGAACTGTCAAATGGGTTTACTATTACACCAAACAGAAATATGAGCTGTAATACAGAGAATGTAATTTACTGCGTGGTATGCAATAACTGCAAGGAATGGTATATTGGACAAACGGGAAATTAACTTCGAACGCGATTCACAGTTCACAGACAACAAATTTCGAGACCCGAAACACAGAAGATTGATTTGAGTGAACATTTTTCAAAAAGTTGGAATCTTCTCGACCAACATGCATTTACTATAACTCAAGACTTTACACCGTTATTGACATTAAATAATTTGCCTTTTTATTAAACTTTTCTTGGTGTTTCGCTGTTTTAAGCAAATCTCCCAAGGATGAAAAATCAATTGATCGATCAACATCAGTGGTATTTGCAGGGTCCAGCTCTTCAGAAGTCCAACCCAACTTATTAGTTCTCATTGTGCATTTTAAAACTTTTGCACTCTTTTCATATCTTGTAGGCATGTGTTTTCTCTGAGCCGGCACAAGGCCGACTGATTTTTTAATTTTTTTCTGCGGATAATTTGTTGCTGTAAAGGTTATACGAGGTCACTAACCTGTGTGACCTTCCTTCCTATCTAAAAATATCATAACATGTGGTGGAATCTTTATTAAATTAATCAATAACATTCTTCTCCATGTTATCGATTTATGTTACTTCTTTGCTTTAGTAGACATGCTTTCAATCTTCCACTTCTATCATGTTTTATTGCTTAATAATAACTTGTGCAATTCAGATCATTTATCTGCAGATTTAATATATTCTTTCAAATATATTGATGTTTTAATGTCAACGACATGATGTCTCGAGTATGCATGGATCGTCCTGAGAAAATCTCGACTCAGGGCGATGCGCTCGGGAGAGACTCCATGTGTGGCAAGGCCACAAACTAACAATTTTCAAAAAGTTGGAATCTTCTCGACCAACATGCATTTACTATAACTCAAGACTCAAGTTGAAAGTTAGAAAAATGAACGGCAGTATCCTAGAACATGAAAAAATGGAAGAAGAAATCCAAAGTGGTCAAAAGGACCTTATTAGACCAAGTTTTCTTAGTGGAGAGAATGATAGTGTAGAAAGTAAAAGGGACTGTGAAGACACATGTTCTGTAGTGAAAGAACTTAGATATCTGATGGAAGTGAAGTATAACATTAACACTATACAAGAAGGGATTAATCTGGCAAAATCCACAAACATCTTACCTCCTTACCTGGAGGTAAATATAAGATTTACTCCTCTAAGAACAATATCAAAGAAGATGTGAGGGGATTAACAAGAGTCATCCGAACCAACCTATTACAGGACTTATCAGCATCTTTGGCTAAACAAGTGAGAGAAGTAGCCGTGGAAATGGAGGCTATTATTGAAAGAGCGGATGCTGATTTACAAGCTAAGCAGTTGTTTGAAGAAAGACGGCAATTATTTGCTACCTGTGAGGAATTAAAGCAAGAGTTCAAGGAGAAGCTTGTGAAGTACAAGGACACTCTGTCGAAGCGACCGGGAGTCACCAAACCTAAGGACAAATTTAAAAGGAAATAGAGTTGCCAGATGTGTTGAAGGATTTACTTCTGTATTACGTTAAAATTAATAATTTCTAAGTTCGATCATTGTTTCTGGATTTAATTGTATCAAGGAGTATTATTTAAATTTATTCTGGTTTTGTGTTTTGTTAGTAATTTAAGGTGGGTGGTACTTATCTAGTGCGCATGTCCTGGTTCTTAGTAGATCGTGCGGCAATATTGTTTAATTTCAGTTTGAGTAGTTATGGGATATAGACGTTTCAGTAAGTCTTATAAGAATCGGAAAAGAAGGGTAAAGAATCGTACCCGTAAATTTATTAAGAGAACTCGAGCTGAGTTCAATAAGTAATTCATTCTGAATTTATCTAAGAAAAAACTTAGTGTTGATGAGAAAGCGATATGAGAAATAATGAAACCTACAAAAAAGAAATGCATCCTTTATATATCAATACTGGGCATATCCCTCCCAAAGGTAATACTGCCCTTGAGAACTACATTATTGACACAATGTTTAAAATTTCGAGACTGGAGGTCAAACCACATAGAAACAATTTATCTAAACAAGAGCGTATAGCTCTAAAACAGCTTAGTCATAATTCAGAAATTTATATTTCTAAAGCAGACAAAAATGCCACTACTGTAATCATCCCAAAAGACCAATATATCAAATCGGGTGAAGATCACCTGCAAGGTATTCATTACATAGAAATTGATAAACCAACCACAGAAGAAATATCAAAACTTATTATGTCAATTGTAGAACAATTGCATAAGAACAAAGAAATAGAAAAAGAAACATACAATTTCTTAAAAAACAGCAAAAATCCAAGACACGGGTATTTATATTTTTTACTCAAAATCCACAAAGTAGATCCAGACTTGGTACAAAACATTCTAAGACAAGGGTACTGTAATATGAATATATCTATTCAATACAGGCCAATCATTAGTAAATGTAACTCTCCTACACACAGAATTGAAAAATTCTTAGATTTAATTTTCAAACCAATCTTAAAGAGTGAGGAGTTTTACATACAAGATTCTAAAGTTGAATCGCATACCATTAGAGGTAATTGCCTCCTGATTGCTTACGATGTTACATCTATGTACACTAATATGCAAATCAAAGATCTGCAAGAAACTTTGGTTAACAAGTTAAGAGAGGTACAAAAAGAATCCTATGGATTCAAGGTCCCTAGCAGTAATTATTTAGAAAGATTAATCAAAATAGTATTTGAGAATAATGAATTTGAGTTCAATGGCCGCTACTATAAACAGATTATACATGTTATAGGCGCGCCGATGGGAGGAATTCTTTCTCCAGTCTGCACAGATCTCCATCTGGCTGCAATTCTAAAAATAGCATTATCTAAATTCCAATACAAAAATCACATTAATTTAATGTGTCAATACAGAGATGATGGCTGGTTCTATTTCACAGGAGGCCGACAACAGGTGACTTCTTTAGAATAGCAAATAGTATCAACCCATTATTAAAGTTTACCTATGAGGTATCAGAGTCTAGCATGACATTTCTTGATGTAGAAGTGTATAAAGGTGAAAGGTTCTATGAGCATGGAATCTTAGATATTAGATCACATATAAAAAAGACAGAAACCTATCAGTATCTGCAACCCTCTAGCTGTCACCCAAGTAGTACGTTTAAGGGTATTAAAACAGGTGAAACTTTGAGATATATGAGAAACAATAGCTGTGAACAAAATCTTATGAATCATTTAATAAATCTAGAAAGCAGATTAACTGATAGAGGATACAATAAAACAACCACTGAAAACTGTATACGAGAAACTCTGAATAGAACTACTAGACTTCAGACTCTGTCTAATAGAGTTAAGAAAGGTGAAATACCTCTAACACTAGTTACTAAATATAATCCAGCAGTTAAAGGATTGGGGAGAGCCCTAAGAATGCACTGGAATACAATTCAAGATGATGCAAAATGCAAGAAAATATTCACGAAAATACCCATAATAGCTTATAAAAGAAACAAAAATATTAAAGAATTCTTTGCCGATACTAGGCATTAGAGGGAGACTTTTGACAAGGGACCCTTGTTGGGTAATTTATGTAAGACCTAACAGAAAATCCTGAAACACCGTAGAGATAGATGACATTTTAACATAAGCAAATTTTCAAAAAGTAAAAAAGAAAGATCTGAGAAAACGGTGTAAAGTCTTGAGTTATAGTAAATGCATGTTGGTCGAGAAGATTCCAACTTGTTGAAAGATATTTGTGCACGTAGCAGTAATTACTCTATATTCCCGTTTTATAAACAGTATACGTTAACCCCCCCTTTTTTATTCTGTCTTGTATTTTAATTACTCCCCTATTTTATATAATGTCACTGACGTCGCCGGTAACGACATTACGGACAACATCACATTCGCCTTAAGATTGCCAGAAGACATGATATTAATAGCGACATTTTTGTGATATAAATTGTGATTTTCTGTGCATTATGGATCTAATAAAGTTTATTGCAAATCTTCATTTTTTCTTACATATATTTCTGTGCACGAAAAAAAACTATTATTTATTCTATATATTTATATATAAATTGAGGTCTCTAGGACTCCGTATGACAACCCCGCCTACCATATAATGCATGCCGCTTATAGCGTGACGCTACGGTGACTCCCTAAAAAAGGAGTTCATATAACGTCCTTATAAACGCCATGCATTACACACCCCGGAATCTACTATTTTTGAGTATAGTATAATCGCTAATGCTATAGGGTCGTTCCGAAGTAGCGATTTTTCAACCAGCGGACGCCCGTACAACAGAGTTTTTTTATAAATTGAAGTCTCTAGGACTCCGTACGGTGAATTTCCTAAAGTTGTCAGTAAATTCATGTATTTACTGGGCGATTAGGAAATACATGTATTTCCTGAGTTGACCAGTAAATACGTGTATTGACTGATTTTTCTTGCATATTTTACACTTATTTAATGGACATGGTTGATGACACAAAATGTAGTGTCCAACTTCAATCTTTAGGTTTAGAACATCAGATTTTGTTTATGATTAACATTTATTAAGGGTTTAATTATTTTACAAGCTTTTAGGTAATTATACTAAATGTGTATAGTAAGCTTTGTGAAACCTTTTTATTTTTTAAGTGGTGGTGAACCTCCATAATAATGCGCAGCGACGCTAAGTTTGTCAATAAAAGCATACTATAAAGCGCTCAGAACCTGATGTCGGATCAGGCTGCTTGGTGCAAAGAGCGACTTGGACGTGTGCCCAAGGCGGTAGAATGATGAATTCCTGGGTCTTCACGGTATAATGGGGAAAACCTGATCCCAAACCGTAGTACATCATATTGTTAGGAAATATGTCACGTTTCTCGCACGTTGAAGAACGCAACTTCAGTGATCGATAACAGAAGGACCGATATGATCCCCAACAGGACACTAAATAACATCATTCTACCCATCTCTCCATCCTTGTGTTCATCATCATCATTTTATGCTCATTCTGTCATCCCTTCCATGTTCATTTCCCTGATAGTCAAATTTGTGTTGTGCTGCTAGCTTCTGTCTGTTTTGTTTATGAATGTAATATTGTCTTACAAAATGAAACAAACAACAATTTACTTTATCAAAATAAGATTGAATTAGAAACAAAATGGTGTAATATGCATATACTTTATGGTCGTTATTTATGAAAGTATTTACCATAAGTGATTGCGTGAATTGGTGTTTTACGTCCTTGCAACACTATATAGGTTATTTGAAGGCGATAAACATTAAAAATATGATAAATGAACTTGAGATGATGATGAGATATATTGGTGGGGGATTGGAAACATAAATTTTAAAGTTTGAAGACCACAGGAAAAGGGGCGGAAAAATGGCACTACTTGGCAGTCCAAAATGGATCTTTTACATGTACGTACATAAAGCGTGACACTCGCCACACACATTAGAACACTTTGGTCAGAGGTCAGGCTTTCCGCTAACTATGGTCAGAGGTCAGGCTTTTCGTTTTATAAAACTGACAAACCCCGCGGACTAGGGGAACCTATTCAGCCACCTTGGGTACACACTTGGTCACTCTGTGCGATGAGCACTAACCCGATGTCAAAATATCAAGACACTTATTCGCCTCTTACGACAAGCTAGGCTTTATTGTGGACCTATTCGCCACCTGTGCACCGCACGCAACTATAAACCATAAAGCTATATATAATATGTAACAAAATTGAAGATGTTCGGAAAAAAGTACAATTCACAGACATGTCAAAGTGAAAAATAATAAAACGCTAATAACACTGTTTTTGTATCAATAAAAACGTGTGAAATCTCTAAAAAAAAAGTAAAGGAATTTCATGTATTTACTGACCATTTTAGTAAATATATATTTTGGACGAAAATAGTCCATATTATCACATGACTAGTACCAAGTTTGTGATATTAGTGCACATTGAATACTTGATGGAATTACAAAAGGATGACTGTTCGGAAAAGCTAATTTAATACGGAAAGAAGAATTATAAAAGCCATCTTCACAATTAATAATTGTTAAAGTTGTGCTGCTAAGATGATTTGGCCCCAAACATTTTTTTTGGATGGTGGGTTTGAATTAACTCAACTTTTTGCTCATTAAGAGTGAATCCGGACTTTGGTTGCTATGTTTTTTACCAAACGATGGAATCGCTTGGATACATTAAACAAAATTACTATTTACTATTTACTTTTTTATACGCTATAATATTTGTGGTCTTTTTTATCAAAACCACGGAAAACACTAAAATGAGATACTACACATATCATAAATATTTATAGAATTAAAGTTACGAGAACAAATGTTAGTATTGTCGCCTATGGAAATTCATTTAGTATCATTGAGCCATTTACTGGGTGCCTAAGTAAATTCACTTATTTACTTAATTTCAGTAAATACGTGTATTTACTGATTACACATATTTACTGTAACATATATATATCTTTCAACAGTTTATAACCCCAATTGGTGCTCGAAGCTTGAGAGGTGAAAAGTTATCCCTTCAGACAGTAATTTAAAATTCGTCTCCCGGGTGACTTGAGAGCAGCAGGTCCAGAATAGCCTATGTTAGTAAATAGAAGGGAAAAGTCAAAAAAGATTTTCCGGTGTGTGTTCACAATTATAAACTTCCGGTGTACAAAATGTCATGTGACATGATATGGCAGGACTCATTCATTTATTATTAAGTCGCCCAAAACAAAGTTTGGGAGACTTATTGTTTTTGCGCCGTTTCTTCTTATTATTATTATTATTATTATTACAAGTGTGACCGTGTATATAAATATTCAAAGGGGTTTTTGATTTCTTTTAAATATTTATGTATTGTCCACTGAAATGTATACGCTGTTTTATGATTAACAGGTACTGGCTACCCTTTCAGATGACCTGAAATGCAAGTAAATATTGTTCAGTTGTTATCCCAGCTATGACGAGGAAGTTGAAATAAAGTTTTTCCTGGATGTTCAGTTCATTCTTGCTTCGTCATGCGTTCATGTTGCTGATAGCGGTTGTATAATGTTTTTTGTTTATTGTATTGTTTGAATTACCGATTATTTTCGTAATTCGATCGTGGCTTTAGGAACATACAGATGAAACGCTTTTGATTTTGATCTATACTGGCATTTTTCATACAGTCATATGTCTATCTTTTTGTTATATAATCGGTCTGACGGCCTAGTTGAGTAAAATAAATTCCTGCAATGGTTGTTTGACATGATCGATTTCCTCTTATGTCAGTATATGTGCTTCTTTTACTTCTACAAGACCCATTTTACACATATTTCCATCAACTGAATATAAAAACGGTCTATAATTTGTATCGCGAAACTTGATTTTTTGTCCTCAGTGCTTTAAGGTACATTTCTACAATAAATAAATAAAAATAACAATAGTCTCAACGTTTTACCTTTTACTTATTGAAACGCTACATAAAAGGTTATTTGTATGGTTAAAACTCGACCTTTGTATAAACCTGCGACATCCTTTTGAAAAGAAAACATGTTTTAATATAAGGCTAAATGCTTCAGTCTATAGTCGAATGATTTCACATAGAAATCTTTCGGTTACATTTGTTTTTAAATTTTAAAGCATACACAAAACACAATCCCTCATTTAAAGACAAGACAGATAGAAGCAATATTTCAACCGGTTAACTTCTTATAAATTGATCAAAAGACTTTATAAATGTTTATAGAAAGTATTTACAAAGTTCCTTGAAAAATTATGCATCTTGATTTAAACCACTTTTTATAAGAGACCTACGATTTGAAAAGAAGCGGGCTTGTTTGTTTTCCTCAACGTTTTGCATGATGCCAAATATTTTGGTAGCAATTTTTTAAATAATGGATCAACGACAAAAATGATAAGATTTCGTTAAACATGACAGGAAGTAGATGAGCAACACATCTAAAATCAAATCCCAAGTAAATGCAAACCTCCCTACTTTTTTTCTATTGTGAAGGTTACCATTCCAGCCTGTTGATCTCAAAGGAGCAACAACAATTCTTTCAAACACATGCGCACTTTCACTTATCTTTTGTATACTTTCATATATAACAATGTGTTTGAGGATACTTCAATCTGATATGTTGATAAATTTCCAGATATACCCTTAAATTTAGAATATTTCCGTTTTACGCTAGTTTTAAACTTTATGTAGAATTCAATATCATATTTTTAATAACGTTAATTACCATATAAGACTTCGAAAGTTAATATGATAATTGATTATGGTGTAAAATAACAAATCCTAAACGAATTTTACAGATCCCAGCGCTTCACTCCTCAAACGCCGCAAAATGGTTTTGCTAGATCCAATTCATTATTTCCATCGTTCAAAGTAATGGATGGGAATCGTAGCCCAAACGGAGGGTCACGAAATTAGGGGTACGTTATCTTAACTTATGTTATACAAGCCAATGATGATGCTGCATACCAAATATCAAGAGATTGTGATACGTAGTTGTCGAGGATATTATTTCGAAAATATTTTTCCGACCGGCACGGCGCACGCCCGAAATTAATAATTTTATTACCGGGATTTTTCACTTGAACAAGGCCTAAATTTTTGCCGTTCAATAAAACTCATTTGTAACCGCTTTGAACGAAACCGCAAATCTGTCGAAAAAAATGGTCGGCCCTTAAACCATAATTCGATTTGCAACTATGCTTCATATTTATTTGCAAAATACACCCATATGGGTCAAAGAAGAAACAAAAACATGTAAAATACAAAACATATACAGAAAACAACAGAGTATACAAAACATTAACATATGGAGTTACAGTTTTGAGAACATTTTGATCAATGTGGACCCTATTTTCGTAGTACCAATGACTGCTTTCTAAAGTCGCACACAATAGGAATATATATTGCATCAATTTTGATATTTGGAAAGTTTCCCACAAATTGTGTAAACATTGTCACGTCCGCATGTTCTCATTCAGTAGAAAAAGCGATGAAACTATCTGAATCCCCACAATAACATTGTAAAAGATAATATGTTTCCTTTTTTTCTCGAAATGTTATAATTGTCAAAAGTATTTGTACAAAAAATGTATAAATAAAAATAACAACAAAGTTCCAGACAATAAATTTTGCTACGCCAGACGCGCGTGCGTTTCGTCTATTTAAGACTCATTAAGTATTGTACAAACTATTTTACTAAGGGACTGACCATTTAAGTTGAAGGGGCGGGCTTGGTTTTTTCCTAAAAAAAAATTTTCAAAATTATTTTTGATGAAACAAATATTGTGGCAGCAGAGGGTAAGAAAAAAAATATTATGAAGAAGGATTTCTGCCATATAAAACAATGATAATAACTAAAAAAAACAATTCTGTTGTGACGCCTTTGAAAAATAAATATTTTTTACGGCGGGGAAATTTTTTTCTGACCAAAACAAAAAACCAAGCCCCCCCCTTTCAAGTTAAATTGTCTCTCCCTAATAAAATAAAGTTTAATAAAAACATTTTGTAAATATTTAAAAACTAGATCGACGTGTTTGAAATTTAAAATATATATCAAATATAAAATAACGTATAATTATGTTCTTTAAAATGACAAATACTTACCTAAAAAGCAGATAAACCAATCCCGAATACATCGATCCTTTGACGGCAAGTTTACATAAAAGTGACCACGTGAAATTTCAATTGCCTTTCTATACCAAGGGGTCAAACCGGATGCTCTTGACCTCATACCGGGTTTATCTTTCGGAATATCATCTAGATAATTCCTTTATAAGTATACTAAAGGGAAAGGTTGATTGAGGGCTTTAACCAGGTGAATATCTATAATTAACATTGATGTAAACTTGCAAGGGGTCAAACCATGTACTGTTGATCTCTCACCGGGCGTAGCTTTCTGATTTATCTTTCTCAGATATTATTGGTTGATTAAAACTGGGAAATCCCCTAGTATATTTCTGTCTTGCTGGCGAAGATAATGGCTTCCATGACCTAATTCAAAACCTGTCCGCATCAAAAGTTAACAGGCCGATTGCAATTTTATTTCAACTTCTATCAAAATTATCTTACACTTGATTCTAGAAATAAAACATGTCTTAATCCAATGGTGTATTTATTTTTTTGCTGCAACAAATAATACGCTCCCGAAGGGAGCGATAATGGTAGAAATGTCAATATTTTAGTTGTACTATGAGCTGAATTTTCCTTCAACGTCCGGTATAGCACGCGCTTGATTTCCCGAACTTTCGGCGTCTTTTTAACGTTTTTATCTTTAAAAATTTTAGACGTCATAAAACGCTCACGTAACCCACAAGAAAAGCTAGTTTGTTTTTATTTTGGAACCAAAAAAATTAAATTAATTGAAACCTCGGGAGCGTAACAGGTTTAACCTGCCTCATATTAAAGGCTAAACTATCAATAGAAGTTAAGTTTTTTACCACATTATTTGTATATTTATATATAATTATGTCTCCCAAACACTATGTGTTGGGATACATATTGCTTTTACTCTGTTATTATTATTATGTCCCCGAACACGAAGTGTTGGGGACATATTGTTTTTGCTCGGTTTCTTATTATTATTATGTCTCCCCCCACTTTTGTGGGGAGACATATTGTTTTTGTCGTGTCCGTCCGTCTGTCCGTCCGTCTGTCCGTCCATCTGTCCGTCTGTCCGTCACAAAGTTTGTCAGCGCAACTCCTCTGAAACTACTGAACCGAATTCAACGAAACTTGGTATATAGGAAGAACATCATATGTAGTTGTGCATATTACCAGGAAATTTTGATCCTCAAATTTTTGTGGGAGTTATGGCCCTTTGAACTTAGAAATTTGCTGAAAATCCTCATTTATCATCTTGTCAGCGCAACTCCTCTGAAACTACTGAACCGAATTCAACGAAACTTGGTATATAGGAAGAACATCATATGTAGTTGTGCATATGACCAGGAAATTTTGATCCTCAAATTTTTGTGGGAGTTATGGCCCTTTGAACTTAGAAATTTGCTGAAAATCCTCATTTATCATCTTGTCAGCGCAACTCCTCAGAAACTACTGAACCGAATTCAACGAAACTTGGTATATAGGAAGGACACCATATGTAGTTGTGCATATTACCAGGAAATTTTGATCCTCAAATTTTTGTGGGAGTTATGGCCCTTTGAACTTAGAAATTTGCTGAAAATCCTCATTTATCATCTTGTCAGCGCAACTCCTCTCAAACTGCTGAACCGAATTCAATGAAACTTGGTATATAGGAAGGACACCATATGTAGTTGTGCATATTACCATGAAAATTTGATCATCAAATTTTTTTGGGAGTAAGGGCCTTTTGAACTTGGAACTTTTTGGGGAAACGGGGGGAGACATCGTTTTTGTAGGCAAAAACAAACTTTAATTTTTTTTTATTATTATTATTCTTAGTATTCCTTAGTGTGAACTTGTCCGCTCGATTTAAAGAACATCTTTAAAGGTAGGAAGCTGAAACTTCATATATTAAGAGTATGGAGTGTGAAATTGTGTAATCAGATTTTTTCGTCAAAATCACGTGACCCCTTATAGGGTAAAAAGGGGCCTGAAAATGGCTCCTCAAAATCAAAGTTGAATTTTCACTGGCATTTCCAAACCGGCTGGATTAGGAAACATTTCTTTCACTATATAGTAGGTATATATAAAAATCTTTATATCTTACAAAAAAAGAATTTTGAAAATCGGACTTACCGTTTTCAAAATATTTGCAAAAATTCGAAAAAGGGGAGATAATTAAATACCACATTATTCGAAATTATATCAAATCAAGTATTTCTAGGTAAAATGTATATACTAAGTATCTAATAATCGCTGAAGACCTTTATACAGCTAATGGTGTAGAAGGATATAGTGTTATGCCAGGATGAATTCTTGGTCTTGAATAAATTTTGGTCAGCTATGGCCAAGAGTTTTCTGTCTAAATTGAAACTTGCTCCGAATTTGATGAAAATTGGTTTTTAAGGTAATAGTGGTATGCAGATTTTATTTTTGGTATCGTAATTTTTTTTTATATCTATGGGATTTAAAGGCGTGAAGTAAAAAATGTGGAAAAACTCAAAATGGCCGCCACTTCCGGAAAATATTTAACTTGCTCCGATTTTAACAAAAGTTGATACGCTCCCGAAGGGAGCGATAATGATAAAAATGTCAATATTTTAGTTGTACTATGGGCTGAATTTTCCTTCAACGTCCGGTAAATAACGCTCGTTTTCCCGAACTTTCAGCGTCATTTTAACGCTTTTGCTTTGAAAATTTCGAACGTCATCAAGCGCATATGTGACCCACGAGAAAAGCTAGTTGGTTTTTATTTTCGAATATATTTTTTAGAATAGATATCGCATTATAAACATTTGCAACAATTATCTATGCTTATAAAATAATTTTAGATACGTTTAACTTCGGGAGCGTCACAGGTTAAAAACCTTTCTCATATTATCTAGGGGTTTTAAAGGATGGCGAATTGAGGCCTGAAGTCGAAAATGTCGAAATATTTAAAATGGCCGCCACTGTGGTAAAAATTCAACTTTGCTCCGATTTTAACGAAAATTGATATCTAGGGGTTTTAAAGGATGGCGAATTCAGACGTAAAGTCGAAAATGTCGAAAAATTCAAAATGGCCGCCACTTCCGGTAAAAATTGAACTTGCTCTGATTTTAAGGAAAATTTATATCTAGGGTTTTAAAGGATGGCGAATTGAGACGTGAAGTCGAAAATGTCGAAAAATTTAAAATGGCCGCCACTTCCGGTAAAAAATCAACTCACTCTGATTTTAACGAAAATTGATATCTAGGAGTTTTAAAGGATGGTAGATTGAGGCAGGAAGTCGAAAATGTCGAAAAATTTAAAATGGCCGCCACTTCCGGTAAAAATTCAACTCACTCTGATTTTAACGAAAATTGATATCTAGGAGTTTTAAAGGATGGCGGATTGAGGCGTAAAGTCTAAAATGTCGAAAAATTCAAAATGGCCGCCACATCCGTTAAAAATTCAACTTGCTCCGATTTTAACGAAAATTGATATGTAGGGGTTTTAAAGGATGGCTAATTGAGGCATGAAGTTGAAAATGTTGAAAAATTCAAAATGGCTGCCACTTCCGGTAAAAATTCAACTCACTCCAATTTTAAAGAAAATTGATATCTAAGCTTTATATTGGATGGCAAACAGGAATAAGCAGGATATTAACAAAGAGGGGTACGTGAGGGGGCTTTGCGATCACAATTATACCTAGTTATTAAGTCGCCCAAAACAAAGTTTGGGAGACTTATTGTTTTTGCACCGTTTCTTATTATTATTATTAAGTCGCCCAAAACAAAGTTTGGGAGACTTATTGTTTTTGCACCGTTTCTTATTATTATTATTATTATTATTATTATTATTCTTCTGATTCTTTATCGTAAAGTTGTCCTCCCTAATACAAGAAAATGGTTCAAGGAAATTGAATAACACTTGTTGGATTGGATAGTGGGTCACTCAAAGGCGTGTAATCAAGTTTTGAAATTTTCAAGATGGCCGCCGTTTCAAAATGGCGGCCGTCGGAAAAAGTGGGCGGAAATTTTTTTTTCATCGGATCGTCTTGAAAATTGGTCATCTGGGTAAAACGGGTATGCTAAATTCAAATCTGCGACCAGATTTGAAATCCGACTTCCGGTTTTAAAATGGCGGCCATTTTACTACACCCGCCCCCCTTAGAAATGTGAACTTTGTCCGATTTCAATGAAATTTTATTTCTATACATATTTTATTGCACTGAATGGGAAGAAAAAGTATCCAAGGCGATTTGGGCGACTTGTGTGTTGGCATCCCAACACAAATTATAGCTAGTTATTCTTCTGATTCTTTATCGTAAAGTTGTCCTCCCTAATACAAGAAAGGGGTTCAAGGAAATTGAATAACACTTGTTGGATTAGATAGTGGGTCACTTAAAGGCGTGCATCCAAGTTTTGAAATTTTCAAGATGGCCGCCGTTTCAAAATGGCGGCCATCGGAAAAAGTGGGCGGAAAATTTTTTTTCATCAGATCGTCTTGAAAATTGGTCATCTGGGTAAAGCGGGTATGCTGAATTCAAATCTGCGACCGGATTTGAAATCCGACTTCCGGTTTTAAAATGGCGGCCGTTTTACTACACCCGCCCCCCCCCCAAAAGGTCAACTTTGTCCGATTTCAACGAAATTTGATTTCTAGACTTATTTTGATGTACTGATTTGAATGGAATACTATCCAAGGCAATTTTGGGCGACTTATGTGTTGGCATCCCAACACAATCAGCACTAGTTATTCTTTTTTTTTCTTCTTTCTTCCGGACATGAAACTGTCCGCAAGGTTTTTTGAAAACGACAAAATGGACTTGCACGAAACTTTGTATGATGGTAGATTGGTTATTGGAGGTGTGCACAGGCATTTCGAAATTTTCAAGATGGCCGCCATTTTTAAAATGGCCGCCACGGCAAAAGGGTACCCTAAAGTTATCTCGGAAACTACTGGATGGATTTTAATGAAATTTGGTATGCTAGTAGAGGGTTTTGAGTAGACTTGATACGTAAAATAAAAATTTTCAAGATGGCCGCCATTTTCAAAATGGCCGCCATCGAAAAAGCAAAAATTGCAAAAATGCTTCGATTTAAACAAAAATTTGTATCTAGGGGTTTTTAAGGATGGCGAATAAGAATACACTATCAAAAATTCATTCGTTTGGGAGACATTTTTGTGTTGGGCATCCCCAACACAGTCAGCACTACTTACTTAATTACGAACTTGTCTTCAACATTTCGAGAAAACGCTTTAACCAATGAAGATGAAACTTGCTAACATGGGTGGAGGGTCACTCAGAGGTGTGTAAGAAGTTTTCAAAATTTTCAAAATGGCCGCCATTTTCAAAATGGCCGCCGTTTAAGATTTTTGGGCCCCTCTCAGATCTCCGAGATGGGTGGTTGGATTTTAATGAAAATTTGTACACAGGTAGAATGATACATCTTGAGCAACATGGTGAAAAAAAATTGACGCACACGTCGCCATTTTAAAATGGATGCCGTTTTACCACACCCGCCCCGAAAAATGTCAACTTTGTCCGATTTTAATGAAATGTTATTTCTAGACTTATTTTGATGCACTGATTTGAATGGAATACTACTATCCAAGGCGATTTTGAGCGACTTCTCTGTTGGCATCACAACAAAAGATTTGGGAGACATATTGCTTTTGTACGCTTTCTTATTAAATCCCCAACCACGAAGTGTCGGGGATTTATTGTGATTGCACCGTTTCTTATTTTTATTCTTCTTCTTTTTCTTCTTCTTCTTCTTCTTCTACTACTTCTTCTTCTTCTTCTTCTGGACCTAACTTTGTCCGTAGGATTTTTCGAAGACGAAAAGACATAGGTCAATGAAACTTACCAGAAAAATAGGTCACCACTAGGAAAGGATCCTTCCGATTTTGAAATTTTGAAAATGGCGGCCATCTTGGATTGGTGGCAATTTTGAATGTGAAAAAAATACAAAATATATTATAAAAAATCACAAAAAATATTGATATGAACCAAAATAGGTTTATAGGTCAATATTAAGGTCCCGGACAATATGCGACCATTTTCCGAAAAATCCAAGATGGCCGCCATATTGAAAATGGCCGGTTTTCGAGATATAAATAAAAATGTGATTTAATGGGAGATAATCGGGTCAAAATTTTAATAAATTTCAAAAATGTCTGATTATGATGAAAATTGCTATACTAATAGATTATAATGTTGCGAGTAATATTCTTTAACTAAAATTTAAAATTTGACGATGGCGGCCATTTTGAATCCAAGATGACCGCCAAAATTTCAAAGTGGTCTGATTATGATGAAAATTGGTATACTGATAGATTATGATGTTGCAAGTAATATTCTTTAACTTAAACTAAAATTTGACGATGGCGGCCATTTTGAATCCAAGATGGCCACCAAATTTCAAAGTGGTCTGATTATGATGAAAATTGGTATACTAATAGATTATGATGTTGCAAGTAATATTCTATAACTAAAATTAAAATTTGACGATGGCGGTCATTTTGAATTCAAGATGGCTGTCAAATTTCAAAGTGCTCAGATGTACATGAAAATTGATGAGTTTTTAGACAGAGCCTTATAGAGTCATAAAGCTATCTGATTTTCACGGTTTTTTTTTCGTCTAGACAGAGTTAATCGGTCAGTCAATATTGCTACCAGAGGATCTATTACAGAACATTAATCGTGTATTGTATTTTAAATGTTATACGGATTGTCTAAAATAACAGGTACATATTTATGCCCCAACATAAATGCGATTTAAATGTGCACTACACATCGTGTATCAATACTCGTTGACGTTTACTTGCGCATTGTTGACCTTTGATCAAGTGGGCGGAGCTAAATTACAGATTTTAACTGTGCGGAGGAAGCAAACAAAACTGATGTGCTATGTTTCAATTTTATGAAACACAGATCGTTCTTTATTTTTAGTGCTTAGATTTAGCTCTGCCTTTTAACGCTTTAGCGCTTTGATTTTTAGACATGCTGAAGAGAATTTTGGCAATGGGAGTTTCTTTGGGAGACATTCTGTGTTAGCATCCCAACACAATCATACCTAGTTTTTTATTATAATTATATATATCGTTTTTACTCTGTTTCTTCTTCTTATAATTATTATTCTTTTTCTTCTTCTGGACTTGAACGTGTCCCAGCCACATCTCATAGAAGGACTTGATGGATCTTCATGAATTTGTGTGTGGTGGTAAGGTGGGTCCCAAAGAGCTCTTTAATAATACGAAAAAAAATTGAAGCGATATTTACGGTTTTCGAGTTATTCACGAAAATGTGATTTTACGGTCCCAAAAATGGGAAAATTGTCAAAATACTACGATTTCCACAAAATTTGGTATCTAGAGGTTTCAAATGATATCGAGTTTGGGTGCGATGTCAAAATTAATGCAAAAGTGACAATATGCGTACGTTTGGGAGATATTTTTGTGTTGGGCATCCCCAACACAGTCAACACTAGTTATTCTTTTCCTTACTTAATCATGAACTTGTCCGTCACATTTAATGAAAACGCTTTGACCAATCAAGATCAAAGGTGCAGAGGTGGGTGGAGGGGCACTCAGAGGTGTGCACCACTTTTGATATTTTCAAGATGGCCGCCATTTTTAAATGGCCGCCGTTTAAGATTTTTGGGCTCCTCTCAGATCTAGGAGATAGGTGGATGGATTTTAATGAAAAATGGTACACTGGTAGATAATTTGACGAAAACCCCGCAATTTTAAAATGGCGGCCGTTTTACCACACCCACCCCCCAAAAACGTCAACTTTATCCGATTTAAACGAAATTTGATTTCTAGACTTATTTTGATGCACTGATTTGAATGGAATACTATCCAAGGCGATTTTGGGCTACTTCTGTGTCGGCATCCCAACACAATCAGCACTAGTTGTTTCTGTTTTTGAGTGTGAAACGGAAATTCGTCGGCATTTTGATTGGTTAAATTACTTATATAGACAGGCACTTATATTAAATATAAAGTGATAATTTAGTCAAATGTTTTGAAAATTTAACTTTATCTGCGGAGCAAAAAGTACGATCTTTCTTGTAATCGCATGCGCATCAAGTCTTAAGTCGATAATATAATAAAGTTTATTTTTTTACAGAAGACCAATGTCCTCTTGTGATATTATATCCATTTAGCACTTTAAACTGTGACCATTTCAGGTTTCATGTTGATGGGGATTAATCCAAGTTGTGTAAGAATGATTGAGCATAATATTTTATATACATTTTCTGTTTACCAGATACCTTTAGAAATACAGCAGAAACAATGCAAGTGTCAGCACTTATACTTTGTCAAGTGACAGTTCATATTTCAGAAACTTTTTCGGGCAGTTAAAGATCAGTCAGTTGATGAGGTTACACAATGTATCAAAAGAGGAGCCAGTGTGAACCGTAAATACGGCTTGGTAAGTTAAACATCCAATATATTTAACTTAAAAATTATTGCATTGATTTTTTATCGTTCTCACTTATAATAAAAATCAGTGAATGACCGCGAGTCGGATTTTAAACTTAAAAATATAACTTGGTATTCCTTTATTGCTTTGTTTAAAAGATAGAGATTGTGTTATACCCTGTTTATCGCAATTATTATAGTTTTAAAATTGATGTAAAATAGTTTTAGAAGTAAAATATTTATTAGGAGAACTTAAATTAAATAAAGATATATCTATTGCGATTTTAACTTCGTAAATATTATTACCAAACATACACACATGTCGTACAACTTTAAGTATAATATAAATGTAAACAATTTCTTTATTGTATACCACCTATTAGGCTCATATTGGTACATATTAAATAAAACAATTATTGGTTTTTCCTGTTATTTGTAATATCAGATCACCAACAGTACCCTTAACGTTCCATGGTGTTTCCTGCTAAACCAATAAACACGGTTGACACGAACGGAAAGAAAACGAAAATTAACGGAACGAAATGAAACCCCAAAATATTCTTTTTAATAATTCTAACATAGTCCTTCCTAAATGTTCATGATTTCCTGATATGTTTGGTTTTACATTTCTATTTTTAATAAAAAATATAAACATAACTGTCACACTGAATGGAAATATATTTTGTCCAAACAGAAAAGACCAAACAAACGCTACGACTTGCGGAAGAATGTGATGATCGCAATGGTTCTGACTTTGTACAGCTTTTTAAAACAGAATGGTGGATAAAATCAGGTCATATGGTTATAAGCCACCATTTTTAATTGAAGCCCATAGGTCTTGGATATGACTTCGATATAAACTGTTTTTATCATATTGAAGGTAAGTGTGTGCGGCGTTCTATTAAAGTAGAACAAATCGCACTACAATTGTCGTAGCAGTTTTTAGCAGTATTATCAAATATCTTCACTCGAAAGGGATTTCTAGAGTTTCATTTGCCTACGACCAGCATGAGCGAGGCGTTTGGTAAAAACTGGTTCTAATCGAAATGGTTTACTTTATACATTTTAAAGAATGGTACGGATATAATTATTTCATTCTCGTATATAGCCAAGGGACCGATAGATTACATTGAAATGAATTTATATTTAAGGTAAAGTATACGAAGTTGACTGTCCGATCAATTTATTTTCTTTAAAAATTAGCCATAGATAGCTTATGTTGGGAGGAATAAGGAAATGCAATAAAAGATTGGGGTCACGGACCTTGTTTTCGAGTTATGACCTTCCGAAGATGTGTTGGCTTTTTATCAAAATTACATTGAATATAATAGGAAAATGAACATGAAAAGTCATGTTTTTTAACCTTTTCATTCAATAAAAAATTACTAACCGATCAATATTTCTTAAGAACTCCAGATATATTCAAAATAAAATTCTGTGCATTTTGGTGTAAAGAAAGTCCTTGACTACGGAGTTTGTTTTCACGCTACAGGCTTCCAAAGTGGAGATAAATAATAAAGATAACGCATTTTCTTGACGTTTTTGGCAACGTCAAAAACAAACAAAAAGCGCGACGTTTAAAAAGTAATATCTGTGTTGTGTTGTTTGTGTGGATATGAACTCTTTGACAGGATTCTTGAAGCATAACAAACTATCCTAACTAAGCATGCCGCCCCTTGTATGTAATAAATTATACAGTATAAACTTATTATTTGTGTTGTCCGTGTGAATGATAGAAGCAAAGGTGTACCAAAGGGGTAATCAGTATCATAAAACCGTAAAGACAAAGACAAAACCGGCAGACAAAAAATCATCACAACAAAACAAACCATATAACATAAAACACACACATATAACAACAAAACCGCATTCAGCAACGCGAACTCAAGTCGAAACGAGAGTGAACTCAGGTGCTCCGGAAGAGTAAGCAGTTCCTGCTTGCTATAGCACACCCGTCACGTTGCCAAAGATCGATTAAGTGTTGGTCAAATCCGGAAAGGATGACATTACAAAACTCTATGTCAAACCAACATCTGTGCTCATCTGAGAGATAGAAATCCCGTATTTGTATACAAGCACATGATGTCGTCGGTAAAATTTCTTGAGTGATGACAACAACCTGGGAGCAACGTACCCCTGTGTTAACAATTTGCTTGTCAGCCGTGTGGCTCTATCAAGGAAGTCGTTGTACTCCCCACATGCTCTGCAATAGCGAATCAATTGTGATACGTAAACTCCATATGCTGGAGCGGACGGAATGTTGCTACACAGAAAGGGAAAGTTAACTATTGGAAAGTTGAAGTTATCACGTTTGTCATAGAGCTTTGTACAAAGCCTTCCTTGTGTGTCAATTTCGAGAAATAGATCCAGATATGGAACGGACCTCCTAGAATCTGTAGTGTCCTTTATCTCAAGTTCCTTCGGATATATGAGATGTAAATAGTCACCAAAATCGAGGATTGTTTAGTGAAAGGACATCATCAATATAACGAAATGTGAGATTGAAGGATAAAGCAAGTTTGTGGTCCTTTTTGTCTAGAATTGATATGAATGAAGAAACAAATCGGCAAGCAATGGTGCACAATTTGTGCCCATTGGGATACCTATTGTTTGCTGAAAAACACGTCCACCAAACTGGACAAATATGTTGTCGATTAGAAAGTTCAGCATTTCTATTATTTGATCTTCTGTAAATTTGTTTTTCTTGCTAGACTTTTGGATGACAAAGTAAGTCTTTTTATAACCGACTACCAAATACGTCAACCCCAAATCAGTTTTACCTTCATGTTGTATTACGTCTCTAACTAGTATAAAAATAGGGCATGTAATGGGACATAAAATGATACCCCGCCACGTTATAATATCAAAAGTTCATAGAATTTGATTTCAAAGTTGCCCATCTCGAAAACTGTTTTTCGGATCATGCTGGAACTTGACCTTTATTTTATTGTACTCAATAGCTGTACAAAATATCAATTGAATCCCATGACGTGTTTTCAAGTTATTGGTCGGAAACTCAAAATTTCATAAAAAATTGATTTTTCAAAGTGGCCTATCTCGAAAACTGTTTTTGGATCATGCTAGAATCGAACTTGACCTGTATTTTATTGTACTAAACAGCTGTGCAAAATATCATTGAAATCCTTTGACATGTTTTCAAGTTATTGGTCGGAAACTCAAAATTTCATGAAATTTGATTTTTCAAAGTGGCCTATCTCGAAAACTATTTTTTGGATCATGCTGGAAATCGAACTTGACCTGTATTTTATTGTACTAAACAGCTGTGCAAAATATCATTGAAATCCTTTGACATGTTTTCAAGTTATTGGTAAGCCTCAAGTAGAAGAGTTCACGAAAGAATTCAAAACTAAGAATAACCAAACTTACCAGGATCACGTAAAGGCATTTAATTATGATAAAATATGTTTTGTTCGGCGAAGAAAAAAGTAACAAATTTGGATATCACAAATATTTACCAAAACCATTTTTATATGAACTCATCTAACTGCGGTAAGAACTTGGCTTGCGTTTGACCCATAACACCGATGTCAGAATCCCAGGACCCTTAGTCGCCTTTTACGACAAGCTAGGCTCCGCTGCGGGCCTATTCGTCTCCCGGGACCCGTACGGGACATGTGCATGGTATACAATGTATTTTATCACTTTGTAAAGTGCAGATACATGTATGTGAGTTAAAGCATTCAGAAATATCTGTTAGTTTGGCAGCATAAATCCTGGTTTAACAAATATTAATTCTTTGAAAGTCCAGACCATTGCGAACTTGAATTTTTCTGGTATGTCTTCCTTGTTTTTTGTTTCGCCTTTTCTCTTTGACATTTGAAATAGTTCACCCAAGTACGTAAGTCTTTTATTACCTTCATTTATGCGGACCCAGCACAATTCACACTATTTGGCGAAGTTTTTCTTAAAAGTTTGCCCGAAAATTAACAATTTTTATGTGTAAAAATTTCCGTGATTGGTTCGGTCCCATGAGAAGTGAAACAAAATGCCATTAAGTTTTATAAAAAGTAATTTTTTTAGTCATCACGAATTTTATTCCTTAAGACAGTAGTACATTTCCTTGATTTTTCTCGTAGTTTATAGCGAGCACAGATCGTAGCGGGCACGAAGTGCCCGCGATAGCGGAGAGCTCTACAGCAAGTTCCCTGTCCTAAACTGATTAAAATAAAAAAAAAACGATCAAAACTGCATCAAAAGTGTCCACGTCTTTTCGGGAACGGGGTCCTCTAGTTCTTATATTCTGAATTATTAATTCAAAACGATTTTATTCCTCAAATGAGGCGTGGAACTCCGTCATATTAGGGCCAAAAAGATGATCCATCTTTGATATGTTTCATGGTTTAGGGGGGGGGGCTTTCTTCAACTCAAAAAGTATGTAAAACTACAATTAAGCAGTTCATTGACATCTTATATTTTTGCTGTGCTCGCATTAAGGCAATGCCTATCTGATATTAGAACATTCTTGTATATTTAATAAATGATTTGTTTGGCTGTTTTATTCGTCGATACAGCTTCAATACTCTCTCGCCGTTGTCGATTCCTTCAAAAGACTACTAGTATCTAGTGATACCAAAAAATACTCTTGATCGTGCCGTTCTCGTAAGATGTGATGATATGAAATATAGAAGAGAATATGGCACTAACGTTTCTTGTTTTATAAATAATAATGACTATTCGCTAATATGCTTAATCCACACTATTGCTTCATAACTTATGTTACCGCATCAGTTTTCCCAACGCACGTCTGTATTGGCAGAAAATATCAGTAAAATATGACGACGTGCTGAATTTAATGAAATCGGAAACGAAAGTGAAGCGTCAAACGTCGCGCCATTATGACGTTACGTAACAACCACTAGAGGCGCTGAATTACGTATACTTTACCTTAAATATTTTTAAGGCGAAAAAAGTAGGCTATGTTGGACAAATAATAACGAAGAAAGATGTCTGCGATAAAAACATTAGTAAATACACGATACTAAGCTCTGGATAAAGTTTACGCAACACAACGTACATAAACATACAATAATTATAAAAAAAACGCAATGTATAACAGCCATCCGTCTGTAATATTATAAAACGACTTATTTAACATTCTGGTTTAAACAGTTGATCAACATCCTTACTTAGTTCATGGCTTGTAAAAAATAAAATTTTCCAAACAAGGGTTATAACGTATCTCCAACATTTGTTCTGTTTATTTAAATTACATGAAAACTTAATAATACTTTGACCATTTTATGTCAAATCCACTTTGATCGTTACGATCGTTATACGCTTTCAATTTACTTATTGTAATATAGTTACGTCGTATAGTTCATTATATGTTGCCATTATACGACACATTTACTAAACCAAAAAAAGTTTATCACGAAAAACATAATATAAACGATATCTAATAACTAAAACTTACCACATCACGGTTTTAAAATAATTGGAGTTTTGTTGTCAAATGGTAAAAATAGTAAAATGCCAAACCAGCAATGCAGAAACACCAAAGAACATCAATAATTATTCAGTAACAGCAGTTTTCTGGCTCACTGAATCCAGCACAATGGGGTCAATTATAAAGTGTTTATGATCTGAAACGTGACCTTGCTTATGTTTTAAGTCATTTTTGCATTTTGCAAACCACATTGCAAGTACGGACCAATCTCGTCTGGTGGCGGGATAAATATATCGTTCCAGTGTTTTAAGTTAAGATTGAAATTCTATCGCTTGAGTGGCTTTTGACAAATGCAGTTTGTTAACACCGACTTATGATCTGAAATGGATGTAGTGATAACATCAAAGGAGTAGGAAATCTTTCTAGCCCTCAATGTAGTGAGGTGAATGTTATGAAACTGTTTGACCCTAATGGTAGACACAAACGTAGTCATGGTCACAAACGATACAAACCAAAATCTGGTGCCAGTCAAACTGACAACAGATCTCTTTAAGACACGTTTGATGATCTGGTTACAAGTCTACAACAACCATTGGGAGTCCATCATGTTCGTACCATTCTCTATTCACTACGAGTCACGAAACTTAAAGACCTACGTGATCTTGGGTTAGAAAAAGCAGGTACTGATCCATTTACTCCTTCTTACAGGCTTACTAGCATTATTTGCGACGTTGCTCTTTTCCGTCTTTTTAAGCCTGTAAGAAGTGAGCCTCTTACTACTGAGGATAGGAAATTTCTCCATATTCCATTTAAGAACAAAGGGATAGATGCTATAAACATTAGCAATATTTTAAATCGTAAGGAAGTTACATATCAAATTCCTCAATATTTCAAAAATCAGTCAACACCAATTGTTTCCTACCGCTACACTAAAACCATAAGTAGTAAAATTTTCAACCACAAAAAGGCATTGCAGGACCTAAACATTGAAGAATATCTAAAGTCCCCTCTGACATGTGATTGCTATGCTTCTCCCTTTGTCTAAAGTCCATCTGGTCATGTCATCACGGGTGATCTTAAGATAATTGAAAATGATTTATTACGTAATGTGGTTTCCCATGGACCTAAATTCAGGGAACCGCAACGTATAAATTGGAATCATAACTTTAAGATCATCACGGACGCTGTGGAGGACTATGCTAGAGCCTGGATAAAGAGGGAAAAGGACCAAGAACCAGAGCTTCAATCACTGTCGGACTGGGTAAGGACTATCCGATCTCTTGTACGAAGCCGAATAGACAAACTTCGCAAATGTGTGAACCCCCGGCCTTCTTCTGTATTTAGAGATCGTGAAGCTCTCAATTGTCTCTCTTCCTTACATGACAGGTATGTTGAATTGTCACGCCAGCAGACAAGGCTTCCAATAATATAGTTTTTGTATGTAAAGCACATTATTACAATTGTCTAATAAAAGAACTAGGCATTGATGGTAATACTTCCGCTAGTGCTACATACACACGGACTACATTTAACAAAGATGAAATCATAGCCAACCATAGCTCTTTTATGTCCTCTTTCAATATTCCAATGAAAGAGGAACATAAAGAGTTACCATATTTGTACTGGATACCTAAACTTCACAAAAATCCGTACAAAGAAAGGTATATAGCTGGATCTTCATCATGTTCAACTACAGAGCTGTCCGTTCATTTAACTAAAATCTTGTCTGCTGTCAAAGAAGGTCAACAAGCATACTGCGACACTATTTATAATCGTAGTGGAATTAACCATATGTGGATTTTGAAAAACTCAAAAGATTTGTTAGATCATTTTAAATCTAGATCATTTTCTGAGGTTCACTCTTTGAAAACGTTCGATTTTTCAACTTTATACACTACCTTGCCACACGAAAAACTAAAATGTCGCCTGAAAAAACTTCTCGAAAAAGCCTTTTCAAACTCAAGGAATTTTGTTGTTTTGGGTTATAATTCTACATTCTTTTCCAAAACCTCTTTCAAAGATAAAATTTGTTACACACTGGAACAAGTTTGCAGTATGCTTGATTTCCTCATTGACAACATATTTGTCACCTTTGGAGGAGAGATTTTTCAACAACAAATCGGCATTCCAATGGGCACAAACTGTGCTCCTCTCCTCGCCGATTTGTTTTTATACTCTTACGAGACTGAATTTCTTCAGGGACTCGTAAAGAACAAGAAGATGAAAGAGGCAAGGTCATTTAATCTTAAATTCAGATATATTGATGATGTCCTTTCTGTCAATAACACTTCATTTGGTAGTTGGATTCCTTCAATATATCCTCCGAAATTGGAGATTAAAGAGACCACCGAATCTAATTGCTTCACGTCTTTCTTGGATTTGCACCTCGAATTTGACCCAGGTGGTCATCTCAGTACAAAAATTTACGATAAACGAGACGATTTTAATTTTCAAATTATTAATTTTCCTAATCTACAGAGCAATATACCTACTTCTCCTGCATATGGTGTTTATATTTCTCAACTTATTCGATATGCCAGAGCTTGCACACATTTCACAGATTTTTTTATCAGACACCTGTTTCTTCGTGAACGACTTTTGAAGCAGGGCTATAAGAAAATACGTCTCATGCGATCACTAAAAAAATTCTTTCTTCGTTATCAGCCACTAGTAGAAAAGTTCAAAATTGAGTTAAAAGATATGATAGTTAATTGTTTTAATTAGTGTTTGACTGGTCTGCTGTACTGAGATGATCACCTCAATATACCTATTGTGTCTCACAACTATGTTGTGTTCTATGGTCATTACCGGATCCTAAGATCGCAATGGAAGAGGGAGGTTTGGCGCCATAAAACCTGGTTTAACCCACCATTTCGTTTGAAATGCCTGTACCAAGTCAGGACCATTGCGATCCACCAGTTCGCCGGTATGACTGATTCGTTTTTGTCATTTTCTCTGGACTATGAGATTGATCAATCAAGTTCGGTAGTTTTGTTATTACCTTTATTTACATAACGCGACAATATTTATCGATGAACGTCCAAACGCAAGGCTGCATAAAAAGCGTTCATTTAATGTAAAATCATGTCAGTTGCCCTATGGGTATACTTTTCTGGAACAGTTGGCCATCTACAAATTCTAGAACGTTTCTTACTGGTGGCGATGTTAACAAATTGTAAAAATTTCAAATCATCGAAACCAAGAACTTAAAAGAAGTTTACATCCAAAATCACGAAAAGCGCGTGCGGATATCGATCAACTGTGGATTTTGTTCTTAAAAGAATAACCTGCACATTCTGTAAAGGATATATGCCGTAAACAGTCCATGCGGTAAAAAATAGGACTGTTTAAGGCTTATATCTTACTTACATGTAAAACACAGTTTATGCATTTCAACTTTTATATTCAAGCATAACACAATCAAAAATATATTTCTATCCGTGATATTATATAAGAGAACACTTGTTTGTCAAGTCTTCCATAGCCGAATGGTTAGCGTTGTTGACTATGGTGGGCGAGAATACGGGTTCGATTCCAGCTATGGACAAAACAATTTTTGTTATCGATTTTGATTTTTTATAAACGTTTATACAATCAGAATGATTTAAATACCCAAATTAAGCACTTTTGAATCACGCAACCGGTAGTCACAGGCTTAATGACATTGCCTGAGGAGAGACAGATTGTGGGTGTGAATCCAGGCATGGGATAAATTGTGAAAAATGTGTCAAATTTTATACTTGCTGCATTTTTCCCTTCAATCATTGACTTAGAAAATGTTAAAGTCACCAAAATACTATTACTGACCGTCCAATATTAGATAAAAGCATTCAAATATTAAGAAGAAAACAGTACGATATTAAGACTAAACAATACTTATCGGTAAAATAAAGTGCATTAACAATGGCATGATGTCACAACTGTGTTTTGATATATCGTCTTAAATTGGAATTTATGTGATTATTTGAAATTTGCTAGACTTTTTTGTTGAGTATATTTTAAACTTGAATTCAAAATATATCATTCTAAGAATAATAACATTTTTCATATATTGAAAAAAAAAACAACCTAATAATCAATCCTTCTTAAGATGATGATCGTAAAATATAGACTATTAAATAATGATTACCAACACATTGCATCTAATTAACTGCTCATATCTCAAAATGATCAATTTGTTGATGGGATATACATCTACCCAAGAGATCAAGTACATTGTCTATTTGTGATTATAACATTATATTTTACGTTTTGTTTAAAGAGTTCGTGAGATTCCTTTTCGTGTCCCTGGTTTACAATCATGCTTCTATTTTGATTTTGATTTTGTATGTTATGATTTCAACATACCCATTAACAATAGAAAAGATAAAGTCTATAATTAAATAAATTATTATAATTTATTGTCTGTCAATCTTTAATTCTGTTTGTACTGACATGGTGTTAAATTCGGCAGGTTTTGCATTAATAATGATATAATTTTATTAGTAATAACTGGTCACATGTATTATAGGGATATACACCACTACACATGGCAGCTGAGAATGGAAATACCGAAATATGTAAACTGTTAATTCTATCTGGTTCAGATCTAGAAGCAAGAGACAATGTGGTAATTATTCATTTTATAGCAACAAAATTTTGTTTTTTATATTTGTACTGTCATTCATGGCGTGTCTTGTATCAATAATGATATTCATTCATTGGCAATACATGGTCACCTGTATTATAGGGATGGGCACCAATACCTTGGGCAACTTAGTATGAAAAAAACAGAACATACAAATTGTTGATTTCATCTAGATCAAATTTACCAGCAAGAGACATTAAATTTCTTATGCTTTTATAAAAAAAATCACGTTATGATGACGCATTTTAAAGAACACAACCGACTGTTATTTACTTAATCATGTATTTATTATGTACGGACATGTATATTTTAGCGCTTTTATAATATGTTTTTTTACTATAATATTTGTTTTCGGGGCTGGAAAATGTGGACCGAGGGGGTGTCGTAATGGATGAAAAAAATACGCATTTTTATTGTTATTTAGTACTTGTATTACTCTATATTATTTACAAGGTTGGGTGGAGCAACGTTTTCTCTGTCTTTTAGGTAGGATTTAAACGAAAAACTCCGAAATAGTTGACCCATGACCAGCGCGGTCATAAAATAGAGTAATACTAGTAATCAAATCTAAAGTCGACACTTAGATCATTCCTTTATTAGTTATTATAGTCCAGTAAATATATCTTGAAAAACATCTAACCGGACACAGACGTTAGGATACACCAAAACGCTTTTATTTGACAGCAGTTTTCATTCAATTCTTTACAAAAATAGTCCTTAAACAGTATCTGAATGTTATCCTTTTTTTCATGGGAGGTTCTTCGTACATAACATTAACTTACTGATAGTTTATAATAACGCACCTAGTCGTTTTATATTAAAAAAGTCGCTATTATACCAGAAAAGTATAGATACATCCATTCACTAATCCACCAATATGTCTAATGACAGAATACAACAGTCGGTAAATTGTCTTAACATAATTTAATGAAGCACATGAAATATATTGGTCAAAAGATAATATTAATGTCTGTTAAGACTTTCCATGTAAATTAAATTCAATAAGCATGGTAACACATGGTGTGGAAGGAAACGCCGGGTGCCGATCCATTCTCAATTGTTTATTGTTTAATTTTCCAGAAAAGAGATTCACATATTTTACATTATATGCTATTCAGGACCTACCAAAAATATCAACATCAAATAAATGATAAAAATTGAAAATGTATGCACACAAAAGGGGGACCAAACGGTTTATAGAGAACAATTTAAATGATTTCATATAAAACCACACTAACATTATTCAAATTTAGATAGATACGAAGGGCTCCATAATTAGCTGCCGTCAACACATTTAAAAGGAATAGTCCAACAAGATATATAAAATTGAAGAATGAATAATAAAAGCGTCATTAGTGACCGACCATTTAACAGGGGGAGTCAGATTTTCATCTTGCGCCATCACAGCATTTTTTTTTCATTATTTACATTATTTATACATGGAAAAAATCCTTCTTCTGATTTTTTTTTCTTAACCTCTGTTAACCTCGAACTAGCCGCCAACGAATGTTGCAGAACATATAGTTTTTCGATGTACCCGTCGTTGCTCTGTCCGTTACACCCCGATAACCTTTTTGTTTTAGCTGATTGTTTAGAAAAACCGTAAGTCGTATCTTCAAGAAATGTTATCTATATGGAAAAGTTCCCGACCGTGTGCAAGGTCGGAAAAAAAGAACTACTATAAAATCTTATGATCACGATGTCCATCCACTTTCAACAATTTTTGGTGTGAGTTTTTTAGACCCAGTTACAAACTGCAACCTTGAAAGGTGTATATTAATGATTATTTTGTACAGCTTCGATTTGTATGTGGTCTAGTGGCAGATTCAGAAGTGGTCCGGGAGTTGAAAACCCCTTTTCTCGGAAAACTATTTCGTGCGGAATTTCGGTAAAAACCCCCTTCCAGATAGTGCGTCGGTAAATAGACATATGTCCTTTCTATAAATTATCTGCATAAAGGAGGTAGACATCACAAAAACAACCCATACAACAAACAAACAGAAATCAGCAACGTGATCTCAAGTCAAAACTCGAGTGAACTTAGCTGCTCCGAATCATCGTAAATGTAAGCGATTGCCGTGAAAGTTGCATAGAATATAGCTTCCGTTCAACAACCGAGGATCGAATACTGACTAGTTAAAGAAAAGTGTTTTATTTGTTCTTTTTGTATTCTCTCCTTGTTGTAATATTTTTAAACTTCCATGATGATCCAAAGTATGTACCCACTTGACCAAATCCCATGCCACATTTAAATCATTTTCATTTGTCCCATCGACAAAAACTCTTAGAGATTTCTAAAAATGATTTGACAGGGACTTACATGAAATTGATAAAAACTGTACTATCAATAGTGTTGTGTTTTAGCGTTTACAATGTCCAATTTTTTAAATATGTTACCTTATTAAAAAAATTCAAAAAACATCACACAGATTTGCATGAAATATTAATATGTACATGATGATATACTGCAGAGAAACTGTACAAAAGTTCAGAACAGTACCGTCAACAGTTTGTTTTTGTGTTATTTTGCAAGAAATTGTTGGCGAATTTAGACAGACACAGACAAACAGACGGAAACTTGACCATTAAAAAACGTCCACATCTTTAATTCAGGGCCCCTAATAATTAATGATTTGTTGTATTTTCAATAATGTTCTGGTTTCTGTGTTTTCGGAGCGTTTATGCGTGTTTTGTGGTTTTATTTGCCTGTTTGCTTTTTATTTTTTGTTTTTTTTTTTGGGGGGGGGATGTTAGTGAGTATGTGCTACTTTATTTCAACTGTGTTAAACAATATATTTACTGTAATGTGACAACACTCTAAGTCTATGCGGATGGAACTTTTTAAGTCTCAGTATACGTCTTAACTATATTGTCATCCTCTATTTTATGTCAAAAATTTACGAAAAAATTTACGCAGAAAGTGTGTGAGCAACAGACTTGAAATCGATTTTACGTTTTGGGCTCCTATCCTGATGCTACATACCAATTATCAAGTGACTGTGATACAGTACTTGAACCGATCAATGCAACAGTTTTTGCGATCCTTCACGCGTCATCAATCAGTCATCGATCCGGTCTCAATCATTCACCAATCCGTCATCGATCAGTCACCAATCCGTCCGATCCTATCCGTCAAATGCATCCCATGATGCAATTTACCAATCTGTCACGCGTCAATTCAATCTAAAATACGAAATTTTCACTATAGCATAATTTATTTAAAACAAATTCAACTAACGCCGCGACTGGTTTGGGTTGCGTTATACATAAATGTATGCAGTTGGGTAAAAACAATAACTTCGTTTCAACGAATTTTTTTCTATTTATACCGATCGATCATATCAGTCAAAATATCGGATCGATAGCCCGATTACCTATGGTATCCGTCATCCATCCAATCCGTCCGATCCATCGTCAATCAGTCAACAGCTAGTCTCCAATCATTCACCAGGCCGTCATCAATCAGTCATCAATCCGGTCCAAACGATATCAATCCGTCACCGATCAGTCATCGGTCCGTCAAAGTGTTGCATTGATCGGTTCAAGTACTGTAAGTAGTCGCTAAGAAAACTGTGATGAAAAATTCTTCCACGCCAGCCCGACATTCACCATTTAAAATCCCGGATTTTTCATTACGTGAAATCCAGCCAATAAGGAAGCAGTGTAAGCTAAAAAGTGTGTTAAAATTAATATGGAACTAAAGAGTTACTCCATCCACTCAATTATAATCAGGGATTATCTAGTCAAAAATTACTTAAAATCATAAAAATGACGGGGCATGAAGTATATGTGCACCACACAAATCACATTTTAAATATTGAAGTATAAAATGGAACAACGCAAGGGAAAAAAGATTTATTTGTTGTTATTCATCCTGAAGTCACAGTGAGGCCTTTTAGATGGAGGTCAAGCTCACACGCCACTGCAATTTTAGTGCGGGGTAATTGACAAGTTATATACAAATCTGTTTAAAAAGTCGAACAGATACTACATGTATCATACCTTGCCCGACAAACACAAACTCAATACATTTCAATTATACAAACAGGAAAACAATCAAGTTATTTGGTTGATGACTCGTAAGAAGCAACGAGATACCAAAAGGGGCATCCAGATGTCAAAAGTCTGAAAGAGCAAAGAAGAAACCAGTAAACACAGACGATAACGATTCGATAACACGAAACATATACCTTTTCCATATGACACTGACCAAAAAGAAAACAGTGATGTATTAATATATAAGAATCTCATGAATACACACACCATAACTATAAAAACTTTAAAACTGAGCCATTGCTCACAAATAAAATGGCCCTGCCCCCTCCCGCAAAAAATAAGCAGATCAAATTTTATATATAGGAATGGGCATCTACACTATGTCACAAAGATAGTGTGAAAGTTTCATATGGGGTTTACGTATACAAAATTGGTGCCCCTTGTTGTCGAACAAGTAAGTACATGTTTTGCTATGAAACTACAAAAATCATTTTGGTAAAATTTTAAAATAGTATATGCACATTATGTCACATAGATTATATGTATAAGTTTAATTGAAATCCATCTAGGAGTCCAGGGAGAGTTGTAGATAAGTGATGTGTACCTTGAGGTGTAACGGAAGGACGGAGGAACGCACATCCCTATCACTACATACAACCACTTTTCAGATGAGGGTATAATAAGAGCATGTCCAAAAGCACGATGTATGCTATGTTCTGACCGGAAAATTATAATAGAAAATTAGAAAATTAACAAAAGATAAGCCAAGATACATTTAAATTTGGTTGTCGGCAGAATTCTCAATACGTATGCAAAATTTCCTTGTAAAAGTTTTGTGTAACTGTTGTTATTGAAATACTGTAGGCACACGCACATGTGCATCCATAATAATAAAATTCCTCACAGTTTTCGTAACAACATCATGCTGCAGTGTAACAACCCGTTTTGCAATAAACTATTTTTTTCTTTGTTTTATTATGTTTTAGGTTCACAATGGTTCCAAATGATCATCGATGAAGTTTAGGATAACAAAATATTGTTTTTAGATATAAATGAATATGATTTAACTACTTTATTGCAAAACGGGTTGATAACAATACGTTCCATTTTTTCACAAACCTCCCCGTTTTGCAATAAAATATTTTTTTCTTTATTTTATTATTATTTATGCACATAATGGTTTCAAATTGTTACCACTTAAGCTTGAAATAACAAACATTGTTTTTAAACATAAAGAAGAGGCTTCCAGGAGCCTGAATCGCTCGCCTGGTCTAAACGAGCTATCACCCATAGAATAAAACATAATCTAACAAAAACCACCCAATGGAAACTTTAGCTCAATATTTGTCATTCTAATAGGCCAGACACACAATTTCTTACCTTTAAGGGGCTCTAAGACAACCATGTCAATATGAATACATTTGTAAAGCTTAATGAGCTGAACAATTAAGCAAGTAGCAGCTATTCTCTATATGCAATAGTTTTCATTCTATAGGCCAAAAATATGCAAAAATGTTATTTTTGACCTTCAAACGGCCTTAAATCCTTTAAGGGGTCGTCTGAAAATTTAGACCCAATTGAGATTTTTGTAGAGCTTTTGATGATGAAGCATAGGCATGGCATAGGATTTCATCTTTCTCTTATACTTTTTGATATACAAGCCAAAAACACTGGTCTGACTCCCTGGTCTATTTTTAGTAACAGCTATTATGTTATTTGAAGGATCAGTATGTTATTTGACGGATCAGAATTCGAAACACAAAGTTTGGTGCAGGACACCCGAAGAATCAACCATACCGAGCTTCATTAAATTTTGTTTACTACTTTCAGAGAAGATATTTTTTTTAAAGTTTGAAAAAATGCTATTTTTCACCTTTAAAGGGCCATAACCCCTTTCGGGAGCCATCTGCTGCCAACTTCGACCCAATGGAGACATTTGTAGACCTGAATGAGCTGAACATTTAAACAAGCAACAGCTTTTCTGTATCTGTAATAGTTTTCATTCTGTAGGTAAAAAAAAAACAAACATAAACAAACAGCAATTCAAAAAATCACAACGGAAAACAGCAAGCAGTCTTCAACATGACCATAGGTCACTGCTTACCGTCTTGCATTGGCCCAAGACTTATAATACAATACAAAAGTATCAAAACCAATCCCTAAATCATCAACGAAAGACTCAATTCTTGACATAAAACAGTTAACATAGAATGACAAGGACAAACAAAGGCTTTGGCAAAGTTTCCTGGCTTAGGACAGGCACATATAAAATGTGGCGGGGTTAAACTAGTTTTTTGGATCCAACCTTCCCCCTATTGATAAATTTGCACAAAGCTACATATAAAACACACTGTAAAACTCAATCGACAAAAGTTCAATTCAACAAGAGAGAACCTAAGTCAAAATACTGTACGAAAACAACAAGACAAGGAGGAACTCTCTTGAGAACACTCGAAGTTACTGACAACTAGCTAAGAAACATCTATCGATTGATGTAAAAGAATCAAATACATCAGTTCTAAATCCGATACCCCACGTCAAAACAATGAATGATTAAGAGTTGTATCACCATACAGAACCGACATACTTGATCGCTGTGGTGCTTATAAATAATATAGTGGATACAAAGTGAAGATTTAACGTTTTAAAGTTACTATCAAGCTATCTGCCAAAACATACCAAATGCAAAGATTTTACTAAAACATTGAATTCGTATCCTTTTTTCAAAAGGTTTTTAAGCCAGTTTTTAATTCTCATAAGGTTGTTTTTGAATTTTTGTGCTTTATAAACTACATTGCTATAAAAGTCAGGATGAGATATTCCTTTAACAATCAGAAATCTACGTGTACAATCAAATTTTTCGATGAGATGTCCATATTAATGTGCAAATTTTGTAAAAGATTTGACTAATTTGTGGTAACGGTAACCTTGTTTTAGCAATTTTTCTGTAATAAAACGGTTTCTATCATTAAAATCAGACACATCACTGCAAATGCGAGCATACCTGACTAATTGTGAAATGTATACCCCGTAAGCTGGAGCTAATGGTACGTCTCCTACAAGAAACGGAAAATTAACTATTGGGAATGAAAAGTCAAATGAAAAGTTTGTCTAAAACATCAAGAGAATTTTTAACACTCCAAAAATGATTTATTCCACTATTTTCGAAAATTTTATCACAGTATCGAATGATAAATTCTTTCATTGTAGTTAAAGCAAGAGACAAGACTTTAGAAATATTGGTTAAGGAACATTTACTTGATGCAGAAATAAAACGGGATTTATATGGGTTTTTGCGTAATTTAGGTATCCAGTACATAGTAGGTAATTTATTGTATGTAGGGGCTGCTCGAAGTGTTGTGGTTGCTATGACATGATCGTCAATAATAGTAGTAGCTTAGCACAGTTACAACCTAATCTTTTGACCTTGGCCTTGATTTTCCGGTTGAGTGACTTTGATTATTTTTATTGCATATTTTGCAATGTTTAAGTTCTATAAACATCTTTTGATCTCAGAAACTGAAAATCCATGGAAATTCAAAAAATAGTGGAAGTAAGAAAGAATAATTGTTTCTGATGGTGCCGGCAGGCGAGACATACTTTAGTGTTAACTCTTGTTTATTTTAAGCAACGGTAGCCAGGTTTATGACGGATCAAAAATCGAAACTCAAGTTTGGTGTAGGACACATTAAGGATCAACCATACCAAGGTTCATTAAACTTTGTTCAGTATACGTAGTTTTAGAGGATATAGATTTTTAAAAATTGTGTACAGACGACGACGCCTATTGATGGCATTGTTCCATTTTTTGCACAGGCCTCCCCGTTTCACAATAAAATATTTAATTTCTGTTTTATTATCATTTATGCACACAATGGTTTCAGATGGTTACCACTTTAATCTTAAAAGAACATATATTATTTTAAACATAAAAAATAGGAATAAACAAGATGATTTAAAAATGAGCTGTTAACAATATGATTTGTCCATTGGTCAGATCTCCCCGTTTCGCGATAATTTTTTTTCTTTGCTGTATTATTATTCATACCCCTGTTACATTTACGATATTCTCTTTTGAGTTATAATGCTTTTCAAGATTGATAGTTGTACGAGTTCCTACGATATTTTATTCCAACCTTTTCCGAAATGTTTTCTATCTTTTACGCATTCTGATTATTTTAGCCTGTACAAATAGAGTCCGATATATTAAACGTGCATCCCGTGATAGTGCCATGGCGGTCGAGTTTGGCCAAGGCTCTAGGCTAATGTTTAGACAATTAAGTGCTAAGTATCATTATTTAATCGTGGGCTCTTTGATGGTAAAAGGATTCCAAGATGTCTAGTTCTACAGTTTATTATATACACATCTAATAGCGGCACTCACAAACATATGAGGTTAAACAAAGTACAGGATGAATTTAAACTAGTCTTTAAAAATCTTAAAATTTACAAAACATTTGTCACTGTTTCTGGTTATAAAAATTATAAATAAAAGTAATTATTACGAGGCCATAAGCTTTCAGTTATCCAAGACTTAACAACTAGCACTTTAACACATCTGAGGAACTCATCACGGCAATATTTCCTGTGTAGGCAATACAAATGACATTAACATCAACATCAACAATTGCATGAATACAATTTGGCTAACAACAGCAGTTCCAAAACACCAATACATCTCATAACACCAGAACTGGCTATACCTGTGTAGGCTACAGCTAACAGTCCACTTAGAACATTATCCAATTCACAAATAAACACGAAAACTGGTTATACCTGTGAAGGCTACAGCTAATCAGTCAATTCTGACAGTCCACTTAAAGTAACATTACTTCATCATGATCACAAAGATAATCTTCATAATAACCAAAGACTATCCTAAGGTTCCTCAAAACATTAACCTCCAACAATCTCTATAATAGTCCTTAAGTGTTTCTAAGTAAGATCTAACCTAAGGGTCTTATATAGTTACCAACACCAAAACTGCACCAACAACTAATTAACATTCCAATCAGCATATTTGACCTAAATTGAACACCCAACTAACTCCAAATCAGCACCAAAAGCCTATTTATCAGATAAATAGGCATAATGAAATTAGAATGACAAGTACTTGACAGTTAGCATCCTTTGAACATAACCACAAATGAAACCCGATACCTCTGCACCTTTCCAACTTTCCAAACACTGATAAAGATTATATAATGCGATACATATGACTAAAACTATAAATTTGAATGAAAGATATACTAAAATATAAACATAAACTAATTAACTACAATTCATGAAAAATACACCTTGACATTCCCTTTACCTATAAGTCCTTGACTGTCTTCAGTCATATATACCTATCAACTTAACTAATGAAATTTTTTTATCATACAGAAGCGAAGCATCTACATTAAGCCTATTATAAATTCGTCAAAATAATTCTTGTCAAAGAACACCTAAAATATGATACCAGTTAACAAAACAACACATGTCTGACAGATCATTATCAAATAAAGGTAATAACAAAACTACCGAACTTGAATGATCAATCTCATAGTCCAGAGAAAATGACAAAAACGAACCAGTCGTACCGGAGAATTGGTGGATCGCAATTGTCTTGACTTGGTACAGGCATTTCAAACGAAATGGTGGGTTTAGCAAGGTTTAATGGCACCAAACCTCCCTCTTCTATTGCGATCTTAGGATCAGGTAATGACCATAGAACACTGTAGTCTCTTTAATCTCCAATTCTGGACGATATATTGAAGGAATCCATTTACCAAATGAAGTGTTAATGACAGAAAGGACATCATTAATATATCTGAATGTAAGATTAAATGACCTTGCCTCTTTCATCTTCTTTTTCTTTACGAGTCCCTGAAGAAATTCAGTATCGTAAGAGTATAAAAATAAATCGGCGAGGAGAGGAGCACAGTTTGTGCCCATTGGAATGCCGATTTGTTGTTGAAAAATCTCTCCTCAGAAAGTGACAAATATGTTGTCAATCAGGAAATCAAGCATACTGCAAACTTGTTCCAGTGTGTAACAAATTTAATCTTTGAAAGATGTTTTGGAAAGAATGTAGAGTTATAACCCAAAACAACAAAATTCCTAGAGTTTGAAAATGCTTTTTCGAGAAGTTTTATCAGCCGACATTTTAGTTTTTCATGTGGCAATGTAGTGTATAAAGTTGAAAAATCGAACATTTTCAAAGAATGAACCTCAGAAAATGGTCTAGATTTAAAATGATATATCTTTTGAGTTCTTCAAAATCCACATATGGTTGATTCCACTACGATTATAAATATGGTCGCAGTATGCTTGTTGATCTTCTTTGACAGCAGACAAGATTTTTGTTCAATAAACGGACAGCTCTGTAGTGGAACATGATGAAGATCCAGCTATATGCCTTTCTTTGTGCGGATTTTTGTGAAGTTAAGGTATCCAGTACAAATATGGTTAACTCATTGTGTTCCTCTTTCATTTGAATATTGAAAGAGGACACAAAGGAGCTATGGTTGGCTATGATTTCATCGTTGTTAAATGTAGTCCGTGTGTATATAGCATTAGAGGAAGTATTACCATCAATATCTAGTTCTTTTATTAGACAATTGTAATAATGTGCTTTACATACAAAAACTATGTTATTGGAAGCATTGTCTTAATTGAAATTAACTTCGTTACACCCTTAAACTTACAGAAAAGATGAAAATAAATCCAAAGAAACTATTTAACTTTACTGTCATCCAATTAAAAATGAATTTTAAACTATTTAACACAAACACAGTTTTGTCCAAATTTTACACTTCACTTTGTCCAAGAGTCTGAAATTTAGCTTTAAACAGTTTCTGCACTAGTGCACCAGTGAATCGTTTCTATAACTTCTGCAAAGTCCACAATTTTAATGCACATGTACAAAAATAGTCACTTACATATAATTATTATAAAAGAATATTCAGGAATCACCAGAACGTGTAAAACGGAAATCAAAGTTTGGAGAAAAAAGTACACATGGTAAACTAATTCTCCCCTCAAGAATGGTGGCAACATTCACATTTTCTTGGTTTGCAGAACTTATTTATTGAATGTTCAAACCCAAATTTCAAATCTTTTTCAACATCTCCATAGAATTTCGACGGCATAACAATATATTTCGAATCATCAGCATCTCGATTTGACTGCACATTTACATTTCTAGAACACCAAATATAACACCTAGCACATCCCATTGAATCATTGTACTTTAAGAAACGATGAATCTAGTCTATGATTAATCCATGATGGTATCACACTTCTGACACCAAAAATGCCATGGCGGTCGAGTTTGGCCAAGGCTCCAGGCTAATGTTTAGACAACTGAATGCTTAGTTCCATTATTTAATCGTGGGCTATTTGATGGTTAAAGGATTCTAAGATTTCTAGTTCTACACTTTATTATATACACATCTAATAACGGCACTTACAAACATATTTACAATGAGGTTAAACAAAATACAGGATGAATTTAAACTAGTCTTTAAAAATCTTGAAATTCACAAAACATTTGTCACTGTTTCTGTTAATAAAAATTATGAATAAAAGTAACTATTGCGACGCCATAAGTTTAGTTTTCAGTTATCCACGACTTAACAACAAGCACTTTAACATATCTGAGGAACTCACCAGGGCAATACTTCCTGTGTAGGCAAAATATTCCGTATTCACATTAACATCAACATCAAGAACTGCATGGATACCATTTGGCTAACAACATAAGTTCCAAAACACTAATACATCTCATAACACTAGAACTGGCTTTACCTGCGTAGGCTACAGCTAACAGTTATTCCTCATGATAACCAAACACCACCTAAGGATCCTCAAAACATCAACCGCCAACAATCTCTATAGAAGTCTTAAAATGTTTTAAGTAAAATATACCCATAACTGAAAACCTAAGGGTCTTATATAGTAACCAACACCAAATCTGCACCAACAACTAATTAACTTTCCAATCAGTATATTCTCATTTCATTGTGCTCTAGAACATTGCTCATTTGAATATGGAGACTTATCGGGGTTGAAAATGTACTTTACCAATATTAATACCAAAGTATCGTACTTTATTGCAAAATGGGTTAGTCATTACAAAAGTTTGTTTTTATGTAAGACCTCCCCGTATTGCAATAAAAGTATTTTAACTTACAATGGGTTTTATTTTGTTTATTTCATTGTGCCATAGATCATTGCTCATTTGACTTTGGAAACCTATAGGTGTTGAAAATGTATTTTACAAATATTGATATCAAAGTATAGTTCTTTATTGCAAAACGGGTTAGTCATTAAAAAGTTTGTTTTTATGTAAGACCTCCCCGTAATGCAATAAAAGTAGTTTCATTGAAAATATTATTTTTTTTTCCATATCATTGTGGTCTAGAACATTGCTAATTTCTTCAGGTTTACATAATATTTTTCCTACTTTGTGTATGTTTTGCATTTGTTATGATTTGTTTTATATTTTAGTGTGCTCATGTTTACTATTTCTCTTATTTATTTATCAAGTCACACATTTTATTTTGTCTACGATTTTTTACTTCGCTTTATATCGAACTTTCATGTATATATTTTAACTTGTTTATATCCCGAATATGGCTGAAATATCGCCGACGGGTACTTGTTACAATTTGTGTAGTTTACAACCATGTCGCAGGATTTATAGGTTTTTGTCTTAACCTTTTTAAGGAAGACAAACTGCGCTCATAGAAAAATATGGGATTTTATTCTTTCGGAGGTTGGTTTGTCATTGAGTTTTCTTCTGTCGTTCTTTATCGGATTAGACACGCTGCATTGACCAATGGCATCGAAAAGACTGTACTATGGCAAGCAGAAACTGCTTACTACTTCGGATCACTCTCTTTACGACTTGAGTTCGTGTTGTTGATTGCTTTACAGTTATTTTTTGTGTTTATTCGTGCTGTTTGTGTTTACTGGTTTTGTCGCATGGCTTTTTGGACTTTTGACATTAGATTCTCCCATCTTTGCTTCTTAAACCTTAATCCACCAATTCCCCGGTATGACTGATTCGTTTTTGTCATTTTCTCTGGACTATGAGATTGATCATTCAAGTTCGGTAGTTTTGTTATTACCTTTAATAATGAATAAAAAAATATGAAATACTAATTGTAAATTATGGGTATGGGTATAATATATGACGTATAATAGAATAGTTTAAATAATGTATGAATATGGTAAATAGTGCTTTGGTTATGAGGAAAGTGCATGGTGTTTAAATTATAGCGAGCATCGCAGATGCGAGCCCTACGGCATTGTGCATGTTTTGAGATGTGCCAGAAATATACTGCCGAAAAAACCGGAACAGGTTTACTTTTACGGAGTGAATAAAATAATAGGCACGGAGCAAGTAAAACAATCAACACTGTGGGCTTATAAAAAATACATAATAATCTGCTATGCAAAAATATAAAAAAATAAAATTCAAAACCAGTGATAAAACCCTCATTCGTCCACTTGTTTATTTTTACACACAGATTTTTATTTAAACACCATTCGGTCTTTTCCGCTGAAAAACGATTTTCCGGAAATTACCGAGCTAGCTTTAGGCAACATCGTCCCATTGACTAGTCATACCAAATGCATGATACTTTGTTAAATTCTAAGTAAGATTAAGAAATACATAAATTAACTGAATAAAACCTACTCATAATAATAAATAAAAGATTCTTACCTGAAAATGAAAGAAGGGTCCTATCCAGTGGGGTTTCACTCACTCTCCTCAATCCTGCATGATATTTTTACTTCCCCGTTTTTTCCGCCAGGTTTCTTAATGTACCTTCTGTTGCCAATGCTTCAAATAAAACACTGATACTCAGAAAATCTCACAAAACCTGACAGAATCTTAATGTTGTTTTGGTCTGCTGAAGAAGCGCGAAATACTCTGAAAAGGAAATGACGTCACTTTATCCATAAAGGGATAATTTCGTCCCCGCTAAATGTCGTCCCAGAATGTAACAGGATTTATTATTTGCACATTTTTAATAAGTATACTTATTGATCCCAGATATTTTAACAACAACTTTCTCAAGTGCATATAATTTGGGCTGGTGGGGTCAGACTTTGCTACTACCTAATTCCTTTTTTAAAAGTTCCCTCTTTACGTTACACTTAGCCGGTCGAGCACATGGGTTTATTTTTAAAACGTATATAGATTTTCGATGCTCGCTAAAAAGGCAGGGCCTTAATCATATTAAAATTATATAAACAAAGTACATGTGAAGAAAATCAGTATTCTTCTTCTCACAAAATTAGTTCACTACAAATCAAACGAACATATTTACGCTTAAGAATGATGTTTGCTTGTCAAACACTGGTTATCCATGGTATGTGTATAACATTGCCTGCAAACTATTTTGTTCTTAAATCCTGTGACAAAAATGGCATTTTAAAACAACCCTAATATATGATTGACGTGACGATTTTACACTTCCTATTAAAAATTTCACATTTCTTGAAGGAAATGTTACACTAGCATTGTCTTACGGTGTTTACATTTTACAGGTAGTAAAATGTGGTCGGATCTGCAGTTTTGTAAATGATTTTAATAGTTAAAAAACGTGTTATTACTAAAAAAAATATTAAAGATTGTTATTCGAAGCCACAAGTTAGTAAAATCTTTTTCAAAATGTTTCCACAAGCAGCATTTATTTCTTATAAACAAAATAATTATACACGTCGATTTCTTATAATGAAAGGAATAACACATCCTAAATTTTAAGGAAATGTTCTTTGTGAATCACACAAGTTTAGAAACAATCCATTGGAAATGAAAAACTGGCTGCATAATCCATTACATAAAGGATATGGATGGAATATTTTGGTTTAATCTTTGAATCTAGTGTTTTGTGATAGAAATATTGATAACTTGATACTTCCGTATATATTTGATTTTTTTACATCAGTCGAATAATGATTTTCAGCTAGCTGTCAGTGAGTGTTCTATAGTGAGTTCCTCTATCGTTCGTTTGTTCTTCTGCAGCACCTCGTTACGACTTGAGTTCGCGTTGTTGAATGATTTTCAGTTTTTTTTATGTTTTTTTTTTGTTTATGTTGTCTGTTTTTTTTTTTCGTTCTGTTCTCTGGTGTTTACTGGTTTTCTCTCTGTCCTTTCGGACTTTTGACATTCGGATTGGTACCTCTGCTTCTTTTGTGTTGTCTTTTACCTAAAATTATATCTAGTGGAATTAAGCATTGATCGATTTGATTTTTATTGTGTGCTTATTTTGTAGTTTATTCACTGATTATTGATAGGGGAAGGTTTAGTTAAAAACACTATTTTAACTCGGCCATCTTTTATTGCTGCCAGTCCAAAGCCATGAATCTTTGACAAAGCTTTTGTTTGTATTTGTCTTTTGATGTTTTTTCTTCCTTGTTTAAGAAGAATGTCTATCGTTTACCATTTCAGGATTGTATTTTAATTATATCAATTTTTAACCTTGTGCCGATTGCAGAACAGCAATATATGAAACTGTGGTGAAATCTTATATTTGAGCATAAAATTATATGACGGTTTAAAAAAATTGACAAGAAATTGTTTGCAAAACAACTTGTTTCATCAGATTTGACACATAAATGATAAGAGAAGTTAAAAAGTTACATGACCATAGTCCATTTAAGTTCTATAAATCAACAAAAAATCTGTTTATTTATTTTTTTTTTGTCTTTCGAAAAAAAAAATCATATTTGAAAGATAAATAAACTTGTTTATACTGTACGAACTCTGACAACAAGAAAAGATATTTTATCTTTTCAATCAAAAACGTTTTCCATATTGACTAATGGTAAATAATTTACTAAGTTCATTAATATATAGAAATGTTTGATTGAACATCCAGGTGATAGGTCTACCTGAACATAATTCAAAGGACCAACAATATGAAATTAAATGACCAACCAGCTTAATACAAATGACAACAAAATTCCAGACAATAAATTTTGCTACGCCTGACGCGCTTTTCGCCTATTCAATACTCATCAGAGGCGCTCTACCAAAAATATTGAAAATGCCAAACACTATATGAATATGAAGAGCATAGAAAAGTAAAACCAAAATTACCAAACTGGGGAACCAAATAATTACTGAGATAATCAACCTATGTCTTGGATAGGAAGAACCTCAGGGTTTAGACAATTTTGAAATTTAGACGGATAATTTAAAGCTTTGATGTTTTCTCCAACTCAAAAGTGTTGGTGCCGGAGCGGGCTAACCTCGGGGAATTAAAACTCCACCAGCAGATAGTAGATCTTTTAATACATGTAGTAGATTTTTAAAGGTATTTCAAGCATGATCTAACGGTCACCTTGTTGTACTGCCGTTGATATATGTGGATTTCTGTTCCATTTTTACTATAACGGTCTATGAAAAATATTTTTATTGATCATGAAAAATTTCAGACTTTTTTTGCCCGAGCTAGTATGCCTTTAAAAAGTCACAATATGAAAAAAAAGTTTAAATATTTTGCAAAACAAACTTTTACAAGCAATTTGTCGTTGATTTATAGAACTCAAATGAACTATACATATTGATGACTTAAGAATAAGGTTCATAAGGTTAAAAGATCATATGGAAACTAGATAATGTGTCTATGAGCCACAGGATGGCCCTCCCGTTCTTGAAATATCATTGACCCTCAATGTGTATTACCTTGGATATGGACCTTTACCAAGAAATTGATCAAAAGTGTTCATGTGTAAAATATAGGTCGCTGTGACCTTATTTCTGATGGGTGGTGCCATGTACCAAGACTCATCGAGAAGTAAAATATTATTGACACCCAACATCTAGTATTCAAGATATGGACCTTAACCAAGAACTTAACCAAAGTCATTCATGCGTAAAATAGAGGTCACAGTGACCTCATTTCTAGTGGATGGTGTCACTTTACCCAAGACACATCTAGTGGTGAAATATCATTGACCCCCAACATCTAGTATCCAAGTTATGGACCTTAACCATGAACTTAACCGAAGTCGTTCATGCATAAAATATAGGTCACAGTGACCTAATTTCTAGTGGGTGGTGTAGCCCTACCCAAGACACATCTGGTGGTGAAATATCGTTGACCATCAACATGTAGTATCTGAGATATGGACCTTAACCAAGAACTTAACCAAGTTCATTCATGCGTAAAATATAGGTCACAGTGACCTAATTTTTAGTGGGTGGTGTCACCTTACCTAAGACACATCTAGTAGTGAAATATCATTGACCCCCAACATCTAGTATCCAAGTTATGGACCTTAACCAAGAACTTAACCGAAGTCATTCATGCGTAAAATATAGGTCACAGTGACCTAATTTCTAGTGGGTGGTGTCACCTTACCTAAGACACATCTTGTAGTGAAATATCATTGACACCCAACATCTAGTATCCAAGTTATGGACCTTAACCAAGAACTTAACTGAAGTCGTTCATGCATAAAATATAGGTCACAATGACCTAATTTCTAGTTGGTGGTGTAGCCCTACCCAAGACCCATCTGGTGGTGAAATATCGTTGACCCCCAACATCTAGTATCCGAGTAATGGACCTTAACCAAGAACTTAACCAAAGTGTTACGGACGGACGTACGGACGTACGGACGGACGGACGGACAAGGGTAAAACTATATGTCCGATCCACATACGTGGTCGGGCCATAAAAATGTTCGCATATTAATAAAGAGCACATTTACATCAATAAAAGGGTCCGTCATTGATACTTTAGGATTGGGCTTTAATCGTATGTAGTTTATTTTCAATCCAGGGCCAAATGCAAATCTGTGAACATCGACCGCTGGTTACATTGAAGGTTGCTGTTCTGTTCTGTTGTGATTTTTTTTAAACTATCGTTAATATTGAAGGTTATGTCGCGTACACTTCTTCCACATCTCATCTTCTATCAACCGCGTTCTGTATAAAGAAATCGCGATGTTCTTGTTTTCATTTCTTCTTTACAATCCTGCTTCTATTTTGATTTTATATGAAATGAATAATTTGCAATGGCTTTTAAATACATCAACTTCAGATAAATTGTTTTATTACAATTATTTGAACTGATCATGATGCAATCAATATTACTTTTCGTCTGTCAGTCATTGTATTTTCTCTTTGTTTGATCTGTCACCCTAATTGGGGGCATGTTTTGCATTGATAATGACATTTAATTAATAAGTTATACCTGGTGATATGTATTATAGAAAGGTACACCACTACATTTGGCAGCTGGGAATGGAAAAATCGAAACATGTAAACTGTTAATTTCATCTGGTTCAGATTTAACAGCTAAAGACTTTCAGGTAATCACATGATCCGTTTCTGTTTACAAATTAGATGCTTTTTAAAGATGCTTTCAAACAATTCAAATCGATTATGATCAAAATTGTCAGATTGATATTATTTCTATATTGAATACTTTTACTCAATTGTTCATTTTATTACTTTATTAAAATTAGCTTCGTTTTATTATTATAATGTCTCCCAAACGAGAGTTTGGAGACATATTGTGTTTACTTCGTTTCTTATTGTTATTGCTCCCAAACGAAGTTTGAGGAGACATATTGTTTTAGCTCTCTTTCTTACAATGGCTCTCAAACGAAGTTTGCGAAGACATATTGTTTTGCACCGTTTCTTCGTCTTCTTCGTCTTCTTCTAATTGTTATTATTGTTCCAAACACGTTTTTGGAGACATGTTGTTTTTTATCCATTTCTTTTTATTATTATTATTATTATTATTAAGGTATGTTCCTTACAAAAAGAAAGACCTTGCTGCATTTCATGTCATTATTAAGGTCTTTCTCCTTCTAAAGGAAAGTCCTAATGCAAATTTATGATTATTTGTTTGACTGCTGCTTGTTGTCTAGAAGTGTCGCTACATAACTTTTCGATATTTGGTACCTTATTTCGGTGATACCCTGTCCCGATCTATTTTTAATAACGGGGTTATCTCCCTAAACACTGTTTACCCTTGTCACAGGTCAACTGAGAAACTGTAACCGATATAAAAATTCTAAAGTGTTGAAATTGTTACCTGATTCCTAGCCATGTTTTATGACGCCAAGCACGGGACTCATTGGTTACACCTAAGTAACAAAGTGCCGCCTGTAACAATAAAAAAAATAAAAAAACACACCCCCCCCCCCGATTTTCCACTGACATGTATGAGCAATAACTTACATGTATGAAATCGAACCCCCTTCTTATCGAAAATATAAAAATCAAACCAAAACACCTTCCAAACTGTTATCTTAAAACTTTACTTAAACAAGCTTTTGCATTCATACAACTCACTATAGAACAATAGGAGTTTTCTCTAGACCAATGTTCTAATTTTTAGCTATATAGGGGGTCAAATATAGACCTTACCATACGATTTTTTCTTACTTAATCCGATTATAAAAGAAACCCTAAAAAATATAATTTGTTTTGGCCTAAGCAAAAAACAAAAATATGTCCATTAGATATAAAGCCCCGGACGGACGGAAGAACCGACCCGAACACTATATGCCCCCGCTCCTGCTTAAGTAGATGGTGAGTATACAAATACCTAAGGTCCTAAGAAAGGAGATTTTTGTCAGAGCATAAAGGTCTTAGCTCAAATTTATAAAACTGTTAACAGAGATTTACAAAAATGGGTAATTTTTTTAATATTTTTTATCAAATTTATAAAAATGATGATTTCCATGTGCATCATTTGTTTAAATGGCGATGAGATGAGAAAGTGATTAGATATTCATAATTGTGCACTATTTGAACGAGTTGAAACTTCAGAGTGGAATGAAAAAGATTTTTTTTAATTTGCAGAAGACATATAAATTATAAACGCGGAATATTACCCGCTATCGTTAACATCTACCAACGGAAGACAGTCCAAAACATTTACCTACAAATTACTTTACAAAGAAAAGGACAAAAAATAAATGGTAGAAAGCAGTTTAATCCATGTTTTTATCTACTTTTTCTTTGCTTATCGTCTCCTTTAGGTAAAAAGTCATACACAGTTCCTGGAAATATTGATCCCAAAATATTAAATTTTACGGTCTTTTGTTTGCCAACGGTAAACTATAGCTGCTAATACCCCTTGATACAGAAATCTAAATGAGTTTAAAAAATTATCACAATCGGATATAATATTATTCTTAGACAAGTCCTTATATTTGATATGCATAAAATAATTACAGAATAGTGATCATAACATATTAATTTTATTAGTACCTTATGGTCCATAGAAATAGCAAAGAAATCACTGCCCAAGAATACGTGTGTCCTAAAAATTTGAAATTTATTTCAAAGCATACATGTACTTGTACTTTTTCAAAATATTTGTTGTGTTCATTTTTTTTCTTTAAATCATAAAATCGTATTTTATTTGCAAATAATTATACATTTATGAAACACTTTTCCAACTTTTTAGACACATATTATGTAATTTTTTGTTATTTTATTTGCAAATGAGATATATTCTTCTAACTGCTTTGTCATTTTTAATTTATATGTAAAGGACTATAAGGGTAAGGGTTGATTAGGGCCATTTTTGGCCCAAAAATTATTTTTGTTTGAAATCAAGTAAAACTTGTGACAAGACTTAGTTACTCTAATGCTTCATAGACAATTTAATATTTTTGACCATACTGTGACGTCATAGTGACGTCAAAGTTGAACAAATTGTACAAAGTTGACCAAATCGGCTGTTTTTTAGCATATTTTTAACAATTTTTGCTCTGGGAAGTGACCGCAACACCCGTGTACCACAAAATCCTTTTGGTAATAAATTAAGTTGGTCCTGAAAAATACTTTCCCAAAGTATTTATTTGGTACATGGCTGTACACACTACTATTGAAAACAAAATAAGCATGAAAATAATGTAAAAACCGCTAATTTTGACCAAATGTTGAAAATCTTCCAACTTTTAATGCCATTTTCTATATAAAGATTAAATGGATTGAAATAATTTTCATTGTTTATTATGTCCCTAACCCTTGCCTAAGAAAATAACACAGTGAATGTAGAATACTAGAACTTTTAATTTTCACCTCAATATCCCTATTGTGTCACACAACTATGTTGTGTTTTATGGTCATTACCGGATCCTAAGATCGCAATGGAAGAGGGAAGTTTGGCGCCATAAAACCTGGTTTAACCCACCATTTCGTTTGAAATGCCTGTACCAAGTCAGGACCATTGCGATCCACCAGTTCTCCGGTATTACTAATTCGTTTTTGTCATTTTCTCTGGACTATGAGATTGATCATTAAAGTTCGGTAGTTTTGTTATTACCTTTATTTCAGCCATATTTTGAGGCCAAAACAGGCACTCTGTACTATACGTATTAATTTTGAAGTAAAAACGGGTAAACTAAATAATGCGTTCTCCGTGTTTGGCCCCTTAATTGCCCTGCATGTACCTAATGGGTTTCCTTTTGATCCAGGCGACGTTCAAGGAAAATGATATATGCATTTCTTCAATTTCGTTTATTGGATATAACCATATTTTGTTTATTATGTTTACAAATGTTGTACAAGTTTTATAAACAGGTCTTAATAAAAAAATTAATAATAAAAACTGTTAACTGACCTTATATTTCTATTCATATGTGTAAATGAACTAAATAATATAACAATTCAAATAAAATGTCTAGTATAACTAGGAAGTTTTTTTAAGTAAAAAAAAATGCCATTTTTTTCCTAGTTTAATTGAGTGGTAGCCTCTAAGTGATACGAAATACATTAGAAAGATTTGCATTGGATGTCAAAACAGGAAAAAAAACGTAAATGAAGAAAAAAAATCTAACTGCAGGGTTGAAACGAAAAGTTTAAGTAATTAGAAGTCACATACGTATAATGTTGGAATTGTTAGTTGTTGCAAAAGACGATTTTAAAATGAAAAAAATAGAATTATAAATTTGTCATTATACCAGGATTTTTCTTATTCCTCATTAATAAGGTATATGTCGTGAATATATATAATATTTAAAAAAAATAAAAATATTATATATTGGGAATATCAATTCCATTTCACTATCTGTTTAAATAGTATAACCTACGGTTTGATTTTGATTGACTGACCGCAAGGAGTTTGGATAAACAGGTTTTGAAATGGATTGATCGGGTTTGACGATGGTAGTTTGATATGACTGTCAGTGGGATTGATTTAGATTGATTAACTGTAAGGATCGTGTTGCAAATTGCATTGATTTAGATAACACATGGTTTGATTTAGATTGAAATAAATTTAAATAAGGGAGGCTATCTAAATCAATGCAATTCCAATTGTTTTTATCTATTTCAAATCGAGTGAATTCCAAAATGGCCAATCAAACCCGGAAAGACTTTACTAGTGATATTCCGATATATCTTTTTAATACCATAATTTCATTATTTATTGATATCTGAAATTCATATACATCATAATAATCAAATGTAGGATTATCAAAATCTTTCTATTCCTCCTTCGTCCATTTTAATATGCATGCATTATTAAATGTCTTACTTGTTCTATTAATTTAGTTTTTTTCACATTCACTTATTACGATTTGTTTTTCAGTGTAAGTTTTCTTTCATTTCATTATAATTATCCAACTCCTTTAAAATTAATTCAAATTAGTTTTCACTTATTCGTCCGTCGGTTTAAGATTTTGATATTAAATCATTTATGCTATTTAAATTGCTTTCTGTCATATTTTTAATTTTCTAATGTTTTCTTTATTTCTTTGAAAGCTTACGTTTAATTAATTTAACACAAACTCCTAACCTTCCACATGCAATGGCGTAATAAAAACAGAAAGGCTATACCAACACCTGCTAAAATAACAGACGTTGACATTAGAGAACTACTGTATCAAGACCATCTGTTAAATCAATTCCAGGACTATATTTTTGTATAATGATTTTTGAATATCTCTTTCCTTAATCAATGTTTTCTCTATCTCTGATATTTTTTGGTAATTTATAATTTGGCCCATTTTCTATCACAATTCGGGATTTTGCCCATCGTCTACTGACAATTTGGATATAAATTTGGAGCCGTAGGTTGCATCATTTTTTAAGTTAAATATTTACAAACATTGAAAATCTCAGCATTTTAAGGGTCATCAGGACAGTTTGAACTTTTTTGTAGAAAATCTTAGTATATGTACAACTCAAACGGCATATTATCAGTTCAAATAAAATATAGCAGGACCTAGATATGGACACACCTTATCATATTGACACATTTATTTTATTAAAGATAGCATAGTTTTGTCTGTAAAGTTTTTTTGTCAAAATGTTCCACGAATAAGGACAAAATATTTATAGTGAACCTCTCAAATGACATGTTGGTAAACACTTTTGGTTGAATTACAAACGAATGTCGCATGATAATTGAAACCACGTGCAGTGTTTAAGTGATAGTAACCTAAAATCGGTCTTGCTCAAAAAAGGGAAAAAGCATAACTTGAAAATAATGAAATCATGAAATTCTTAATAAAAATTAATAATAAATTAATATATATAGGTCCTGCTATGGTTTAGTTTTTAATTTTATATGCAGTCGTTGCTTAACATCTACTGAAAAATTGACCTAAAAGCAATTCTAAGGTAATCGTATCGATGAACTTTTAAAAATATGCTTCTATGCCATAAGCAATGCCTAAATTATGCTTAAAAATCAGTATTGCTCAAAATTGTTTTGGTATTGCTTTGGCATTGTTATCGGCTGTTAACGAAAGTTCCAAAATTTAAAAATTAACTATTTTCAAGAATTCTGAAATAAGCAATAAGGGGTGTTGGAAAACGTGTTTTTTTTTTTTATTTTAGGAGGGTTCGCTGGACTCACCATTTGTATAGGTGTGTATTTTTTTAAGTTTGGGTGATTTTTTTTTTTTGGAGGGGTGCGCTTGGTTTGCCCTTATACTATACTACATTTGTACTGTAAAATTTGCAAAGTAAAATGCGTATACTTACTAAATTAAACTGGCATAAATCTCATTGAATCATTATTTAAATAATTAACTTAAATTGCTCATCGTAAAATATAGTCTATGAAATATAAATTACATGTATATTGCATTTGATTAGCTGCTCATAATTCAAAGTTCAAAAAAAAATTAATTATAAATTATAAATTAACTACAGCAATCAAGCACATTTCTGCAGTTTGATTTTTTTTCTGGTAAGAACATTACCTTGACAAAATTTTATTACCACCGATATGTAAATTGAACATTGAGTTTTAGAATTATGTCTTTTGTGTCTCTGTTTTACAATACTGCTTCTATTTGGAATTTTAAGATAGTAAATTACCTTAACTGACTAAAAACCCATTAACATTAACATAACATTAACATGAAAACAGTATTTTTTTTTATTTATACTAACACTTATCATGAGGAAAGTTGGTAGTCTATTAATCTATCAATCTTAATGTATATTTTATTATCTGTTATGTCGTTATAAATATGGTACACATGTATGTTTCACATTAATTAATATATTTTTATTTGTAATATATGCTTACCTGTTTTGTAGGAAAGGACACCACTACATTCGGCAGCTGTGAATGGAAATACCGAAACATGTAAATTGTTTATTTCATCTATATCAGATTTATCAGCAAGAGATGTACAGGTAATTCTTATAATTTATCGAATTTCGGCTTATTCGGGTATTACATAGCTATCATATTCAGTCTATTGGCGAGATGCACATACCAGTCGTAGTTTAAAGAGTTAAAAATAAATAACTATGTATAAATAGTAATGTGTCGCATGACATCTAATATATAACCTCGATATCGTGGCTAAATTGTCACCCATTTTCAGAGACGGTGAGGTGTCATCTAAACACTTGAATTGTATGCAGTTTTCGTTTCATTTTTTCCTAGGAATTCTCCAGGAATTTTTTCAATGGAGAAATGTATTTGTATTTTGAAGTCGATTAAGTTTTTGTAGCGATGTTTTAGGTTTTTTTCTATATTATGGTCCTTCATCTTGATAAGGTTGTTTACAGCGTGAGTACTTCCCTGGTTTAATTAAGTTTTTTTGCATTTCTAAGTAATGAAGATAATATTATGTATCTTCCGATGTGCATGAAGATGACGAGCTCGTTCAGACGTCTGTTAAAACTAATCCGGTTCGAATGTACTTAGTTCGTCCGTCAAACAGGAAAATCTCTTACAAATTTTGATTTTGTTGTACATAACCTAGCAACTCAACATAATGCTTTGCATTTTCAAAACCCTTCTACTAGTGTAATGACTGTGAACCCTCCTGCAATGGCTACGGCCATCCATCCTCCTCCAGTTATAACTCATGATAATGGTTCTAATTTGAGACCTGGGCAAATTCCAATTCTCTCTCCAAATTTAGAAACTGATGAGGAATCTGTCCGAGATTTCCAGATGATTTTTTCCTGACTTCTCCTGTGGAGAGGTCTAATGTTGATAATAATTCTAATGATTACCCAGGGTCCGACCCTTATTCTGTTTTTAATATGCTTTTAGTGGGGTACATGTAAATGGGTCAATAGATAAGCTTCTTGATAATCAAGGTGATAGTGCAAACGAGCCTTCCATTGGCTTCCAGATATTCCTTAACATGAAAACACTGATCCTAGAGTTTATTCTGGGTTATCCACAGCTGTAGATGCTTCTGTTAATATTCGTTCTAATAAAGAGAGTATTAAGACCATAGAGAAAAGGTACAACAAGGAAACATAACCCTAAGCAATATCTTCATATTAGGTACACACCTATTTGTACTTCTGAGTTGTCCGTTTTCAAATTTGTGTTTGGCTATGATTGTATGAAGCAGGTCGAGGGGTTGGGTGATCCAATCAAATGTTCTCTTGGTAGTCAAAAGTATGCTAAACATTCTTACAACTTCCAACTACGCTGCTAAGTTAAGGAAGCCATTTTAAAATTGTGGATTAAAGGGGGAATGGCAATATGAAGTTCAAATTATAGGTTTTATACGGAAACAAAGAGATAGGAGAAGATCTGTGGGGTCTTTTTAATGGAAATTTAGCCTACCTGGACAACAAATACGGATTTCTAAGAGCTTAATAATTATGCAGTTTTATCGTCGATTTTAGGGGCAAAATCATGTCCTCTTTTAAACTGCAAAATTGCGTTGTATTCCGCTCAACCGATCGAGCTGAAATTTTACACACGGGTGAATATGATCCCACTTTATTCAAAAAGTGCTAGGGGTAGATTCAATTCGTTTGATAAGTATTTTTAATAATATTTTATAAATGTGGATTTCGGATTTGCCACGATTTTCCATCCTTTCATGGCTCGTTTTTCAATACAACTAGGAATCGGCGTCACCTCTAGCACTTTTCCGGTGCATAAATTATCTTTAAACGTTGTGCTAAAATAAAATAACAATCGGTGGAGTGGAAAACACCGCGAAAATCTAAAAAATAAGAGCTGGTGTTTGTAATTTTATTCAAGCGTCTAATTCCAATCGCACAGTTGTTGAAAATCCTGTAATGCCAGACCAACGTCGTTCAACGACTGAATAAATTCCAAATTTTGGAGATAATATTAAACATATATAACGTCACGTTAAAATGTCTAAACATCTCAATGACACTTATAAACAATGTTGTTTTTTAACCTTGAATTAGGCAATTTATATTCAATATTTAATAATATACAATTAAATGTGTTTGATAAATTTAATGATTGAGTTAAATAAAGTTTCTTGTCAGTTTGCGCACAGACCAGAATCATTCAGTGTCAAGTTATACAAATTTGTATTAAAAATGTATAGGAAACGAGAGGAGGGTATTTTTTTTTACTGAAAAGATTATAGTAGCTTTGAAAATAAAAAAAAAACGCGCGGTAGCACGCAAAAAATGTTCAAGCTCGTTTTTTTTTGAAAAAAAAGGTTGAAGAAAATTTCCACACCGACCCCCCCCCCAAACCCCACAAATATCAAAGTGTTGCTTCCCTAATAGAAATGTATACGTGTTCTTGTGATTGAATTAAGTTTGGTAAAATATATCCATAAGATGCAGTTATGACCAGTTATTGTGCCATAATTAACAAATACATGTATATGACAAACATTTAATTTATAATGCAGCACTACTAGTAGTTAGGTCTATATTCTATTATTAACCAGAAGATAAGGCATATAAAAGTGTGCATATGTACATTCTTATTGCAAATCTTGGATTAGGAGGGAAGGAGCAGATACTAAGTCCCTTGACAATTTTATAAAAAGTTAACACAAGAAGAGCATTTTACTACTGGAACGGACAAAATCTACTAAACAGCTACTTAATTCACTTGACGCTAAGTGTTAAGTATTTTAAGAGATCCAGTAGAAATTCAGTGTATGTTCCTTGCAGTCAATTAAGTAAAATTAAGATCCTGTCCAGTAAAATCAAGCGTTAATATACTGGACACTACTGAATCGTTCTTAAAGGTGATCTACTAAACTTGAACTCTTAACACTTCTGAATAAATAACAACTTCAGTATTTACAAGATTTGTCCAGTAGATTATGTCCGTTTAAGAGTTTTTAGAGTTTACTAGTGTAAACTTAGAATAAATAATTTTCAAAACTCCTTTGTAGAATTTCGGCCTAATGCATACTTGAACAGATTAAATCTAAAATGCGTTGACTTGGTTCACTATACGTTTTTGTTCCCACCAATAATGTTGTTATTGTATGACGTAAATATTACCTTGAAGTTTTGATGCATGAAATTAAAAACTTTACCACTTTCATTCACGTACAATCTACAGAATATAGGATCAAATTTTAACTACCACATCACTACGAGCTGCCCCAACATACAATAAGTTGCCTACAATGTACTGGATACCTTAATTCCAAATCTCGTTTCATTTCTGCTTCAAGTTAGTCTTATCTAACCAATATTTCTAAAGTCCTCTCTCTTGCTTTAACAGCTATGAAACAATTTATTATTTCGACATTGTAAAAAGGTATTTGAAAACAGTCGTATAAATAATTTTGGGAGTGTAAAAATTTCGCTTGATGTTTTAGACAAACTTAGTTCTTTTGAAAATAACAAACAGTGAAATCGTTGACAATCACAAATCTGTAATTTCATCCTTAGGCCTTCCGTTGGTGGCAGTAATGATGACATTCCATCCCTGAATTGGATTCTTAAATTACATAAAAATCCATACAAACAGCGCTTCATTGCAGGGTCATCCAAATGTACAACTAAGCCTCTTTCAGTTCTGTTGACTTCAATACTTTCAATTATTACAATTGTCTAATAAAAGAACTAGGCATTGATGGTAATACTTCCGCTAGTGCTACATACAAATGGACTATATTTAACAAAGATGAAATCATAGCCAACCATAGCTCTTTTATGTCCTCTTTCAATATTCCAATGAAAGAGGAACATAAAGAGTTACCATATTTGTACTGGATACCTAAACTTCACAAAAATCCGTACAAAGAAAGGTATATAGCTGGATCTTCATCATGTTCAACTACAGGGCCTTCCGTTCATTTAACTAAAATCTTGTCTGCTGTCAAAGAAGGTCAACAAGCATACTGCGACACTATTTATAATCGTAGTGGAATTAACCATATGTGGTTAAAAGTCAAAAGACTTGTTAGATCATTTTAAATCTAGATCATTTTCTGAGGTTCACTCTTTGAAAACGTTCGATTTTTCAACTTTATACACTACCTTGCCACACGAAAAACTAAATGTCGCGTGAAAAAACTTCTGGAAAAAGCCTTTTCAAACTCTAGGAATTTTGTTGTTTTGAGTTATAATTCTACATTCTTTTCCAAAACATATTTGAAAGATAAAATTTGTTACACACTGGAACAAGTTTGCAGTATGCTTGATTTCCTCATTGACAACATATTTGTCACCTTCGGAAGAGAGATTTTTCAACAACAAATCGGCATTCCAATGGGCACAAACTGTGCTCCTCTCCTCGCCGATTTGTTTTTATACTCTTACGAGACTGAATTTCTTCAGGGACTCGTAAAGAACAAGAAGATGAAAGAGGCAAGGTCATTTAATCTTACATTCAGATATATTGATGATGTCCTTTCTGTCAATAACGCTTCATTTGGTAGATGGATTCCTTCAATATATCCTCCAGAATTGGAGATTAAAGAGACCACCGAATCAAATTGTTTCACGTCTTTCTTGGATTTGCAGCTCAACAGACACAGGACACAACGGATTCTAGAAAGTCTGCTTCATATTTAGATCTTCATCTCGAAATTGACTCTTAAGGAAGACTTTCAACAAGGCTTCATGACAATAGTGATGACTTCAACTTTCCAATCGTCAACTTTCCCTTCATGTGTAGCAACATTCCGTCCGCTCCAGCTTATGGAGTTTACGTATCTCAATTGATTCGTTACTCCAGAGCGTGTGAGACTTACATCGATTTCCTTAGCAGAACGACACGTCTGACGCAAAAATGCTCACACAGGGTTATGTTGCTCCTCGGTTGCTGTCTTCACTTAAGAAATTTTACGGAAGACATCATGCACTTATAGACAAATATGGGATTTCGATCTCTCAGATGAGTGCAGATGTTGGTTTGTCATAGGATGTTGTTTTGTCTCCCTTTACCGGATTTGACACGCTGAATAGACTATTGGCAACACGACGGGTGTGCTATAGCAAGCAGGAACTGCTTACTCTTCCGGAGCACCTGAGTTCACTCTTGTTTCGACTGGAATTTGACATTCGGATACCCCATTGGTACCTCTGCTTCTTGATAGTTACGACTTTTCTTCTTGGTATACTAACCTTCATCATTATCTTATCAAAAAGAAATTTGAATATTTGTTTGAATGGTGTTTTGATAAATCTAAAAGTAGCTGTATCTGCTCGAAAGTGTCTAACATATTTAGTAAACATATTTAGCAACGAGACACATAAAGGTTAATTGGACTGATGCAGAAATATAAAAACAACAAAGTTCCAGACAATAAAATTTGCTACGCCTAATGATAACTGCTCTAAATTACCTTTGGACAACATTTATATTCGTTTCGGAAAACAAATTTATCCCCAAGTCAATGGTATCCCTATGGGAACTAATTCTGCTCCATTACTTGCTGACCTGTTCTTATACTGTTACGAATCCCAATTTATGGCAAAACTTCTAAAAGACCCGACAAACAACATCTTATTGAAACATTTAATAATACATATAGATATTTAGACGACATTCTTTCACTAAACAATCCTACATTCTCAAATTTTATTTCCCAAATCTATCCAACGGAATTTACCATAAATAAATCTAACGTCACCGGTGATAGAGGCCCATTTTTAGATTTATATATAAGTATTATAAATGGAAAATTACACACAAGTTTTATTATAAACGGGATGACTTATCATTTCCTATTGTCAATTTTCCTTTTCTAGACGAAGATGTACCACTTGCTCTGTCGTACGGAATTTATATTTAACAGTTGGTAAGATATGCTCGGATTTCCAGTGGGGTGTCTGATTTTAAAGATAAAAACCGGTTTATTACAGGAAAATTACTAAACAAGAATATCGTTACCACAAATTAGAAAAATCGTTTTCTAAGTTTTATCACAAACACTACAGATTGGTGCACACATAACCTGTACGGTAAGTTAACATGAAAAGCAGACATGAAGTTAACTTCAAGTTCATTTGTGACAGGTCATGCGACTGCTTTGAGCAGATGCGCGACTGGTTCCAAGTTAACTTGAAAAGCAGTCATTATTTCATGTCTGCAGTCGCGTTCTTATGACAGGTCTGGTCAAGTTAACTTCGTGACAATTCTGCTTTAAAGAATAAATGTTAAAACGTTCACAGTACAAAGTTCATGTTCTATTAGCTAAACTGTCGTCGAATTTTTTTTTTAATGTCATAAAAAGTGTTTTATATACAAACTGAATAGACGTTTCAAAAACAGCATTTGGGTTAACTTGTGAGCATGTCAATGACCCTAAGGACACAAACGTCAGATATCCTTCTACCAAAATGTATTGCTTAATTCCAAGACATAACACCGTTTTTTTTTAAAGAAGAAGTCTCTTCCATTCGAGCCTATTTCATATGTAGTAACAAGTACTAACGGTGTTTCGGGATTTTTTGCTGTATACTTGATAAGTTTAACAGCATGGGTCCCTTCTCAAAAGTCTCCCATATTGTACTAGTCTAATGTCGAAGGTATCCTCTAATACTTTTATTTCGCTTATATGCGATAATAGGCATTTTCTTATAGATGTTTTTTCCATCTTTCATCTCTGAGTAATTTATTCCAGTGTGCACTAAGTGCCCTGTTAAGATGTATGACCCGTGGGTTGTATTTAGTAACTAATGTCAAAGGTATATTTTTATTACATGCTAGTGCACTTTGTCCACTCATGTTTTAACAATATTTTGTAAATTGTCTCGAGTATTTGATCTCTTGTAACCTCTCTCAACTAGTTTATTTTCTAGTGTTTTTACATGATATTAAAGTTGTAGTTAGTACTTGTTACTACAAATGAAACATGCTCGAATGGAAGAGACCACTTCTTTATAAAAACGGTGTAAAGTCTTGAATTTAACAATGCATTTTGGTTAAGGATATCTTCAGTTTGTGTCCTTGGGGTCATTGACATGCTAACAATGGAACTCAAATGCTATTTTTTTACTAATAATTTAACTAAGTTAGGTTAGAACAGACGTGTTAAAATGACTGATCTGGTTAGAGCAGTTTCGACTTGGGACTGGTTATGAAATAAAATGCTGTCGCCGGTTTGGATTTGACCAGCCATGAGTTAACGCAAGTTAACTTGAATGCCTGCTATGGCAGACATGAGCAGACATGGAAAGCAGTCTCAAAGTTAACTTTATGTTAACTTTTGTATAGATTATGTGTGCACCCATCTGTGTACCTTATTGAAAAATTTAACTGTACTCGTCGAGTTTTGATTTCTATGGTAATGTGGTTTATAAAGCAAATAAATTAAAAAAAATGCTTTGGGAATGAAAAACTGGCTTAAAACATTATTGAATAAAGGTTATGAAATGAACATTTGGTAAAACCTTTGAATTTGGTGTTTTTTGGTAGAAATATTGATAATTTGATTCTAACCTTAAAATATTAATTGCCTTTCTTAGACTTGTCATATTTTTAGCATTACAGCAATCATGTGTGTCGGTTTTGTGTGATGATACATGACCAAATCATTTATTGTTTGACGTGTTGTGTTGGATTTAAAATCGACAAACTTGTTTTTTTTTACATCAGTCGATAGATGCTTATTAGCTAGTTGTCAGTAACTTCAAGTGTTCTCAAGAGAGTTTCTCTACGTCCCGTTATTTTTCTGTTGTATTTTTGTCTCAGATTCTCTTTTGTTAAATTGAAATTCTATTGATTTGGTTTTTACTGTGTGTTGATATTTGTGCTTTGTTAATGATTATTAATAGGGGAAGGTTGGGCCCCCAAAAAAGTTTAACCCGCCACATTTTTAATGTGCCTGTTCTAAGCCAGGAAAGAACCAGAGGTACCTATGGGGCATCCAAATGTCAAAAGTCCGAAAGGGCAGAGACAAAACCAGTAAACACCAACAAGAAAGGGACAAAAACAGACAACATGTAAAACATTGAAACACAAAATAACTTATTATCAATCAACATCGCGAACTCCAGTCGAAACAAAGTGAACTCAGTAGCTCCGGAAGAGTAAGCAGTGCCTGCTTGCTATAGCACACCCGTCGCCCTGCCAATAGTCAATTCAGCGTGTCACATCCGGTAAAGGAAGACAAAACAAAACCCTATGGCAAACCAGGAATCTTTATCAAAGCTGATGTTTGTATTTGTCGAATTGTTATGTTTATTGTTTTGGTTTTTTTTTGTCAAGGAGGGGGTCTTTCATTGACACTTTAGGATTTGGCTTGAATCATATGAATTTTCAATCCAGGGCCAATTGAAAAAACAGCAAGCAGCGACCGTTTGTCACATTGAAGGCTGCTGGCTGTTTTACGTTGTGGATTTTTAAAATTGTTGTCAATAATTGTTCCAAGTGGTTCAAACACTGATTTTTTTTTCAATTATGAACCTGTCATTTTCAAATGTTCGAAAAAACCCTACGATTATTCTACCCAAGGTACAGGTCTTAAGATTATATTTTTCAATATCTTACTTTTACCTGCTGTTCAATACTTCAATGTTAGCATCTTATTGTACCCCCACTTCAAAAGTGGAGGTATATAGTGATAGGGGTGTCCGTCCGCCCTTCCGTTACACTTCAGGGTACCCATCTCTTATCCGCAACCCCTCCTTAACCCTTAGGTGGATTTTCATGAAACTTACACACAATATTTGTGACATAATGTAGATGTGCACCTGCTATTTTTAAATTTGATCAGAATGATTTTTGGAGTTTCCCATAGCAAAACATGGACTTAGCCATTCGCCTACATGGGGGTACCCATCTCTTATCCGCAACTCCTCCTAAACCCCTTGATGGATTTTCATGAAACTTACACAATATTTGTGACATAATGTAGATGTGTACTTACTATTTTTAAATTTGATCAGAATGGTTTGTGGGGTTTCCCATAGCAAAACATGGACTTAGTCTTTCGACTACATGGGGGTACCCATCTCCTTTCCGCAACTCCTCCTCAACCCCTTGATGGATTTTCATGAAACTTACACAAAATTGTTGTGACAAAATGTAGATGTGTACTTACTATTTTAAAATTTGATCAGAATGGTTTTTGGGGTTTCCCATAGCAAAACATGGACTTAGTCTTTCGACTACATGGGGGTACCCATCTCTTATCCGCAACTCCTCCTAAACTCCTTGATGGATTTTCATGTAACTTACACACAATCTTTGTGACATAATGTAGATGTGCACCTACTATTTTAAAATTTGATCAGAATGATTTTTGGGGTTTCCTATACCAAAACATGGACTTAATCATTCGACTACATGGGGTTGCCCATCTCTCCGCAACTCCTCCTAAACTCCTTGATGGATTTTCATGAAACTTACACATAATATTTGTGACAAAATGTAGATGTGCATCTACTATATTAAACTTTGATCAGAATGATTTTTGGGGCTTCCCATAGCAAAACATGGACTTAGCCATTCGACTACATGGGGGTACCCATCTCTTATCCACAACTCATCCTAAACCCCTTGATGGCTTGTCATGAAACTTTTACATAATCTTTGTAACATAATATAGATGTGCACCTACTATTTGAAAGTTTGATCAGAATGATTTTGGGGTTTCCAATAGCAATACATGGACTCAGCCATTCGACTACATGGGGTGCCCATCTCTTATCTGGAACTCCTCCTAAACCCCTTGATGGATTTTCATGAAACCTACACACAATCTTTGTTACATAATGTAGATGTGCATCTCTTATTCTAAATTTTATCTGATCAATTATTTTGGGGGTTGGGGGGATTTATTTGTGAGCTGCGGCTCACAATTTTTCTAGTTTTCAATTTTTATTGCATATGATTTGTTTCCGCTGAGCTTTTAAGGATTCGGCCATTTAGCTTAAAAGGGGTGCTTGGTTTTTTCCCAAAAAATATTTTAAAATTGATTTTTGATGAAAAAAAGAAAATGTCCAAAAGACATAATGTCCCATCGCGCAACATTTTTTTTCCTAGCTAGTAATCACCAAAGCATGAGGTTGATTCCTAAAGTATAATTAGTTTGGTGTTTAAATGATTATAAAGTTTTATGATACCATACTCCCATGGTGTTAATTTTATAAAGCAACTTCATCCTATAGGTAAACCTTAATATAATACCCATTTTAATCTGTGATAAATCATCATGCATAAAGTTGATGAGACAGTTGCAATTTTATGATCATTTTTGTATGTTCTTATCCTGATGTTTATGTTCAAATTTTGGAAGCGCGGTGGACGAGAGGTTTAATCACAGGTCGGCACCTCTGTGGATTCGAGCCCCACACGTGTCAAGATTTCCAGGCACCTACCGTTGCTTATGGGTTCCGGACTATTTTCCAGCATGGAATATCGGGCTTTCAATACACATAAGCCTTGCGACCATGCAAGGGTCTCATATAAGCCAACCGGTCGTTTATCTTGCCTTCGGTCGAAAGCTCTTCAGAGCTTATGTTGTTTTCCTAGTCGACTTAGACTTTTTTAGGGTAAAAATGTGAAATGTTTTGTAACAGATTTCTCGGCTTCTACCGGATGGATTGGTTAATTGTTTGGACTGTGTACACATCACTGATGTGTACTCACCGACGTTAAATAAATCTTACCTTTACCTTTTTACCTTTATGATTGCAAAGTTTCGTGATGATACCAGACTTCCTTCATGGTAAACTTACTTAAATCTGATTTGCGAGAAACGGACTGAAGAATGATTTCTACTTAATTATAAATGGCCCAAAATGAAAACAAATTCTGTCGTGACGTATTCAAAAAATTTCTGAGAAAAAAAAACCAAGCTCTCCCCCTCCACAGAGACTTGCTCCTCTCCATCAATGTTTGTTAATTAGTCAATGAGCAATACCAAAAAACCATGTTGACTAAAAAAATATTGATAGAGGGGAGCAAGTCCCCATGACCCCTTTTATGTTACAGCAGTTGGGCACAGATTTAAAAAAAAATGCTTTTAATAAATCTAGTAATAATTGATTTTTGTTTGCGTCAATACACATATATCACAATACTTGAAAGTATGCAAAGGATTGTATTGCAATGTACATGGATGGTTATAGTTTTTGTTAGGTTTTATTGTCTGATTTTTATGTTAATACTGATTTCATTACCATGCACTTAATTTCTACACAAACGCATGTAGCTTTATAGCCGTTAAGCAAATCATTCTGCTTAAACTGATATATGCAAAACTGCTATGAAAGTCAAATTTAAAGAGTGTGACTACTACAAATATACAATCACTATGCTTGAACATTTCCACGAAATCCATCAGTGAAGTTGCTGGTGCTTTATAACAAACAAGTGACTGCATATAGTCGTGCTAAAGATACATGTACCCCCACTCGATCATCCTAAAAACAGGGAGTAGAAGCCTGGCTGACATTGAAAGGGCAGCCACATTTCAACTTATCCTACTTAAGCTATGTAACAAATTTGAAATCAACCCCACAGTAGAAGCCAAGAAATCTGTTGCGAACTAGAAAATGTGTCTATGAGCCACAGGATGGCCCTTCCGTTCTAGAAATATCATTGACCCTTAATGTGTATTACCTTGGACCTTTATCAAGAAATTAATGAAAAGTGTCCATGTGTAAAATAAAGATTGCATTGACCGTATTTCTGGTGGGTTGTGCAGTGTTACCAAGACCCATCTAGTAGTGAAATATCATTGACCCCAACATGTATTATTCAAGCACTTAACCCAAATCATTCATGCGTAAACATGCGTCATTCGTGCGTAGGTTGCAGTGACCTTATTTCTAGTGAATTATGTCACGTTACCCAAGACACATCTAGTGGTGAAATATCATTGACCACCAACATCTAGTATCAAAGTTATGGACCTTTACCAAGAACTTAACCAAAGTTGTTCATGCATAAACTATACATGATATAGGTCAAAGTGACCCAATTTCTAATGGCTGGTGTCATGTTAGCCAAGACACATCTAGTGGTGAAATATCATTAACCCGCAACAAATACATATAGTATCCGAGATATGGACCATAACCAAAGTCATTTATGTGTTTAATATAGGTCACAGTGACCTAATTTCTAGTGGGTGGTGTAGGCCTACCCAAGACCCATCTGATGGCGAAATATCATGAAATCCATGATGGACTGCTAAATGATTTTGACACATGCAACCTTTCGTGGACAATCCTAGTTCCTACCACATTTCACAAGAAATTCATTTTGTTTTCAAAAATAGACAAAAATAAATAAAAATCACAAAAGAATTGACCCTTTTGGCCCAAAATTATTGGAATCTTTTAGTTTTCACTTTTGCCCCCGTTGGCCCCTAATAGCAATTAGAGGGAGGAGAGTGTCACAAAATTAATATTCAATTTAGTTAATTCACGAAAAGAATTTATAGAAAAAGAAAAATATTGAAACCGGACAATCAATAAAAGTTTCGATTATGGCCCTTTTTGGTCCCTAATTCCACAATTTGGGGGTAGGTGCGATGATAAATCCTCGATTTTGTATCCATCACTTGACAAGACTTAACTTGCCCCAAAAAAATCGAAATCGGAAAAAAAATAAAAGTTGCATTTTTCCCCTTTTTGGGACCCTAATTTCTAATTGAAAAAAGGGGGACCCCCAACATCCATTCCATGTGTGGTTAAATAGAAAACCATATCGTTTCTAAATTTTATAGTAATTGGCCAACAAGAATTAAAGTAATATTGAAAATAAATATTTGATTTGTTTGCCCCTTTTGGGCCCCTAATTTCTAAACGAAAAATGAGGGGACCCCCACAAGCAATCTCATTCATTTTTTAAAAGCAATTCGATCACTAGAACTTAAATTATTGTGGGAACAAACAAACAAGTAGCACTTTTGGCCCCTTGTTTCCTTAATGCTTTGCTAATTTTATGCAGTTTTTAAATATATATGGCTCAGGTCACACTCAATTTTATACTTTTTAGGTTTAAAACTACACTGTACATGTACATAGGCTATATATTATAATGATAAATCTAATGTATAAGGATGTGCTCCTACAAACAACAGTATATATAAAAGAGAGAATTCCTACAAAGTAACAGAACATTTTAAATGTTCTATCTATTTGGGGAAAAACTATTCTGATTCCAGTAAAATCCGTACATCTGTTTGAAATAAATTTGTTTCGTTAAATAAAAGTAAAACAAGAACGGTATTCCTCGGTCCCACGCCGAGTGGCAAAAATTCTAAGTCAGCCTGCTTAAGGTAGATGGGGTGTCTAAAAATTATCCATAGAATGTTCTTCAATTTGGCCACAGTTTTAGAATGGTTCTTTAGATCTCGATAAAAGAATTAAAACTTCACCATCAGAATTTTTGTAGAAACGACTTGGATGATTTTGGTACGTTTAATATAGAATTAATATGGAAAATTCAAATTTCCCTCATCTAAGAAAATGTACTCTTTAATTTTTTCTTAAAATTTGTGAAAATCTTTGTTTTGTAGGTACATTTAAATATACTAAATAAAAAATATAGTTCACCATTAAAATTTTTGAAAAAAGTGAAATATGTGTTTTTGCCCTATTATTTCTATACAAATATCTTCCCTTTAAAAGTACGGAACACTATTAAAATTCGCAAAGAAGGTCTATTTTATCCAATTTTTTGTTGTAATTATTACTTTTGATGTTTACCTAGCCCAATAGAAATCAATAATAATAGCTAGCATTATAAAATTTAAAGTTATGATAGATGTGCAAAAAGATGCTAAGTGATAGACACCCTATCTACCTTAACAGGAAATATACACCTTGAAAAACGTTGAGCACGCCCATGTTTTATCAAAATCACATATTTGCAAAGTACTTTCTAACCTGTATTTAAGAGAAAGTCTTTGTAATTTTATATTGCAAACTAAAATATGCATTGTTAGGCACAATTTAACATGTTTGTAACAAACAAAAAGCCATTTTTAATTTACATTAAATGGCATGGCAAACAAGATGGCCTTTGTACATAAACATGGTCTTCGAAAAGTACGGTCGCCTGAAGCTCAAAACTTTTTATAAATTGTCAAATCGTATTTGAAAATGTAAATCATAATCACATAACCTGTATAAAAGTTAACTTTAAGCAGTCATTTAAGTTGCTTTTCTATTAACATGAGTTAACCATGGTCCGCTATCTAGTTAACTTAAGTTAACTTTAGCCTTAACAAAGCAGTCCACGATCCGGACAGCTCTGGACTGCTCTTGTCCATGACATGGACAGCTAAAGGCAGTCCGAAGTTAACTTAAGGTCAGATCAGTCCAAAGTTAACTTTAGGTCAGATCAGTCCAAAGTTAACTTTAGGTCAGAGCAGTCCAAAGTTAACTTTAGGGCAAGGCTGTCCAAAGTTAACTTGAGGGAACTTAAGGTCACCAACAGACTAAAATAGTTTTAGGGCACTGAAAAAATATTTTTGTTGTTTTTTTTTTTTTTTTTGTTTTTTTTTTTCAAATAAAATTATGCGATACATTTTGTAATTAAGATATTATTTCTAAAATAAATAAATATTGAAATAAAAAAAATTATATCAATTTATCTTTTCATTTCTTTAAAGCTAAAAAATACATTTTAGTATAAACAATTATTTTCAACATATAAATTTTCTTTAAAAATGTTTTTGTTGCTATTTTTATTTAACTATTATAATGGGTTTTGTTTTTGTTTTTTTTTCAAATTGAATACTTAAATGTAGTTTGCTCATGACCATAACGAGATCTGCTAATAAAATAAATGTTTCGTAGAATTACAAGTCGCATTAATTTTGTAAAATAAATATTGTACAATTGTATATTAATAAATAAATATCTTATTTAAGGTAAATTAATAATGTTATAAATATTAAACAAATAATATGTTCGCAACAAATATTTTTTATTCTTTTTAAAAATCAATGAATAAATAATGGTAAATAATCTAAATATAATTAATAAAAATATTGTTTTATATAAATCTATTCAAATAATAAATCAAATCGAAGCAGAGTTAATTTAAGTCGCTCTTGGCTTAAGCGCGGTTAACTTAAGGTCGCTCTAGGCTAAAGTTAACTTTAGGTCGCTCTTAGGCTAAAGTTAGCTTTAGGTTGGTTTCTACTTGCTATTACAGTTAACTTCAGACCGGTCCAAAGTCTGCCTTCTGTTATCTAAAAAGCAGACCTCAGTTAACTTTATGCAGTCGAAAAGTTTACTTTTCTAGTTAGCTTGGCGTACAGGTTATGTCTGGTCGTATCTGCTACCTAAAGCTGCATACCAAATATCAAAAGTCTATGAATAGTAATGGGTGAGAAATCTGTCAGAAAAAAATCCATTTTTGACCCTTAATAAAATTCTAAGTAGGCTCTTTAAACAGGAAGTAGGTAAGCGACAAATTTGGAAACGCATACCACCATATGGGACCCCTGCCTGAAGCTACATACCAAATGTATTGAAAACGTAGGAGTAATAGTAGCTGAAAAATTTGTTACGAAAAAAGTGTGACGGCGGACACCGGAATTTCTATGTCCCCGCTCCACATTGCAGTGGGGGACAAAAACAAGCCCCACCATTCTAGTCATGTTAATTTTGTTTAATGAATGTGAAATTATGGATTTTCTTTTTTTAAATACATGTACAACATGTACAATGTACCTGTCATGATTAGGGTCGTTGCGATAATACCTTCCATAATCTATTTTTGTAACAATCGAAATTTTAACCAATTACAAGCTTCAAAATACTTGGGCACGTGAAATTTTATGAAAATTCAGCAATATTAGACAATTGTTTTAAAAAGTTTTAAGAAATGATCATCATACTATTTAATATTTCGATTGTCTGCCCATTCTCATATCTTGTTTGTACATATATCTTAAAGACATAGAACCTATCAGTTTCGCAATTTTTTACATTGAATAAGAAGTACATTGATTAAAAATATACTATCTAAAACTTACCTTTACCAACATAAAAATTCAATGTTTTGCAGTTTTCTATAAAATAATTTTATTTTAGTTATTCGCGTTGATTAAGTATTGTCCATCATAAATATTTACTTTTGGTAAACTGGGTAGTGTTAAAATAAGAAAAGGAATGTAACCAAACGAGACGAAGAGAAAACGAAATCAGTAAATTAAGAAAAACGACTGGTGTCGGCTAAAATCTATTCAGTTTTCTTTTTTTACCAGTTTCGCTCGATTTCGTTTCCTTTCTTTACAAATTTCAGTTGCTTATTTTACTGTTTACGTTTCCTTCTTATTACCGATATCGTTTTTGTTCCCTTCCACTTCTTTTGGTTACTTTTCGTTTCTCAGTTTACCGGTACACGCAAGTGTTTACATTCTATAATTAGTTTGTCCTCTTTTTGACACTGCGTTTTTTTTCTTCGGTTTTCCGTCGAAAAGAATACTTTCTGGCAGGTTTTTTTGAAAATTTAACAGTTTCTTCAAAGGTTTTACAATGTATTCCTCAAATAGTGTGAATTTCATTATTTTTTTTTAAATTGCCAAAATGATAGGTTCTATGTCTTTAACGCAGGGATTGTGTGCATTAATAATGATATCTTTTTAATAGTAATGGTACGTCATTTTTAATATAGGGAATGACACCAATACACTTGGCAGCTGATGTGGGAAAAACCGAAACATGTAAACTGCTAATTTCATCTGGTTCAGATTTAATGGCAAGAAACAATCAGGTAACTATACATTTATTTAAGCAATAAAACTGTACACGATGTACTGTAATCTATAAAACTGGCATTCATTTGGTTAGGACAGGATTAAAAATTATGTAATTACCTGTAACATGTACCGTTCCTTGGCTTTATATCTTTGTACCCCTGCTTTTGCTTTAACAAAATATAAAATGATGTAAGTACAGCACTGATATCATCTAAAACAAAAAAAAAGTGTGTTAATTGTCAATTCCCTAAGTTTCTTCCTACCCCAGATATAGGTTTATGTTAGTCATAATTTGGTTTCAAGTTCGGTATTTTTTATTGTTCTATGATCTTCTTATCTGTATAGTGTTTGGGATTTTCAATTTTTGGTAGAGCGCCTCTGGTGAGTTTTGAATAGACGAAACGCGCGTCAGGCATAGCTAATTTTTTGTCTGGAATCTTGTTGTTATTTTATTTCTTACATTCGTGATGGCTAGCGCTGCTGGAGTTTTGTTTCCCCGAGCTTAGCCCGCTCTGGTGTCAACACTTTTGTGTTGCAGAACACATCAAAGCTATAATAAAGGTAATAACAAAACTACCGAACTTGAATGATCAATCTCATAGTCCAGAGAAAATGACAAAAACGAATCAGTCATACCGGAGAACTGCTGGATCGCTATGGTCCTGACTTGGTACAGGCATTTCAAACGAAATGGTGGGTTAAACCAGGTTTTAAGGCGCCAAACCTCCCTCTTCCATTGCGATCTTAGGATCCGGTAATGACCATAGAACACAACATTGTTGTGAGACACAATAGGGATATTGAGGTGATCATCTCAGTACAGCAGACCAGTCAAACACTAATTAAAACAATTAACTATCATATCTTTTAACTCAATTTTGAACTTTTCTACTAGTGGCTGATAACGAAGAAAGAATTTTTTAAGTGATCGTATGAGACGTATTTTCTTATAGCCCTGCTTCAAAAGTCGGTCACGAAGAAACCGGTGTCTGATCAAAAAATCTGTGAAATGTGTGCAAGCTCTGGCATATCGAATAAGTTGAGAAATATAAACACCGTATGCAGGAGAAGTAGGTATATTGCTCTGTAGATTAGGAAAATTAATAATTTGAAAACTAAAATCGTCTCGTTTATCGTAAATTTTTGTACTAAGATGACCACCTTGGTCAAATTCGAGGTGCAAATCCAAGAAAGACGTGAAGCAATTAGATTCAAATAATATAAATTATGCGTTTATATTTCGAAATTAGCAAATCCCTAAGTTTCTTCTTAGCCCTGACGTTGGTTGATCTTAGTAATAATTTGGTTTCCACTTCGGCATTTGGGAGTTTTATTGTTCTATGCTTCTATGCTCTACATATTTATATAGTGTTTGTGATTTTCAATATTTGGGTAGTGCGCCTCTGATGAGTCTTGCATAGACAATACGTGCGTCAGGCGGAGCTAAATTTATTGTCTTAATTTTGGTGTAATTTTAAGGCCTTGTTTAAGAAAGGGGTCTTTATTTAATTATTTCAGTGCTGGATTTAAATTGTGTGCAATTTATTATGACATCGGGCCAATCGGAAAACAGCGAGCAGAGCCTACTGGCCTCGTTGAAGGCTGCTGGCTATTTTTCATTGTGGCCCTTTTTAGATCACCTGACCTGAAGTTCACTATCTTAAAAAATATGAGATATTTCAGAAATTTAAATAGAGCTTGCACACATTTCACAGATTTTTTGATCAGACACCGATTTCTTCGTGACCGACTTTTGGAGCAGGGCTATAAGAAAATACGTCTCATAATATCCCTAGAAAAATTCTTTCTTCGTTATCAGCCACTAGTAGAAAAGTTCAAAATTGAGTTAAAAGATATGGTAGTTTATTGTTTTAATTAGTGTTTGACTGGTCTGCTGTACTGAGATGATCACCTTAATATCCCTATTGTGTCTCACAACTATATTGTGTTCTATGGTCATTACCGGATCCTGAGATTGCAATGGAAGAGGGAGGTTTGACGCCATAAAACCTGGTTTAACCCACCATTTCGTTTGAAATGCCTGTACCAAGTCAGGACCATTGCGATCCACCCGTTCTCCGGTGTGACTGTTTCTTTTTTGTCATTTTCTCTGGACTATGAGATTGATCATTCAAGTTCGGTAGTTTTGTTATTACCTTTATTTGCATATTGTTAAGCACATCATGATTTACAATAAACGTAGTAAGGTTAACATTGTAGTACCGTTCATTTTAGGAGTTAATCCTCTAACAATTTAAACAAAAAGAAACCAATGAACAGCTTTCAATTGCAAAACTATTACTCTCCACAATACTACATTAGGTTAAACCTTATTGACAGATGACCCCTTTTTAAACTTATCTTCCTTTCAATGTCAACTAGATTTTGACAATTGTAGCCTGTAGTTCAGGCACACAAGTCAGGTGAGCGATTCGGGCTTCTGGGGGCCTCTTGTTTGATCTGTTTTTTTTAATTCTATTTCATTAGTCTTCAGGAATTATTCATAATTACTACTCAATATTATAGTAATTGTATGCATAATTCCTAAAAGGTTAAGGTATTATGTATACTAACCAATGAGGCCAGTAATTAAACATATTTTTTGAATTTTTCAGGAATTTATGTTTAATTCATAATTATACATTTTAAATGTAAGATATGCTCTGTAATTATTGCTGGCGCCCACATTATCTATTAACATTTTAAAACATTTTATCGTATAAAGGGCGGCATATAAAACATCCGTATGTCTAAAGTATTTGCAAATTGTCCTCACATTTTTTAAATTTTATTTGATTTTTTTAAACTTACTGAATGCCAGGATTGGACACCACTACATTATGCGGCTTATAGAGGAGAGATTGAGATAGTCAAGACTTTATTAATGCAAGGAGCAGATATAACAGCTAAGAGCAAAAAGGTATTAAAATTGTATGCAACCAATGTAGTAATAACAATTTCAAATATTCAGAAAAGCAAAATCACATACTTCATTCGCTAGAAATGAGTCTTTCAGGAATAGTTATCCCTTTACTGCTTATTGTTTATCATATACTTCAAAGATTTATCAAGTTTTTTCTTTGTGTTGTAGAATACAGTAAGATATTTGAACATATTTTGAACAATCATAAAAAAAATTATAATTACAAGAAGTGAATCTGTCTTTATATTAATGAACATAGAATTTGAAATGTTGCGCATAGAGAAAACACTCTTGCTTGCTAAAATGTTCATTTAATTGAGTTCTGCACTTTTCAAACTAAACTGGAGTTGTTAAATGATCCCCTTAAGGAATTATGTGTCTTTAAAGGCTGAAATGTATGTTGGCCTATAGAATTACATTAACTGATGTTTTCTTGATTCAATGTTCAGAGTTCCAGAAGCTTTACAAAAGTCTTCATTGGGTTCAAACTTATAGGTAGCTCATTAGAATATAAGAAATCATGTGCTTGGCATATAAAATAAAACTACTGAATATTAAACAAAAGTATGGCCTGAAGATATGTTATGTAATTTACTGTTATGTCCGATAGTAGTGATATTAAAGTTTATGATTCAATTTTTAAAGTTTTATTTTGTATACGTTTGACTTATATATTTTAATAAGATTTTGTTATGTTTTAATTAAGGGATTATTACCAATGGATGTTGCAAATGAACAAATATCAGCTTTTCTCAAAGTATGTATTTATAAAATTTTGAACTTCAATCAGAAAAGAATTATATGAATGGTTTTTACTTTACTTTACAAGATACATGAGAAATGTCCATAGTAAAAATTCTCCCTCGGTGGTTTTGACTAGATAATATATACTTTTCCTCGCAATATTCAACACTTAATTAAACCATGGAATATTGCCATTGAACAAGTTATGTTTTGGAACTAACAACAATACCAGGGTGTTTTGTTTGTAATACACCTGGTTTATATCCTAGGTGCTGGATTTTGCTTTTTTGCGAATTTATTTTCAGCTTTTCCATTATTTTTATTCAAATGTGTTTGTTCACTATATGTTTCTTTAGAGTATATCTTTGTAGTTTTACATTTATATGTTTTGAATTTTACATTTTACCATTTCAATTCCAAATCGTTTTAAAAAACATGGCTCTGTCCTTTTCATGCACACGATTTATATCCTTGATGCTAGTTTTCTTCCTTGTTGAACTTGTTTTAGGTACAGTACGTCCCATCTGACACATGTAGTTATCGGTTTTACATTGATATTTGTTTTAAATACTGTTTTCTTTTATATAATACGTTTCTCTATTTGTAGAAAATTATGAGTTCACGTAAGTAGAAGCATGCACAGTTGCCGTGTAAAGCGTTTAATCATTTTGGCTTTTAATGACTTACCAAAAAATGTGAGAATGTGAACACATTTTTAAACTTTTTTTCAGAGTTTATTGAAAAAACATATTGTTTAATATCAATAGGTAATGACCACTGGGGCTTCTGAGGTATTTATTTTTTGGTCATTATAAACATTACTTGTCTTATCTAGTTAGTGCGTATCTTTAATTTATTGATCATAAGTTGAAGGCTATTGGCCATTTTTTTGGAATATCAAAACTGATTATACTTTTATGGTTGTTGGATCGCGTTAACTGATTCTTAACATCATTAGTTTTATCAAATAATGGGTTTATGCCTTAAAAGGGGGAAGGCACAATATGATAAAGCTACTTTTTCCAACATAAGTAAGAGAAATTAAATTAAACTATGTCCTGCGTTTGTGTTCTCTTCCAGACTTATTTCAATATTTCTTAATGTACCTGTCAAAATTCATTTAGGAGAGACTAGGTATTCATTAAGACGACAAAATAATGGATCTGTTTGTGATAAATTGTTTGCATTTATTTACCTTGTGAAAATGCTTCCCGAAACCAGATTTTTGTGTCAACATGCCCAACAATCACAATGCCTCATCACGGAATATTTGGGGCGGACGGACGAGCAAACCCGACCCGATATGCTCACTACTTTCATAAATGAGACGTAAAAACGGTGTTGATTGTAAAAGAAGAAATATTATTTTTTATTTGGTTTAGAGGAAAACGATTGGTTTCTCGTGAAACAATTCTAAAACATTAATTTTCAGATAAAATTATGGTGTCCCTTTCTTAAGTTTTGCTTAACTTTTTCGAAACGTATATTGTGTCGCGTAAGTTTCCTTTTAACCTCATTAGTTAGTCAAGTTAGGGAGGCCAAAGAATTAAGGGGAGCAAACCATACACCAATACTTATATTTACCAACATAATAAGAAAGAATTTGAAATAATATTATGTCCTGCCTAATTGGTCTATCGCAGACAAAAAGCAAATCGAAATGTCTTTGCTATGTCTTATGTCCTTAAATGATTTTTAAAATCCTCGTTATTTTAGTTGATTCTGTGTCATATAACATGTTCACTAATTTAACTTCACTTTATTATTCATGCATGCGCTGTCATTCACAAATAGTTGCTTCCGACCTTCATGCAACATATTCACACGGTAAAATCGACATTATAATTTTTCTGACGTGGCGGAATTGTATGTCACTTTTTCTGACGTGCGAGTAAGAAAATGCAAGAAAAACTAAAAAAATAAACAAGGTTTTCATTTTCTTTGATATCATAATTTATGCGCAGTCTCTGGATAATAAACAGTTTAATTTAAATGTATATAAACATATACTCTAATGTGAATTACAACTGAGAACATTGAGCACAAGTTTCACGAAATGATACGGATCACCCGGGTTAACCCGTGATTGTGAAGACGGTGGTTATCGTGAACTCGGTTAGGCAAAAATGTAAACAAACGAGAATTGACCAATGGGAAAAGAGAAATTTTGACTAAATTGTTGTCGTTAACGCGGTTAAAAATAAAAATTGTTATCGTTTAACTCGGTTTAAGTTATCGTCAACACAACATGGTTACGTATGTCTTCAACGGTAACTTCTAATTTTAAAACATATTGCATATGTTTTAATGACACTTTTCTCTTGAGATATACTAAAACAAAAGGTTTACAATGAACGTTTTGGAACATAATTCCTAGATTTGTGCAGTAACGATTTATGAAGCATTTGCTCTATGACCATTAAAAAAATATGTATAAAAAGGTATTTCCTTAATAGTTGTTAATACCCTTTAAAATAATAAACGGAGTGTGCAGATTCATACAATATACAAATTGTTGTGACCAAAAAAAAAAGAATTTATAAAATCACAAAGTATTTTTATACGATTTTAACAGCATACTTTTGCACAGTATTTAAGTGAACAACCATTTCCAAATAAAAAAAACCCAAAAAAAACCCAAAACATGATAAATCTTTTTTTCTATCAAAAATATGTTTTGACAGCACAGGTTTAGAAAAAAAAACATTGAAAAGGATTTCTGCTATATAAAGAATCTTGAAGGCTTTCAATAGAAATTGGGCATGTATTTCCTGTAAAATGTTTTTCGCACGGAGCCAAGGTTGCTTGTTTGATATTGGTTTAATGACCATTCAACATTTTTTCAATCATAATCAGGACAAGAACTAATTGAAACAAAGAATTGAATCGTGACTCAAGACGCAGCATCCATAGCACAGCCTCATGTATGCCATGCAAAAAGGGCTAATGTACGACAATAAACGAGAAGGAAAACGAACCAACTCACAAGACAGGCTGATGTACCCCCAATGCACCCGCATGGGCCAATGTACACAGAAAATTACAAAACCCTTCCCCCAAAAATCGCATTATCTTGAACTTTTACCTATGGTGACTGACAACAGTGTGGGATAAAGCCAATACTTTACCAGATTCACATAGGCAACCCTTATCTGTCGAAAATACAATACTGAATCATTGTTGAACCTACAAACACTGAGCAAGATAAAAAAGGGTTGGTGTGGGCAACAAAAGAACTGTAAATTTTGAAGTGCACAGGAAAAAGGGCGAGATGGGTAGGGGCGAAAAATTTGGCCTATATATGTGATCACCTACTTGGCGATCTTCAAAGGGGTCTTTTACGTGCATGAAGCGTGACTAATCAAAGGTGGGTTAAGGACCGGCGTGCCGCAGGCGCGTGCCCTCCCGTTTGACAGGAAAATTTGGCAAGGAACTCTATTAAATAAGAAGTCGCAAAGACTTTTTATAATTGCGCGCCCTCCCCTTTCAAAATTTCTGGATCAGTCACAGGCCCCACCTTGGTCCACTATGGTTTGCGGTAAGGTTTTTCGAATTATAGCATGATGACTCCTGTATTCATTATGACAGGGATGCCCATTCAACCACCTTAAGGGGGTACCCAACACATAAGCTAAAATAAAATTGGGGCGTTTAATTTTCATGAAAATTTGCATAAATATGCGCTTTATTCATATAAATTTAATTGTCAAATCTTAAGAAAATTGAACCATAGGTTTCTTGGGAAATTTTTCATTGAATATAATGGAATTGCAACATTTCAAATTTTTATCATTTAGAAGCTTCATTTCTTTGAATAATTGTGCCTGATTAAAACGTTAAAGTAATATTTAAGAGTTATTTCCTTTAGGTGTTCTGTACCCCCTTAAGCACATACCCCAGTCGTTTTATGGGCTAAGCGAACGGATCCATTGTCAGGCGTTTCTGAGCGCTCTTAAGTGACATCTTCGAACAAACAAGTTTAGTGCCTTTGTGGGCCTCTTCGCCTCCCGTCGTAACCAAGCGAAGCCCTCTTCTGTGCATAACTGTCATAAGATTGATAATTAATTAGAAAGGTCAATAATATGATTAAGGGTCGCAAATGTCCCTCTTTCTGCTGGATTCCCGACGCAGTAAAAATTCCGGTTTATAAAATGACAGTGAAAGAAGTCGTAACAATTATCTTAACAACTACTTATCGCAGCCTTTTGGTATTTGGTATGCAGCATAAGTATGCAGTCCCATAGTGTTGGAATAGATTTTAGGTCTGTCGCTCTCGATCCACTTCGTGTATCAGAAAAAGACGGTCATTTTGTCTTGACATGGTTAATTTTTTTTTATATTTAAAAATATAATTGGTATAGTCCATTTGAGTTCTATAAATCAACGAAAATTCTTTTAAATTTTTTTGTCTCTCAAATAAAATTTATTTTTGAAACACAAATAAACTTTTTATTAGTATACGAACTCTGATAACAAAAACCAAGATGTAATCTTCTAAAACAAAAAAGTTTTCCATATGGTGTAATGCTAAATATTTCACCAATTTTAATAATACCTAAAATGGTGTGTTTATCTGACGGAACAGCCAGGTGTTGAGCCCACCTGAACATAATTGAAAGGACTAACAAAAGGAGATTAGACGACCAATTAGCTCCACAAAAGATTTTAAAAGGTATACGGAGCAAACGCTGTTCCTGGTCACTAGGTTGTACTCCCATGGATTTCTATGAACTTTTGGTCCATTTTTACTATTAAGGTCTATGGAAAACATTTTTATTAATCATGCAAAAATTTTGAAATTTTTTGCCTGAGTTCGTATTGTGATGACTCTGCATTTTATATTGCTTCACTCCCCTCTGTTTATATCCCCATTTTACAGAAAAGACAGGTCAGATAGGATAGATTAAAGTACGTATTGTTCTTGGGTTTTTAAGGTTTTATTAAGTAATATTGTCAGGAATAAATTGTTCTAGCTAGGCCTTTAATAAGATATTGTTAGGGAAGACGTTTATTCCATATTTGCAAAGATATAAATTGTACTTTCGTTTTCAAGAAATCCCCTTAGTTATTTTTAGAACTCATATAGGTAGAGTCTATTTTTAAAGTTTGATCATTTAGAAGCTTGAAAACTGTCACTTAAGTAAACGCATACAAGATGTAGACTTTTGGAATCATCCAGGGTAAAACAGGTTGAAATAGTATAGTCCAAACTGGGGTATAAAAGCGGATGCATTGTGAGAAATTGCTCAGTTTGGAGTTTATAGTTCTATGACATACAGTCTAGAGTTAGTCTTGAAAAAGACAATAGCTGAAGACAAGCCTTGGTCAAAGCTGACAAAGCAAAGGTATATAATATTCTGAATAAGAATTAGAGTAAGAGTTCCCGAAAGTGGAATCATAAGTAGGACAAGGCTGAAGCAGTGGCCTTTAGTTAAAATAAATAGAGACAAGGCTCAAGCAGTGGTCTTTATAAGATAATTAGTAGAGACAAGGCTCATATAGTATAGAAAAGGCTTGGACCAGTGCTCCTGAAATAGGAGGACTTTTCTTGAGGGAAGCTTTGGCCCTGGAAAGAGCAAAGGCTTACCCTTAAAGAGTATTGCGTTGTCCAAGTCAGGCTCATAGTTAAATACGCTACCCCCTACAACCGATACTTTGGTATATCCAGAGAATTGACTCTGGTACGAACCCAGAGTGTGCATCGCGACCTACTCCAGGTCCGTGACACAATTTTTGGTGGCAGCGGTGGGATATACCTCGGTTGTTTTTGAAGATCGCTATGGCAAATTTTGACGACATCAAGGAGCAGATTAGCTTGTTAGAAGAGGAGATCCACAGGATGAAGTTTGTCCAGGAGGAAAGCATGGGACAGACCAGTTTGACACATTCAACGCCGAAATTGCCAGGAAGAAATGACAGTGACTCAGGTATCCAGACGCAGAGGTCTACTGTTCAGACACCTGCCCCAGATAGAAACCAGAGCGCTAACGTTACAATGGAAGCGCCAGGGCTGGAAGGACCATACCTGCCATACCAGATATCAGGAATTGGTGCCAGACCAAAATCTACTGGGTTGTCAACAGCCAGTGCTGTCCAAAGCGGAACAGATCCTACTTATACCCAAAAGCAGAAGAAGGATACAGATAAGGATAGAAGGAGGTCCACCGGCACTGAAAAGCAGCGACGAGAAATCAGGCTTGCAAATTATGATGGCACGAGTGAATGGGGAGATTTCAAGTCACATTTTGAAGCATGCGCCATGGTGAATAACTGGGACGTACTAGATAAGGGACTCTATCTAGCCACGGCTTTGAGAGGACAAGCACAGGGAGTTTTCAGTGATCTACCCCCAGAGAAAAGGGTCGACTTTGACACGCTTGTGAAAGCACTAGAAGAGAGGTTTTCACCCCCTAACCAGACAGAACTCTACAGAGTGCAGTTGAAGGAAAGGCGTCAGAAAGCCAGTGAGAGTTTGCCAGAGTTAGGCCAGGCCATACGCCGGTTGGTGAATAAGGCATACCCGAATGCCCCAAACGAAGTGAGAGAAACCCTGGCTAGAGAACACTTCCTAGACTCATTAGTGGATTCAGAAATGCGGATCAGAATAAAGCAGTCAAGGCCAGAGAATCTGAACCAGACAATTTGCTTAGCCGTCGAGTTAGAGGCCTTCTACAAGGCAGAGAGAAAATACGAGTCGAGTAAAGGACACACAAGAGCAACCACTACAGAAGCAGAGGCTGAAGGAGTTAGCCAGAAGATGCTGTCCATGATGGAATCCTTTTCTGCCAAGATTGATGCTTTACAGAAAGAAATTGATAGATTTAAGGAAAATGGACCAAAAAGGAACCAAGACAAGACAGACTGGAAGAAGAACATACAGTGCTACAACTGTTCAAAGTACGGCCATTTCGCAAAAGAGTGTCGGGCACCTAAGAAAGGGTCAAATGGAAAAGGCACAGACGGTGCAGCACGACCGCTTCATATGAATAGCAGACAAAGGCGTATGCAGAGACGTAGACAGAATATTGGAGCCAGTACATCCAGCATGGAGGCAGGTGTTTACGTAGATGTTGAAATGAACCAGATGCAGACAAAGTTCTTGGTAGACACAGGTGCCACGGTCACACTCATATCACACCGAGTGTTCTACCGGATTCCTTTTAAGTACAGACCAGCACTGAAGCCCAACACACAGGTTATTGTATCAGCCAATGGAACAGAGCTGAACATTGCTGGAAAAGGCATGTTCTTGCTCAAGCTAGGAAACGAGACCTTCAGTGTAGAAGCATTGGTTGCAGATCTCTCAGTAGATGGTATAATGGGATTAGACTTTATGAAGCAGAATAAATGTTGTTTAGACTTGTATAATAACAAACTACAATGTCAGGGTAGATTTTATCCTTTAAAATACAGCGGGAGACTCGGCTGCTTTAGAATAGCAGTGCTCAGAGATATAAGTATTCCACCTGGAACTGAAGTGATGGGACAAGGAAAGTTTCTAAAAGCAGACGATGAAACCAAGCCCATGGGAGCGGGAATCATAGAGCCATGTGAGAATTTCCTTACGAAGGACAATGCTCTTTTAGCCAGAATCCTAGTAGAAGCAAAGGAGGAAGTACCAGTAAGGCTCTTGAACGTGTCAGATCAAGTGAGAGTGGTGAAAGCAGGGACCATTGTTGGAGAGTTCAGCCCAGTACAGGAAATTATAGCAGGATCGACAGAAAATAAACCTCAAGAGAACACAGTCCTTGATGGTGAACTACAAAAACTGAGTGACAGGGCTAACGAACATTTAACTGCCGATCAGAGGCGTCAGGTTGCCAACCTATTACAGAGATATAAAAGCTTATTTGTTACGGCAAATGAAGATCTTGGATGCACGGACATAGTTCGTCATAAGATAAATACTGGCACAAACCGCCCAGTCAAACAACCACCACGCAGGACTCCAATTGCCATGCGAGAAGAAATTGATAAACAAGTTGACGACATGTTAGCGAAGGGAGTAGTCGAACCAGCGGATGGGCCATGGTCCTCAGGAGTAGTACTTGTTCGGAAGAAAGACGGGTCAACCCGATTTTGTGTTGACTACCGCCGTCTCAACGACTTGACCGTAAAAGATGCCTACCCGTTGCCGAGAATAGACGATTCACTCGAACAACTAGCAGGAAACAAGTGGTTCTCTACCCTAGACCTTTGCTCTGGTTATTGGCAAGTCGAGGTAGAAGAAGAGGACCGACCAAAAACTGCTTTCGCGACAAGAAAAGGACTGTTCCAGTTTCGAAAAATGCCATTTGGACTGGCCTGTGCACCTGCAACGTTTGAGCGCCTAATGGAAAAAGTAATGATGGGCCTTCAATGGAATATCTGCCTGGTGTACTTAGACGACGTGATAGTCGTAGGAAAGACGTTTGAAGAAATGCTCAAAAATCTGGAACAAGTTTTTGATAGACTTCAGAGTGCTGGACTTAAACTGAAGCCAAAGAAATGTACCCTTTTTGCCAGTTCAGTTACTTTCCTTGGCCATGTTGTGAGTGAAGAAGGGGTCGCCACGGACCCAGAGAAAATCAAAGTTATAAAGGAATGGCCAGAGCCAAGAGATGTTTCAGAGCTTAGATCATTTCTTGGTCTATGCGGATACTATAGAAGATTCATAGAGAATTTTGCATGCACTGCAAAGTGTTTGCATCGACTTACTGAAAAAGGGCGAGAGTACCTATGGACAGAAGAATGCCAGCAAGCATTTGAACTTTTGAAAGCAAAATTGCAAAAAGCACCGATCCTCTCACATCCAGATTTCTCAAAACCGTTCATCCTAGATACTGACGCCAGTCAATTCGCCATAGGTGCGGTGCTGAGCCAAGAAGTGAATGGAAGAGAAGTAGTGATAGCATATGGCAGTAGGACTTTGTCGAAAACAGAGCGCAAATACTGTGTCACCAGAAAGGAACTACTAGCTGTAGTACATTTTGTGAAACACTTTCGCCACTTTTTGTATGGAAGGAAGTTCACCGTCCGAACGGACCATAGCTCACTACAATGGTTGATGAATTTTAAGAATGCAGAGGGACAGTTAGCCCGTTGGCTGGAAGTTCTGACTTCATATGATATGACAATAAAGCATAGGCCTGGGACTCAACATCGAAATGCCGATGCCCTAAGTAGGATACCTTGTAGAAAATGCGGGTGTGACCCGTGCTGGAAAGAAAGTCCCCAGGTAAACGCAGTTCTGACTTTGAGAGAAGAAAAACAAGTTGATGACAAATCTCAAGCCACGACAGAGAGCAAGAACATACACAACCAGCCTTTGCTGCAATTACAGGATGAAGATGCTGGACTAAGAGAGGTCAAACAATGGTTAAGAAACGAGAAAAAGCCAACACTCAAAGAGATTGGAGAGCACAGTTACGCCGTGAAAGTTCTTTGGTCTCAGTTTGAGAATCTGTTTCTCCTGGATGGATTACTTTGCAAGAAGACCGACGATGAGAACAAGCCAAGGGTAGTTGTGCCGATGACAGAAAGACGCTCAATTCTTGAGCAAAGCCACGACAACATGACGTCGGGTCACCTTGGGATACGAAAAACATTAAAGAGGATAAAAGACCGATTCTACTGGCCTGGATTGAAAAGAGACGTTCAAGTTTACATTGTAGGATGCGAGTTTTGCACCAAAAGAAAAGGACCCCAGAAAAGAAAGCAAGCACCAATGCAATTACAAAGGTCAGGATACCCGATGGAGCGCATAGCTATTGATATTTTGGGAGAGTTGCCCACAACGATTGCCGGAAACAAGTACATAGTGGTTATAGGAGACTACTACACGAAGTGGAAAGAGAGTTTCCCGATGCCGAATATGGAAGCATCGACTGTAGCAGGCATTCTAGTGGCAAATGTTATTACAAGATTTGGAGTACCCACAGAGATTCACTCAGATCAGGGCAGTCAATTTGAAAGCGAGCTCTTTTCAGAAATGTGCTCTCTCTTACAGATCAACAAGACTCGAACAACGCCATACCACCCAAAGTCAGATGGCATGGTAGAGAGATTCAACAGCACCTTGACAAAAATGCTCAGTGCGTATGTAGATGAACATCATGCCAATTGGGATGAGTTACTACCATTTGTAATGATGGCCTACAGATCCAGTGTCCATGAAACAACTGGCTGCACTCCAAATCAGATGATGCTCGGTAGAGAAGTGTCCACGCCAATAGACCTAATGTATGAGGTTCCAAGTCAGCTAAAGCACATCCCTCCCAACCGCTGGGTATGGGAACTACAAGAAAGAATAGAAGATGCCCACAGATTTGTGCTGACGCATGGCAAAACAGAAATGGCAAGACAGAAGAAGTATCATGATAAACGTTTGAATTATAATAAATTCAATAAAAATGACAAAGTGTTTGTTTTCTTTCCTCAGAGGAAAGTTGGCCTTTCTCCCAAATTTACAAGTTACTGGCGTGGTCCTTTTAAAATATTGAAGTGCATATCCAGTGTGACCTTTGAAATTAATTGTGGTAGACGTGGCCGACCACAGGTCGTTCATGTTGATCGCATGATACCATGTAAAGAGCAGAGACTCATAGGTGAGCGAAGCAGTGACCCTGATATAGAGTCTGATCACGACTCAAACCCAGAAAGTAACATGCAAGATCAGGAGGTCCATGATTTCTCTCCTGACAATGAGAAACAATTAGAAGTAGTAGAGGAACGGACAGTTCCACGAAGGCAACGCAAGCCGCCAGTTTGGTTGTCTGATTATGTGCAATAAGTGGTCTTTGTTTAATGTTGTAAATAGATTAACCAATGCTAAAATCTTAAATGTGACTCAGTCTTACCATGGCTTTTGTCTCGTTTCAGAATGCCTAACATAAAGACAACCCCTCGTTGGAGATGCGCCATTTGCAAAACCAGATTCGAGACGGAATCCGACCTTCAGAGGCATGTGGTGGAGTGTGCGATGCGGAAGGCATCGATAGAAGAGTATCAGTGCGAGGATTGCTCATATGGGTCAACAAGAAGGAGTGACTTTTTAAGGCATAGAAGGAGGCAACATGCTAAGATCATTGCAGAATCTGACAGTGAGTGGGAGAAGCAAAACCCAGGAACACTATCGGATGTAATCGGTGAGGCCAAGACCCCGGCTACGACTAGCAACAACAGTCTTATGCAAGGTCGCACCATCAGGAAACCAACACATCCGGCTCCAGTTTCCTCGACGAAGAAAAGGCTATTAGACACACTGAGGGCATCCATAGAGCCTCAAAGAGTGGTGCCGAAGCTGCCGAGAACAACGGCTACTGCCGTCAGAGCAATCGCTATGGAGACGGATTCTTCAGAGGATTCATTTGTGTCAATGTCTCCGCTCTTTTATTCATCACCAATAACAGCAACGACTACGACTGCAAGTGTGACCATGCCGGTGTCAAGCTCCACTACAAGTGGCCAGGTCGCCAGTAGACGCCGTGACTTTGGCACACAAACCGACTTAGCAAGTGAGAGTTTCACGCACATGCGAAGGGTCGTCAGAAGGAGACAAACCGAGGAAGGAGAAGTAGAAGAGACGGAAGTTTGGTGGGACTGAGTCATAAGTAATAAACAGAGAGGCATGAGTTACATGATCAAGGATGTTCAGCCAAGGACCAGAGAGGTCAGGCGAGCAGAATTTTTGGGAAGCCAAGGAGGCATAGTGACTGAACAGTAAACTTAAGTGAAAATGCTAAACATTTAAATTTGTAAATTTGGAAAGGAACTCCAAATAAATTCTTAAATCTGTACATAGTTAACTTTGTTGAACCACTGTCCATTTTATATGTATGTCCAGTCGGATTAGGGACGTTAAATCTACGCCCCGTGTGCAGGAAACGTCACGCCTGTGCACGTTAAAGATCCCTTCAGCAGTAGCAGTCTCCTAGAGGCTGTATTCGATAAGAGTAGGCGTGAGCCGCTGCTTAGGCTAAATTATTTCTTACCGGTTTTAGGCATTTCGACTTTTAGTGGCTGTTAAAATTGTATCTTTGATTATTCAGGTCTTTTGGTCAAAATTATTCGAAAACTTCTGACATCATCCTCTGCTTAAGTTATGTATAGCCAGTTGTCACTTACCCTGTTTTTAAGTTGATCAAATAAGTAATTGGCCTGTTGTTCGAAATGAAGAAGAAATGCCCTGCTTTAATGGTTTTCAGGCAAACCCTTCAATGAGAACTATAAGGACTTTTATGATGTTTGGCTAAATGCGAGGACGCATTTCTTGGAGGCGTGGGTAGTGTGATGACTCTGCATTTTATATTGCTTCACTCCCCTCTGTTTATATCCCCATTTTACAGAAAAGACAGGTTAAAGTACGTATTGTTCTTGGGTTTTTAAGGTTTTATTAAGTAATATTGTCAGGAATAAATTGTTCTAGCTAGGCCTTTAATAAGATATTGTTAGGGAAGACGTTTATTCCATATTTGCAAAGATATAAATTGTACTTTCGTTTTCAAGAAATCCCCTTAGTTATTTTTAGAACTCATATAGGTAGAGTCTATTTTTAAAGTTTGATCATTTAGAAGCTTGAAAACTGTCACTTAAGTAAACGCATACAAGATGTAGACTTTTGGAATCATCCAGGGTAAAACAGGTTGAAATAGTATAGTCCAAACTGGGGTATAAAAGCGGATGCATTGTGAGAAATTGCTCAGTTTGGAGTTTATAGTTCTATGACATACAGTCTAGAGTTAGTCTTGAAAAAGACAATAGCTGAAGACAAGCCTTGGTCAAAGCTGACAAAGCAAAGGTATATAATATTCTGAATAAGAATTAGAGTAAGAGTTCCCGAAAGTGGAATCATAAGTAGGACAAGGCTGAAGCAGTGGCCTTTAGTTAAAATAAATAGAGACAAGGCTCAAGCAGTGGTCTTTATAAGATAATTAGTAGAGACAAGGCTCATATAGTATAGAAAAGGCTTGGACCAGTGCTCCTGAAATAGGAGGACTTTTCTTGAGGGAAGCTTTGGCCCTGGAAAGAGCAAAGGCTTACCCTTAAAGAGTATTGCGTTGTCCAAGTCAGGCTCATAGTTAAATACGCTACCCCCTACAACCGATACTTTGGTATATCCAGAGAATTGACTCTGGTACGAACCCAGAGTGTGCATCGCGACCTACCCCAGGTCCGTGACAGTATGCCATTAAAAAGTCATAACATACTAAAATAGTTAAAATATTTTGCAAGACGTAAATTTACAAGCCATTTTTTGTTGATTTATAAAACTCAAACGGACTATAGGTGCCAATATTGAATAAGCGGTGGGATTTTTTTGTTAATGATATCTATTCGTGTCCGTGACTCTGTCCGTCCAAGGATTTTGTTAACTTTTTTGCTCTTAAATTTAACCCGAATTCGAAGTTGCAATTTGCCATACCGTTTATATACAGTTCCAAGATTTTGGACCACGACCAAAACAATTAAACCCAGTTGTTATGGAAAAGTAAATTAAAAAAAAGGTAATATAAATCTTTATAATGTACTTTAACAGGGTCAGAAATAAATAATCGGACGCATGTATAAACCCCAAGTTTCCCAAACACCGGCTGTAATTAATTAGTGGTAAATTGCATATGGTTGATAACCTTATAGTGCGGCTATTTCCTATATTTATCCTTTTTGGTTTCTTTCCTAAATGAGATACTCTTTAATTGTAAAGACCAAAAATTAATTTGTTACACTAACAAAGGTTTCAAACATCTGAACTAACACTATTTGATAAGAGAAAGAAGATTTGGGTACATATTACATTATAGAAATTTACAGTTCACGATAACAGTAAAAAGGAACGAACCGGTTTGAACGATAACATTAACCGCGTTTACGACTACATTTTAGTCGAAATTTCTCTTATCCCATTGGTCAATTTTTGTTTTGTTTACATTTTGCCTAACCGAGTTCACGATAACCACCGACTTCACGATCACGGGTTAACCCGGGTGCAGATGATCGCAGATAAACTTAATCAATGTAAAAGTGCATATTAAAACAGTCATTAATATTGTTTTGTTTGTTTTGTTTTTTTTTTTGGTTTTTTTTTGCTGAATGTATGACAAATATATCAATCGTAAAAGACTAACTTTTCTGTATGAATATATAAAAAGGTGTTTTTTATTTAATTTCTTCTAAAAGTTTTACAAAATTTAAGGTGAAAAATCACCATTCGTGTCACACCAGTAAATAAAACGTAAATGATATGCAGTTTATTGTCGAGAAGGAATAAATGAATAATCATATTGCATCATAAAAGATAATATTGGTTTTGAATTTCAATATTAGCCCTTACTAAAAATTCAATACGAAAACCTCATGTTGTTTTTTGTTTTGTTTTTTTTTTTTTGGTCTGCTGTAAAAAAATTACATGTTCCATAAAACTGTTGAAAGTAATATGGATTCATTTTTTGGCATGGTTTCGGATAAGATGCACAAAACAAATTCGCCTTACAAAGCATCATTTCATTATAGCCCAGAAAATAATAAAAAATACATATTAGAATCTATTAAAAAGTTGTTTGTAAGAAATTAAGTGCCATTCTCTGTAAGAATGTGTGAATCATGATTAAAAAAAACACACGAGTTTGATTTCAAAATACTGTTCAAAATGCTTAAAAAGCAACAAAAAATGCAATGGCACTTTTTTTAAAAGTCAGTAATCTGAGATATATTTTGGTTGAAATGCATATAAAATTTGAATCTTAGGGAAATAACTCTGTAAAGTCACACTAAATTCCTATCATTTTAACAGAAATTTACCTCCATCCTCTAACACTTGAGACAACAACTAATGTTTGTTTCTTCATAATAAGGCTTTTTTGAATGACAATTTATTGTCAAAACCGTGTGTTTTTTAAATTATGATTCAAAGTTTTTAAATTTTGCCTGATTCTTACAGAGAACTGCACTTAATTCCTTTCTACACCCCAATTCAGATTAAGCTGTGCAGCATGGGATACAGGTTTCTATATTACTAATATTTCAGCACAAAAACAAAAACAGGTAACTTTGAAGATTAAAAAAATTAGGACGTGCTATTTATTATTACAACCGCCAAATAGTTCACCACATAGCCTAACCTGAGTTTCCGCTCCTACCCACCTCTCCCCTTCTCCCTGTGGTTCTTCAAAACTTGCTGCTCATTTGTTTCCCACCCACACCAATATTTCATTTAAAGACACGTCTGACGCAAAAATTGCTCACACATCACACAGGGTTATGTTGCTCCTCGGTTGCTGTCTTCACTCAAGAAATTTTACGGAAGACATCATGCACTTATAGACAAATATGGGATTTCGATCTCTCAGATGAGTGCAGATGTTGGTTGGTCATAGGGTGTTGTTTTGTCTCCCTTTACCGGATTTGACACGCTGAATGGACTATTGGCAACGCGACGGGTGTGCTATAGCAAGCAGGAACTGCTTACTCTTCCGGAGCACCTGTGTTCACTCTTGTTTCGACTGGAGTTCACGTTGTTGATTGATATTCAGTTATTTTGTGTTTCCATGTTTTACATGTTGTCTGTTTTTGTCACGTTCTTGTTGGTGTTTATTGGTTTTGTCTCTAACCTTTCGGACTTTTGACATTCGGATACCCCATTGGTACCTCTGCTTCTATCATTAATATCGTCATTTCATATTCATTTTACCACCTTCAAATACCCTATATAGTGTGGCCAGGGTGTAAAACACCAACTCACTCACTCTCGAAAAGCAATAAACTCAATATATTAATATTTTGTCTGCTATTGGTAATTTAGATATATTTACCTGTCATGATTTAAAGTTAAATTGGCAAAACACCTATGGATCTTAGTCACACAGGACACTGTGATCACATTTTTTGTATAAAAGATTGAGATCATTGATATTAATGTTTATTTCCAATCACCTGACTGTTGATTTTAATACGGTTTGAATCAGATGCTGCAGTAGCAGATTCAGAAAAGGTTTCGTTGTTAGAATCCTCCCTTTTGGGTCAAAAAGGAGTGTGGATTTTTGGCAACAAGCCCAAAATTGCTATATCATGCCAAACATCCATATTACATATAGCGACTGCTTACTTTCATACTGTATGTGTGACATGAGTCGTCTAGCTCATGACAAACCACCAACAGAGTTAGCTATTCAAGTTACAGTTGAACCAGAGCCAGGAACCTTCTCCCACTACGTGAAGGTTCTTCGGGAGACGCCCACTGGCAAATCATTTCAATTTATATCACCTATCATCTTATGTATCCTCTAATTACATAAGGCACACTTAACGACTCGTCAATTTGAGTAGCTGCGAAGATAAACAAAACTTGCGAACTTAATGACCCGTGTTTTTTGTCGGGCATTTATTTTTTTTAAATCTTTTACGATAGTTTAAAAATCGCGGAAATAAGAACGCCCGAAAAAAAATCGTAAACAGTATGTAAACAGTATATACCTTAAAATAAATAATCACGAAAATTGAATTCTGCAAAAAAAACCTTCCACTTTTTTAAAAATTAAGTTCTAGCAAAAAAAACAAATCATACGGGATATTGAATTTCGAATTTTGCTCGAATTTCGAATTTCGTATCTCGAATTTTGAATTTCGAATCTTGAATTTCGAATTTCTAATTTGAAATCTCAAATTTTGAATCTCGAATTTCGAATCTCGAATCTCAAATTTCGAATCTCGTATGAGCTTTCTGGGCTTTCGTATTTTCTTATAGCTGATCATATTTGGGCAGAGTGTTTGAAGCACGTGATGCATGGATTTGAATAAAGGTAACAGCAATCGAAGACAACGCTGACTGCTTCGGACTGGGCTATATTTCATTCAAATATATTTTTGGGAAAGTAATAAATTTTATACTTTTTCCGGTGAAATTTCATAATTTTAACATGTTTTGGTCCGCTCGCAACTCACTACGGTATGTCGGTTATCTGCACGCATGAAAATCTGATATATCGATTGTATCGTGTGATATTGAGTTCTACAATTGTGTTTGAATACTGTGTACGTGGACATTTTCGAAGGGTTAATTTTTCGCGTTTTTGTGAAACTCACCGTTCGCGTGGGGAAAAAATTCGCGATTTTTCTAACAATTCATATTCTATGCTCAAAGAATAAATCATTCGCGTGGGGGATATTTTCGCGGATATTTTGTGATCGCGAATTAAGCGAAAATAACCCCCACGCGAAAATGTCCACGTTTACAGTAATTAAAAGATAAAGAATACCAATACCTGTTATTTTTAAAATGTTCAATTCGTCCTTGAACAACAGTTTAGAAGACACTGACATTTGCATAGTAAAGCTATTTTATTTGCATTTTACATCGTATAACCTTAATTTGTTTTCAGATTTACCCTCAGAACTGTATATGTTATCATCAACTGACAGCAAAACATTTGGAAACGTTCTAAAGTCAGGATTTTACAGATCACATGTCGGTAAAATTTTAATAATAGGGCACGAAGCAGTAGGTAAAACTGCCATTAGCAACGTTCTGGTTGGAAAAGTCCCAAGAAAGAAACGAAAATCTACAGAAGGTATCGAGATTCATATTTATCAAGCTGCTATAGATTTAAAAAACATGAAATGGGTTCCTTCAGGTACGTAAACAGTAGTTAAATACATACCTCCATGCATATTTGATATTATTCGTTAAAACAATACTATTAGTTCTTTTCGTAAAAAATCATTTGTTCATATATTTACTCGCATTTAAAACAAGCTAGCTACAAAATAGCAACAACAGTATTACTTTGTGTTGATTGCCTCTTTATCCCAGTTTGTCTGGATTAGTTTGACCAGTACCTAAATTATCTTAAATAGGTGTGTAAATAACTAGTCCAATTCTTGATTATTACCAGAGCAATTATTCCTATGTGATAAAATAACTATGAAATGTTACGTCATATATTTGGCTGATTTTCATGTTATTAATTAATATTGACAACTAAACATATTGGGTGATCAATATTATTGACAACAATTGTCATGGTAAACGTGATAATCATTTTGGAAACAATTCTCAGACAGTTAATGGGCTTCCTTACAATTTTTGTTGAAAAATTCAATGTGTATTAACTTTAACTGTTTTTCTTTGCTAGAATTCATCTCTGAGTATCAATATTCAAAACAGTTTCAACAGTTTACATAAATTAGAATTCTGAACGAGAATTATAAGTTCTAACATAAGTTCTTGGAAAAAACCGGATGATCGTTCACAAGTGATATAATTTTTCAGTCTTTTTGCGAGTGGAGCGCAGCGGAACGAGCCAAAAGATCAAAAAAATTATATCATGAGTGAAACGTCATTGCTGGCTTTCTAAGAACGCGTGTAAGTACATGTTTCTTCCGTAAAAATCATTTTTGTATACAATGAAACCTTAGGTGGCTTCATTCTTAAAACCGAATGTTTTAGATAACATCGCATTTCATTGGTCAACATCATCAATCAATAGCAGTACCGATGGTTTTTATTGGTCATTTGACCAGTGTGAGATCGTTGCACGTGCTCGTATCTCAAACTGGCCATCTTACACTGAAGTAAGTTATTTACGGAAGAAGTGGTTTATATGTATGTTTTTTCTCTCTCATCACACATTACTTTTTCGCCATTTTGTTTGTAGGGTGTACCGATCACAAACACTCATCATTAATATATTTACAAACTAGATTGATGATCGATATTCAAAACTGATAAAAGTATCAATGTGGTAATATAAGTGTGTACCTCAAAGCAACGTAAAACTTGGTTAGACCGTTTATTATATGTTTCATAGAAATTTGATTTTTAAAAAGGGGAGGAAGGTAGGAAGGGGGTGTTTTTTTCTGGAATTTTCTCCTTGTCAGATGTGGTAAGGTTTTTGGGTTTCTTTTCTACGTGTGTTTGAATAAAGCTGTATACTGGTTTTGTCTAAAATTACATAAAAAATGCCCTGGTATATTCAGTAGCTGCGTTTTGGTAACATTATAAATCTAAGTGTCAAAACTGTTTTGAATAGTGTCAATCATGTTTTAACTCAACAGAACATTGTTTGATATGCATTGATTTTTCCCTGACAAATAGGCTTGTACACCGCAAAGGAATAATAACAATACGGCAACCACAGTTACCATGACAACCGTGGTTAGTTATTACTGATAGATATTTCTGTGGTTCAAAGGTCAATTAAAACTTATGAAATAACAATCGGCAAACTATGATACATGCCGTGGTATAGCTACTTGAAAATCATCTGTCATTATGGAAAATTTCAATTCAAATGATACAAACATAACAATTATAACAAAGACTCATAATCTCCTTGTATTTAGCTTTAGACGTAAAGGATGTAGCCTATAGAAACCTGGTGGTTGTCCCCAAGTTTACAGTAGAAGAGATGTCAGTACTAGAAAGAGAACTTAGAACAGAAGAAACTGGTAGCTGTGACGAAGCTTGCGTGAGGAATCACAATAAGTATGATGTCGATCCATCAAATGACGTGCCAGATGTACAAGTAAAGACAGAGAAGCCAATTTTTCAAAGAATCAAAGATTTTATCTTTTTCAAAGAGATTACTGCAGAATATCTACAAAAAGAATTGATCAGAAGAAGAGAAAAAAATCTAAAAAATGAGAATTTGCTGCCTGTTAACATGGTGGATTTCGGCGGCCAGTACGTGTTTTATTCCACACACCAATCTTTTCTGACATACAGGGGATTTTATATTCTACCTGTCAATGGAAGTTTAGATTTTGACGAGGAAATCACCACAGAGTCATTCATTCCTGGACGTTTTGGGAAACCAACTTCTAGAGGTAAACTATTACAATATGTTACTTTATTTTTGCATCTAGTTTCACAAAACTGAACCTTAAAAAAAAGGCAAAATTGCAATTTGATATCTTTATTTAAAACAATACAATAAAAGCTACAAACAGACCATAACTAGGACTATTGTATTTCATAGTATATAGTTTATATAATATTAAGATTTTAAAAAAGAACCTGAAACGTAATAAAAAATGGATGTCCCACAAACAAACTTGAATCGCCATGTAAGGCAAATTTAAACCGAGTTTGACAAGCGGTATGTTGTTAAAAGACTGTCAAGTGGCACTTGGTTCAAATGTTAATTGTTACACAAAAGCAAACTAGACTTACATAACAATGTTAACTTAACTATGTCCCATGTCCTCCCTTTTGATGGGGACATCACGAATGTTATCCTCCACAGAGAGCTTGCTATAACATAATAGCTTAATGTTAAAGTATTAATGCAAAAGATATATTTAAAGTATACTCATTTGATTGTAGTATATTGTCAATTTTAGTTTTTGTTTTGTTTTGGGTTGGTTCCATTACCTCCTGTTCAGTTGGAGCGACTAATGATTATCCAAAGATATTTGTCCTATTGACACACAGAGACAAAATCGAATCGCAGGTAAAATCAATAAAAGTACAGTATGACAAACAAGTGTCAATAAATATTATTATTCTAAAGTTTTGAATTTGAAGCATTTAACAAACGCATTTAAAAATATCGATAGAAATGATCTTGTTTAAAAACAAAAACGATAATTTCAAGATCATGCAGTTACTTATCTGTAGTTTATACTTGTCAACTAACCGTTATTCGATCGTTGACTTGCATTGTTTATTTTCTCTCAGACTCTTTGACCTAAGTGACCTAGCTAACGATATTTTAATAGTTTAAGATAACACTTGCTGTCTGATGATAGTATGGTTTTGTATGTTTTGTAGAATCAGTTTAGTTAGTAAATATTTAGAGTAGTAACTAGTCGTATTTTGTGCCCTGAGCGCGTATATTATAATGGCAACGAGGATGATAGTCATGTCAAAGTAACTACGTGACTTTATTTTTCGAAATCGTTTTAAGATGGCAAAATCGTTACAAGTTTCGCCAATTTCATCATTTGATCTAAAAGCAGGAGACCAAACTAACATTGCTCAAAGATGTGCAAAATGAAAGAACACATTTTTGTATTACCTTACTGCTTCTGGAATTACCAAGAAAAAGCAACAGAGAGCATTATTGTTACATACTGCAGGACCAGATGTGCAAGAAGTTTTTGACACCTTTGAAAACACAGGGGAAGACGTAGAAACAGCCCTTGCTAAGCTTGATGAATACTTTGAGCAGAGGAAGCGTGTAATATTTGAGAGACAATTGTTTCGAAAAGCAGAACAAGAACAAGGAGAAACAATTGATGCTTATGTTACAAGATTGAAGAAACTTGCAGAGACTTGTAAATTCGAAAACTGGGATGATAGAATCAGAGATCAGAGTTTTAGATAAGTGTCATTCGTCAAAGTTGAGGAGACGATTATTGTGAGAAACGGATTTAACATTGAAAAATGTATTGGACCTTGCTAGATCGAGTGAGGTTGCAGATATGCAAGCTGAGAAATTTGAAGACCAATTCCAGCAAGTAAATGCAATTCGAAGGAAACAGGGACAACGTTATGAAGTAAACTCAACGTCAAAGAAAGGGATCTAGTGTTACAAATGCGGAGAAAATGGACATATAGCGAAGGAATGCAAAGTCGATGGAGATAAGTCGTGCTATAAATGTGGAAAAAGGGGACATTTTGCCAGAGTATTACAAAGAAAACAGAAGGTTCAACATCTGAAAGAAAAAAAGAAGAAGGAAAAATACCAAGTGAACACAGTGGAGGAAAGAAGCTCATCAGATGAATTTGTGTTCGCGGTTGGAGATAAGAAAGTGAAAACAGATATCATGGTAATTAAAAGAGGCCACATGCCATTACTTGGCAAAGCAACATCGTTACAACTGGGAATTCTAGATATTTGTCCGAGTGTTAATTCTATTTCGTCGGGAATAGAGAAAATTCTAGCAAACAATTCAGATTGTTTCACGGGATTAGGAAAGCTGAAATTCACCAAGATCCAAATGTTAAGCCAGTAATTCAACCACTTCGTAGATTACCGTTTGGAATTAGACGCCCCGTAAGCAATAAGTTACTTAAAAAGTAAGACGTGATCGAGAAAGAAGAGAAACCTTCGTCATGGGTTTCGCCGTTGGTTGTCGTGGAAAAACAAAAAAAATGAAAAGAAACAGCGAAGTAAGGCTATATGTGGACATGCGTCGTGCAAATGAGAATGTATTGAGAGAAAGACATCCGATTCCGACCGTCGACGAGATTCTAGAAGAACGGTGGTGCAATATATTCGAAACTAGATCTGAAGTGGAGATACCATCAGATAAAGCTTGATGAAGAGTCGTGATAGATTACTACGTTCATAACGCACAAGGAATTGTACCGTTACAAGAGGCTAATTTTTGGTATTTGGTCTGCGTCAGAGATTTATCAACGTGTAATTTCGCAAGTATTTCAAGGTTACAACGGAACTAGAAACTTCCCCGATTATATAATCGTGTACGGCAATAATCAGGATGATCACGACCGTAAACCTGAGATGGTACTGGCGAGGATTCGTGTAAAAGGTCTTACGATAAATCGTGACAAGTTTAAATTCGGAATGTCGAAAATCGAATCCTTGAGTCGTGTTCTGTCCGCTAAGGGTATCGGTCCCGCTAAGGAAAAGGTTCAAGCTATTTTAAATACGCGCGAGACGCAGAATGCTACCGAAGTTTGTAGTGTCCTAGGGTTGGCTAAGTACTGTGGCCGTTTTATTGACTTTTCGACAATCTCAGCTCCATTAAGATAACTAACTAAAAAAGTGTAAAGTGGTTGTGGAATCATCGTCATCAAGACGCGTTCGATCGTATTAAGAAAGCCTTGGCAAATGCGGAAACGTTGGCATATTTTTATCCGAAAGCGGAAACGAGAGTAATAGTCGATGCGAGTCCGGTAGGTCTCGGGGCGATTCTAAGCCAGAAACGGCCAACTGGAAGTTATAGACCATTCGATTACGCGAGTAAAACGCTTATAAGCTTGTAATTACCGATGTTTAAAAACGGTACTCACTAACGGAAAAAAGAAGCATATGCTGTAGTATTCGGATGCAAAAGGTTTCATATTTATATTTAGGGAATTGAATTCGAGTTGATAACTGATCATAAGCCACACTAAGTGATAAACTCTTCTAAATCGAAACCGCCAGCGAGAATTGAACGTTGGGCATTAAGATTGCATCCTTATCGATTTCTTATCGTGTTTAAGCCGGGAAGACTTAATGCAGCAGATTCACTTTCGAGGTTGTCACAGCTAGACATTTCAAGTAAAAGTAAAAGAAATGTTGCAGAAGATCTAGAGTGTGTATGTTTTGTGACACGTGAGTCCGTAACTGCGACATAGACACTGGACAAAATTAAAGAAGCGTCAATTCGAGATCCAAAATTAACGTTAGTGAAAACGAGATTCGTTCGGGCAAATTGGACAAATGTGAGCAGAAGTATCGTGCCATTAGACAAGAATTATCCGTGGTCGGGAATATCGTTCTAAAAGGAACAAGAATCATGATACCCGAAAAGTTACTAATGCAATTATTAAAGATAGCACACGAAGGACATCAAGGTATTCTTTCGTTTTTAATATTGTAACAACGAAGGCAAGACTTAGACAAAAAGTTTGGTGGCCTGAAATGGACAAAACTGTCAAATCGTTTTGTAAACCGTGTCATGTTTGCCAGTTAGTCAGCAAACCGTGTAAACCAGAGTTCATGGAGAGGACTGTGTTACCAGACGGACCGTGGCAAAATGTATATATAGATTTGTGTGGACCATCTCCGGGTGGCGATAATATACTAGTCGTTGTGGATTATTATTTTCGATGGACTGAAGTCTGTATTCTACCACTACCGACAGGATTATCAACTGTTTGAGGCAGATGTTTGCTACTCGTGTAAAATTACTTCTGATAATGGACCGCAATTTGTATCAGACGAGTTTAAGAACTTTCTAAAGGAAAATGGTATTGAACACACTCCGTAATTGCCTCAAGCGAACGGTAGTGTAGAGAGACAAAATAGTACTTTGTTAAAAGCTATCCGTACATCTTACATAGACGGGAAAAGTTGGAAGTCCGAACTGTTAAACTTTCTTATGGCGTACCGAAGCACTACAGGTGTAAATCCAGCTGAACTTATGTTTAATCGTAAGATGAAAACCAAACTGCCCGAGCATATCGAAATGCAAAATACTGTTAAGGGCCATCACGTTAGAAAAAGAGATGCTGATTTGAAAGAAAAGGGAAAAGTATATGAAGATTGCAAGAGAAATGCTGAAAACAATGACTTGGAAATCGGTGACTCTATACTGATCAAACAGCCTAAGATTAACAAAGTTACCCTGAATTTTAAATCCGAGCCATATACAATCGTGAATAAAAAAGGGAACGCAATAACAGCTAAAAGCTTTCTGGAGGGACAGAAATCAAACGTAATGTTTCTTATGTGAAGAAGTACATTAGTCGTGAAGAATCAAATGTGAGATCGAAAATGACAATAATGTTGGAGTTATGCGACCAAATAGGATTACGAGAAAACCAAATTATTTAGATGATTACGTTTGTGCATAACCTGTAAATTTGCATGTTTTCAATTTTAGTTTAGTTCGTTCACTATGTAGTATATTTATAGGTCAGTTCAAAGTTCACTTGCATTCATAAACTGATAAGGTTTCATTCAAAAAGTTAAGGAGGAAATGTAGTGTATAAACATTTGATAATAACAACACGTGTATTGACACTGATTAATTATGTCTATGACCGCTCTCAGACTCTATGACCTTAGTGACCTAGCTAATGATATTTTAATAGTTTAAGATAACACTTGCTGTCTGGTGATTGTCTTGTTTTGTATGTTTGTAGAATCAGTTTTATTGTTAGTAAATATTTAGAGTAGTAACTAGTCGAATTTTGTGCCCTGAGCGCGTATATTATAAATACTATAAATGATGGTATATAGAAGCTTTGTGACAACCGTTATTGTAATAACAACCGTTATTGTAATAAAATTTGTTATATGAATTAAAAGCGGATTTTTTCATTTTACGCGAAGGAATTAATTGTAACTAAGATATTATCACCAATAATTGGATATTTTAACTAATAATGAAAATAATTAACATTTAAAAACAGTTTATTACAATAACAGTTGTTATCACAATTACGGTTGGCATGCTCAACCGTTATTGTAATAAACTTTTTATATCGTAAAATGTAAATTTTTGAATTAATTTTATTTCTTAGTTGAAGTCAAAATATATTTCTGGATTGCTAAATACCGATATCAGTTGTTATTTTTACTATTAAAACCAAGAAGTAACTTTGAAGTTTTTATAACAATAACGGTTGACGGCCAAAATCCTTAGTGTAACAACAACCGTTATGGTAATAAACTTTTTCAATCAATCTTATTACGTCTTAAAAACATCCTTAATGACTAATAGTCGCCGAAAATTGGTATTTCAGTCACTTTAAACAGTTATTTTCTATATTTTCGAACAAATTTCAGAAATTAAGATTTTTTTCTTACAATTTTGGCTAAGTGTCTGATATGTTCTGAATATATGAATATATTGTCTGGAACGGATATAGATGATCTACTAGTACATGAATATACCAATTGATTTAAATTTAAGTTATTTTGAGTCACTTCTAAACAAAATATGTCTTTGAAGTTTTTATTACAATAACGGTTGACGGCCGAAATCCTTATTGTAACAACAACCGTTATGGTAATAAACTTTTTCAATCAATCTTATTTTGCCTTTAAAACATCCTAAATTATAGTCACGAAAAATCGGCATTTTAATCTTTTTAAACAGGTTTCCTTTATTTTCGGACCAATTTAAGAAATTAAGATTTTTCTTACAATTTTGGCTAAGTGTGTGATATATTCTGAAAAAATAAACATATTATCAGAGATGGATAGAGATGATCTACTAGTACTTGAATATACTAACTGATTCATATTTAAGACATTTTGGGTCACTTCTAAACAAAATACGTCTTTGAAGTTTTTATTACAATAACGGTTGACGACCGAAATCCTTATTGTAACAACAACCGTTATAGTAATAAACTGTTTCAATCAATCTTATTTCGTCTTTAAAACATCATAAATGACTTATAGTCACGGAAAATCAGCATTTAAGTCTTTTAAACAGTTTTCCTTTATTTTCGAACTAATTTAAGAAATTAAGATTTTTTCTTACAATTTTGGCTAAGTTCCCTGTACGGTAAGTAAACTTGAAACAAAGTTGATTTTATAAAATTAATGCCCAACAGCCACGTGCGCCTACCTCTCGGACCCTACACCCATAGGTGTTTCTGCAGCTCAAAGTAGGACTTCGATTCAATTTCGTCGTGGCTTTCGTACAAGGTCTTAGTCTGCGTCGTCAGGGGTCAACTTAAACCTTGGGTAACCCGTGATTTTGTTAAAAATTCTTTGATGTTTTTGTGTCTGCTGAATGCTACAATGGGGTTTTCAGTAAATATTTGTTTGCATTCTCTATCCTCATATATTTTGTTCCAATGCTTTTTCAATACTTTCCCAATTTTCTCTAAGTTAAAGCTGTATTTAGTACTGAAAACTAAAGGGATTCCTTTGTTTTCTTTTTGTTTAGGTTTTAATGTCAAGTATTCCTTCATTTTCAAATCGTTGGCCTTTATAAATGCAAGTATCTAAAAATATAGCTTCTTGATAAGAAATGTTGTATGTGAACCTTAACAATGGATGAAATGAGTTAGCTATTTCGAAAAGTTGTTCGACTTCGTTGATTGAATCTGCATTTTTGTATATCAGAAAACAGTCATCTCTATACCTTTCTATAAATTGAATCTTGTCTTTGTGTGGGAATATTTGTAATATTTCGGTGATTACCTCAAATGCTCGAATGTCGCAAATTTCTGGGCTGCACTTTGAGCCCATGCTTGCTCCAATGACCTGTTTATAACATTTCTCATTAAATTCAAAGTAATTGTTTGTCAATACAAATTCCAGAAGTTTTCTAATGGTTGGTGGGTGAGGTGATTTAAGTATGTAATCAGATTCTTCTCTATTGGTGTAAGCTCTAACGTCTGCATCTAAAAGCATCATGGGCTCAAAGTGCATTATTAAATCATAACTTCAAGTTCATTTGTGACTGGATATGCTACGGCTTGAACAGACGCACGACTGGTTCCAAGTTAACTTCTAAGTTAAGCAGTCAAAATTAAAGGTCTGCTTTTAAAAGCAGTCTCGTTCTTATGACAGATCTGGTCAAGTTAACTTCGTGCTGATGCTAAAGCTTAAAAGGTACAAAGTTCATGTTCTACCACCCAAGCTGTCGTCGATATTGCTTTTTTTAATGCAATTAAGTTTTTTTATTAAACCGATTTGTCCGGTTTGAGCAGACCTATTGAAATGTCTGGTCTAGTTAAAGCGGTCACGACTTTGCGTCTGATTATTACAAGTCAAGAAAAGCTGTCACAAGTCTTTGACCAGTCACGAGTAAACGCAAGTTAACGTAAATGTCTGCTATAGTAGACATGAGTAAACATAGAGAGCAGTCGAACAGTTAACTTTATGTTAACTTTTGCATAGTTTATTTGCGAACCCATCTGTAGCTTATAGTCCAGTCGATTTGTGAAACAAATGAAAAAAATATAGTAAAAGCACGAAATAAGGCATATTGGTGGAAAAAAGCATACTAATCATTTTATCAATAAAATGCAACCCTACTTAATTCCGTATTCTTACTTAAATACGTAGACTCAATGTCACAAAAATCATTCTTATGATTATTTTTCTTTAGATGTTGCTTCATTAAGCAATCGTTAATTAACATGGTCTTTACTATATGCATATCAAATTGACATAATGTGCACATAATGACTACGATCGGCACCAAAGTATTACCTTGAACTCCACTTTCCCATAATTAAATTGAGCTAATAACAAAATAACCGAACTTGGGGGATCAATCTCAAATGTCCATGAGAAAAGACAAAACAAGGAAGACATACCGGCCAAACCTCTCCCTTCCATTGCGATCTAAATGAATGTCATTTGCATGACTGTGTTTAATTCTTAAGGTATAAGAATGCAGCATAAAGATATTTTAGATCACCTGTACCTAAAATTTAAGTTAGCTAGTTTTAAAAGTAAAACACTATATGAATATGATGAGCATAGATAATTGGCCAGAGGGCTTCTACTGAGGCTACGACTATTCGAAAGTCAAAAATAGCGGTTTTGTCATGTTTATAACCCATTGAATATATACCTATTGCAGATTAAGAGGCTTTTTTGTTCCTTGTTTAAACTTTAAGCTTATTAAGCTCTTCAAAAGTTTCCATTTGGTCGAAGTAGTCAGAAGAACCTTTAAAGGGAAAGTTCACCAAAAAATGAAAATTTGTCATATGATTTCTAATGCATTATCTAATTATGCTATATCATTTAAACTTTTATATTCAATTTAATAAGCTAACAAAAATTGAATTTTATTTTTTATCTTTTGGTTCTGTCATTTTAAATTTCACAAATCATCTGAATACCACTAAGTCTCCTTTTGACAGTGACCCACCATTTACCTAATTATTGAATTGCCAATATATAATATTTTTGTGTGCATCTATGTTATGGCATTTTAAATAAGTGATAGAAAATCCTTATTAAAATTAACAAAATTGAGTTTTTCTTTAATTAGTTATAATGATTTTTGGTATAAAAATCAATTTAGATAAGTCATTTTTAATTATCTAAGTCATGTTGTGTTGTGATAATCTTGCATATAAATCACATTATTGTTTTAAATGCTAGAATGAAAATAAAATGATTTAGTACATAAAACTTTGTTTCTGAATGTTTGTATATTTGGTTTTGACACCTGTAGGTATTGATAATTAGAATTTCCGGTTTATTTCACCCCAAGTCAGCTGTGACTAATTACATTTATGTTTACCTAACCATTACACAGGTACCTGTTGAGAGACAATGACAATAAATTCACATTAATTAACACTTTTAGCAAACCAAGTGAGGGGTTAGAAAAAGAATCCTGTAATTTACATAATTATATCACAATTATTTTCAATGAAATATGATGGCTTACATTTAAATACACAACTTCTTTCTTAATAGTAAATAAAAATAATATTTTTTTGAATTATAGAATTTTGATTTTAATTAATTAATTATAAAGTTCAATTTAAAAGAAAATGATAATAGATTAATAAAACGTTTTTAAAAAGATTTTTATATAGACAGTAATTTGAAAATATTAAATGATCTTATTGACTTTTGATTATTTTGTTGGTTATTGGACATACCACATGATCATTTAAACGTTTGAACTAATATGATTTTTGCTACTCTGTAGAAATTCTGATTAACTGAAGTAGTCCCCTAATGTAGAGCAGGGGACTATTTCAAATAAATTATCTCCAATATCTTTGTTATAAGTGAAGATATGAGAGAAAAAAAGTGCACACTGTAATAAACATTATTCTGAACAATTTAAGACCATATGTCAAAAATCGTGAACTTACCCTTTAAAGAAGATGCCTGTTACAGCTTGATGAGGACGGGTAATTGATCCAGACTCCAGTGAGACTCTTGTTTACTAGATGCTAAGCATAAGTTAGTTAGCTAGTTAGTTAGTTAGTGCTTTACCCCCAAGCAGCGCGATTTCGGCTATATCCGGGAGATGAACATGAAAGTGGTGATACAATGAACTTGAAATGATGATGAAGCGGGGAAATGGGGACACAAGGCCAATCGGGTATGAGAGTTTTGACTGCCACTAGAAAAAGGAGTGATGGGTAGGGATGAGAAATTTAGCCTCCTGCATGGGGATCCTACGGATTTACTCTTTTCGAGACCTGCAGCAGGGTTCTTTTTCCCAACACGGTGCACCACTTTGGTTTGCGGTCAGGTTTTCCACATTATCGCCTGACGACCCCGCATCTTTCGATGTCAGGGCTGCTCCATTCAACCACCTGGGGCACACATCCCAGTCGCTTTGTGGGCAAAGCGGGTTGACCCGATGTCAGGTTTCTGAGCGCTCTTTAGTGGACTTTTAACTACAAGCTTAGCGCTGATGCGGGCTTTTCGCCAGCCGGAACCCGCACGGGTGCTAATCAAAAGAGCGAAACCCCTGTATTGAACATATGTAGTCTTTAATTTTGTGAAACTTTTTTGCAGGGTTATTATTTTAACTAGCACATTAAAACTTTCAAAGTGTTTTTTTTTTGCCGGTATCTAATTTCTCCTTTTTGCAATGGTTTGCATCTCGCAAAAATATTAACCCTCGAAAATAAATTTCGAAATAAGCATGATAATTATATGTACAACCAAACTCGAATATAAGTAATCGCTAAAATTGAATTCCGCGAAAAAAAGAACTTCCATTTTTAGCTCACCTGGACCGAAGGTCCATGTAAGCTATTGCCATCACTTGGCGTTCGTCTTCGTCCGTCGTCGTTAACATTTTTCAAACGTTAACTCTTCTAACACCATTAGTCCAATGGCTTTTAAATTTGGCACAGTTGTTTATTAGCATAGGTAGTATCAAACTAGGGTGGGGATTTTTGATTCGTCGAAAAATATGGCCACCATGGCTTAAAATAGAACATGGGGTAAATTGCAGTTTTTTGCAAATAACTTAAAAACGGTTACAGATATCAAAATTTTGGCTCAGTAAAAGTGTTCAGCACCTCAAGATCTACCTGCCAGAAAATTTTCAGGAAGATCCAACAACCAATGTTGGAGTTATTGCCCTTTTTTGGATTTTTTTTCAAATTTTGCACCTGTTAAGCTCAATTTCTTGAAAACTATACAAGACTTTTAAGAAATATAAATTGCATATTGTTCTTGTTCTTGAGCACACCAAGATCTACAAAATATGTAATAGGGTCAACGTTATAGGACCTTTCCTTTTAGCAGTTATTGCCCTTAGAACGTCAAAATTGAGCATTTAAAAAGCATTTCCTTATTACGTTGAAAACGTTAACTCCTCTGACACTTTAAGTCCAATTGGAACCAAACTTGGTATTGTTGTTTATTAGCATTAGGTGTATAGAACAGATGTGAGGATTTTTGATTGGTTGTAGAACATGGCCGCTGTGGCTAAAAATAGAACATTGGGTTAAACAGCATTTTTGCTAATAACTCAAAAAGGGTGACATATTTTTTAAATTTTGATTGAGAACCAAAGTGATCAGCACCTTAAGATCCACCATATTGTCAGATGACCGCCTTATTAAACTTATAACCCTTTTAATGTCGAATAGATTTTGCCTAAAAACCTTTACTTCAGGCACATATGTCAGGTGAGCGATATAGGCTCCTGGGAGCCTCTTGTTCATATTTTAGTATATATGGGACACTTAGCCAAAATCGTAAGAAAAAATCTTAATTTCTTGAATTAGATCGAAAATAAAGAAAAACTGTTTAAAAAGACAGAAATGCCAATTTTCCGTGACTATAAGTCATTTAGGATTATTTAATACGAAATAAGATTGATTGAAAAAGTTTATTACCATAACGGTTGTTGTTACAGTAAGGATTTCGGTCGTCAACCGTTAATGTAATAAAAAAACTTCAAAGACATATTTTGTTTAGAAGTGACTCAAAATGACTTAAATATGAATCAATTAGTATATTCAAGTACTAGTAGATCATCTATATCCATCTCAGATAATATATTCATATTTCCAGAATATATCGGACACTTAGCCAAAATTGTAGGAAAAAAATCTTTATTTCTGAAATTCGTTCGAAAATATAGAAAATAACTGTTAAAAAAGACTGAAATGTCGATTTTCCGTGACTATCAGTCATTTTTGATGATTAAACGACGAAATTAGGTTGATTGAAAAAGTTTATTACCATAACGGTTGTTGTTACAATAAGGATTTCGGTCTTCAACCGTTATTGTAATAAAATCTTCAAAGATGAATTATGTTTAGAAGTGACTCAAAATGACTTAAATATGAATAAATTAGTATATTCAAGTACTAATAGATCATCTATATCCATTCCAGAATATATCGGACAATTAGCCAAAATTGTAAGAAAAAATCTTAATTTCTTAAATTAGTTTTCGAAAATAAAGGAAAACTGATTTTCCGTGACTATAAGTCATTTAGGATATTTTAAAGACAAAATAAGATTGATTGAAAAAGTTTATTACCATAACGGTTGTTGTTACAATAAGGATTTCGGTCGTCAACCGTTATTGTAATAAAATCTTCAAAGATGAATTAATTTTAAAAGTGACTCAAAATGACTTAAATATGAATAAATTAGTATACTCAAGTACTAATAGATCATCTATATCCATTCCAGACAATATATTCATATTTTCAGAATGTATCGGACACTTAGCCAAAATTGTAAGAAAAAATCTTAATTTTTGAAATTAGTTCGAAAATAAAGAAAATAACTGTTTAAAAAGACTGAAATGTCGATTTTCCGTGACTATCAGTCATTTTGGATGATTAAAAGACGAAATTAGGTTGATTGAAAAAGTTTATTACCATAACGGTTGTTGTTACAATAAGGATTTCGGTCGTCAACCGTTATTGTAATAAAATCTTCAAAGATTAATTATGAATTTATATTCATATTTTCCGAATTTATCGGACACTTAGCCAAAATCGTAAGAAAAAAAATAATTTCTGAAATTAGTTCGAAATTAAAGGAAAACTGTTTAAAAAGACTGAAATGCCGATTTTCCGTGACTATAAGTCATTAAGGATGTTTTAAAGACGAAATATGATTGATTGAAAAAGTTTATTACCCTAACGGTTGTTGTTACAATAAGGATATCAGTCGTCAACCGTTATTGTAATAAAAACTTCAAAGACATATTTTGTTTAGAAGTGACTCAAAATGACTTGAATATGATTCAATTAGTATATTCAAGTACTAGTAGATCATCTATATCCATTATAGACAATATATTCATATTTTCAGAATATATGGGACACTTAGCCAAAATTGTAAGAAAATGTTAATTTCTGAAATTTGTTCGAAAATAAAGAAAAAACTGTCTAAAATGACTGAAATACAAATTTTCCGCGAGTATAAGTCATTTTTGGATGTTTAAAAGCCGAAATAAGATTGATTGAAAAAGTTTATTACCATAACGGTTGTTGTTACGATAAGGATTTCGGTCGTCAACCGTTATTGTAATAAAAAATTCAAAGACATACCTTTTTTAGAAGTGACTCAAAATGACTTGAATATGAATCAATTAGTATATTCAAGTACTAGTAGATCATCTATATTCATTTCTTTATATATATATCTTTATTCTCTAAAAACCAATACAAAGGTACAGAGAAATAGAAACAATTAAATTTGTATAATATATAAATAAAATAAAATAAGGTTACAGTTACACTATAATAATAAAATTGTATAGTTGATGAGTTCTTGGCGGTACACATGTATATTTATAAACAGTAAAATGATTACCCAGGAGATTCTATCTTTTTATTAATGATATGTATAAATTTACATAGCTTTACGAGATCTGGTGGATGGCTACTATTCATTAATTCATTTAGTTTAATAATATTGGGACGTATATAAAATTTCTGTTTAAGGTATATCTTCCTCTCATTGATAAGCATAGGGCAAACAAATAAATAATGAAATTCGTCCCCTATATCTTGATTTTGACAAAGTGTACAAATTCTATTCTCTCTTTGAATATTTAACCATCTACCAGACTCTCTGGGCAGTTTGTGGTTCATCGTACGAAATTTACAAAGTGTTTTAGCATAATTATCATTAAGAATATTAAAGTAAAGTTCAAATTCTAATTTGTCTTTATAAATCCTATAGTTAAGAGCTTTTGGAGATTCGTGTACCTTGGAAAACCAGATCTGTTTAAAATTATCCAAGAGGGTTTGTTTAATAGAGAAGTATAACCAAGATGTACTAGTAAATGATTGTTCATATCATACATATGATTTCCCACAATCATCTAGTATGGACTTAACATATTTTAGCCATGGAATATTAGCAAAGTTCTTGTGCGCAAGACGATAAAGAATACTTGGTATTTTTTCGTCTTTTCCACTAATGAGCTTTGACCAATATTTAATAACTCGAAGTTTTATACATATTTCAAGAGGGTAACGTCCTAACTCTCCATAAATCATAAAATCTGGTGTAGACGTTTTGACACTCATAAGTAGTTTACAGAATTTAAGATGTACCCGTTCGATGACTGCGTTGTTTCCCGTTCCCCATACCTCGCAACCGTAAAGTAAAATTGGCTGAATAACCTTGTCAAATAAATCTAATTGACACTCTATGGACAAGTTGTGCAACCTGCCATTTCGAATGACGTCATACATCGCACGCATTGCTTTATCTGCATTATATTTTTTCGCTTTAGCAAAACTACCTGGTCTAGAAAAGACTACTCCAAGGTACATAAACTCGTTTACAATATCTAATTCTTGTCCGTTATATATAAACTTTAAATTATTTTGTGGTCTTCCTTTGGAAAAGACAACTACTTAATAACCTATATAGCGTTGCACGGGCGTAAAACACCAACTCACTCACTCACTTTTGTCAGCATTGACTTTTAGTTTCCAGATAGAACAATATTCACTCAGACAATTGAGCTGATTTTGAAGATCGAGTTAAGATTCTGACAAAAGTACAGTATCGTCTGCATATAGTATAATAAAAAGCTTGATATATTTATCAAGTTCTGTTTCAATATCGTTTGAAAGGGTTTGTAAACCACAAATGTTGTTATTTACCATGTAAGATTCTAAATCGTTGACATAAAGAGAAAATAATACTGGAGACAGATTTTCACCTTGTCTGACTCCAACGTTACAAGGAAAAAAGCTAGAATATTCTACACCATTAAATATTCTTGATTTAATATTACTGTACATATTTACAATTACGTTATACATTTTGCCATCAATGGAAGATTCTAACAGTTTAGACCATAAATCTGGGCGCCAAACTGTGTCAAAAGCTTTAGCAAAATCAATAAAAGCACAAAAAAGTTCCTTCTTTTTCAGTCTAAGAAGTTCATATAACAAATGTAAGGAAAAAATGCCATCTACAGTAGAATAGTCATATCGGAAGCCAAATTGATTCTCATTCAATAGCGAAAAATCTTCTAAGAAGGATGTTAACCTTGCATTTAATATAGATGTAAACAATTTACCCATGCAACTTAGAATAGTAATAGGTCTGTAATTTTTTGCATCAGATTTATCTCCTTCGTTTTTATAGAAAGGAAGTATATTTCCTACTAACCAAACTTCAGGTACAATTCCGGAATCAAAAATAATATTGAATAATTTAACATAAATTGGCATGAGTTGTGAACTAGTATTCTTAATATATTCATTCACAATAAGGTCATCGCCACAGGATTTACCATTTTTTAACTAATTAATACATTTCAGACAATATATTCATATTTTCAGAATATATGGGACACTTAACCAAAATTGTAACAAAAAATTTTAATTTCTGAAATTAGTTGGAAAATATGAAAAAATAACTGTTTAAAATGACTGAAATACAAATTTTCCGCGACTTATAGTCATTTAGAACATTTTAAAGACGAAATAAGATTGACTGAAAAAGTTTATTACCATAACGGTTGTTGTAACAATAAGGATTTCGGTCGTCAACCGTTATTGTAATAAAAAACTTCAAAGACATATTTTGTTTAGAAGTGACTCAAAATGACTTAAATATGAATCAATTAATATAATCAAGTACTAGTAGATCATCTTTATCCATCTCAGATAGTATATTCATATTTTCAGAATATATCGGACACTTAGCCAAATTTGTGAGAAAAAATCTTTATTTCTGAAATTAGTTCGAAAATAAAGGAAAACTGTTTAAAAAGACTGAAATGCCGATTTTCCGTGACTATAAGTCATTTAGGATGTTTAAAAGACGAAATAAGATTGATTGAAAAAGTTTATTACCATAACGGTTGTTGTTATAATAAGGATTTTGGTCGTCAACCGTTATTGTAATAAAAACTTCAAAGACATATTTTGTTTAGAAGTGACTCAAAATGACTTGAATATGAATCAATTAGTATATTCAAGTACTAGTAGTTCATTTATATCCATTTCAGACAATATATTCATATTTTCAGAATATATGGGACACTTAGCCGAAATTGAAAGAAAATCTTAATTTCTGAAATTAGTTCGAAAATAAAGAAAAAAACTGTTTAAAATGACTGAAATACCAATTTTCCGCGACTATTAGTCATTTTGTATGATTGAAAAAGTTTATTACCAAAACGTTTGTTCTAAAAATAAGGATTTCGGTCGTCAACCGTTATTGTGATAATAAATCATAGTCATTCCTTTGGTTATAATAGTAATATCGGTATTAGGCAATCATGAAATATATTTTGACTTCAACTAAGAGGTAAAATTTATTCAAAAATTTAATTTTTACGATATAAAAAGTTTATTACAATAACGGTTGAGCATAATTGTGATAACAACTGCTATTGTAATAAACTGTTTTCAAATTTTATTTTTTTTCATAATTAGTTAAAATATTCAATTATTTTTGGTGATAATATTTTAGTTACAATTAATTCCTTCACGTATAATAAAAAAATCCACTTTTAATTCATATAACAAAATTTATTGCAATGACGGTTTTTATTACAATAACGGTTGTTACAAAGCTTAAAAAAATGCAAAATAAAAAAAAACTCTTGCATAAAAAGAACACACAAATTTTGTCAATGTTGTAATAGGTAGATATTCAACAGTAAAGTATGTTATAATTGTAAAAATAATCTCCTATATTCTAACACATTACCACAATTTAGTGTACAACGAGTTCTTAATGTCTCTCTATTCTTTCGTATTCTCTGTGATTACACTATTTTATGTTTTAAGGAAGAAGCTACCAAACGGGCAAAGTATATTTTTGAAGAAATCCGAAACATGTTCCAGAACACAAAAGCCATGGCACATCTGATTCTCGAACCACAGCTGTTTTTAAATGCTATGGATCCCCAAGATCCTGATTATAGCAGATTACAACAAACTATCGTGGATCAGGTATGTGGCCACCCTACCTGGGGAGAAAAGCTTCCAAAGGCTTGGATTCCGTTACAACTTGCCTTGCAGCAATATATTGAAAATGGAGAAAAAGTCATGTCCATGAATGCCCTGAGAGCAGTGAACAAGGAAAACCCAGTAGAGGTGTTGACAGAACAAGAACTTCAAGTATTTTTAAAAATGGCTCACACACAGGGAGAAATCATATTCTTTCCTCTGCCAGAACTAAAAGATCACATTATTTTGTCGCCAAGTTTTTTTGTTGAATGCTTGAAATCACTGGTAACAGAGACCTCATTCTGTTCAGGAAAACGTCGGAAAATTCTTGCAACTGTCAAAAGAAATGGCGTTCTTCGAATCAAAGATATACACAGCATATGGAGAGAAAAGAAAGAGTTATTTGTCCATAAAGATCACCTTAGATCAGTAATGAAACATCTCGATATTCTAGCATCCCCTCGCAAATACAATGAAAATGGCAGTCGAGAAGAAGAAGATTACTATTTTGTTCCTAGTCTTGTCAAAGCCTCTGATGAAAGTATTTACATCATTGATGGAGAAAGATCAATTGGTTTGTCATTCAGGTTCTGTAGCCCAGTTATTCCTCCAGCAATAGGCTACAGACTCATTGCCTCTTGCATAGATATTTTCGAGGTCAAGCGCAAAGACGGCAGTGCAATGTTGTTTTCTGGGATGGCGGTTCTAGTAGTAAAACGAAACTTGGATTTAGTTGTTGTTTTGAGAAATGACAGGGTCGACATATATTTAGTTCATAATGAGAGCAGATCTCAACTTGTTGCAGACACAGCAGTAGGCATAGCGGAATGTATAAAAGATATTCTGTCTAGAATTGTAGACAGTTTCAAAATTATTACCTCGGAATCAAAGATTACTTCAGACTCACAAGTGTTTGCGGTCGAATACACGTGTCCAAACATGAAATCGCCATGCTACAATGCTAACAAAGAAGATTGGACGTGTCATTGTGGAATGAACATCACGAAGGAAATATATTCAAAATGGACAACCGACAGGGTAATAAAAAAATTCTACATTTTCACTTGTGAAGTTTTATTGACTGTTCATTTTCCCCATATCTGTTAAATTCTATTCATAAAGTGAAAATATACATCTGATTATTCTTAAATATCTCACCGTAATCATTTACAATAACATAATATTAACGGTCATACATTTGTTCGTTCAACTTATTTAAAGTAAAAAAACATCAAAGTATAATAAAACAAGAGGCTCCCAAGAGCCTGAATCGCTCACCTGAACTACACAGATACATATATTTGTAGGTATTATTGTGCTTAACCATATGCGATTTAAATTTATGAAATATCTTGGTTAGTTTTCAAGATATTGGGCTTAATAAGTGCAAATTTGGCAAAAATTAGGAAAAAGAACAGTAACCCCCACATCAGCAGTCAGATCTTTTCGGAAATTTCAAGACAGGTAGATCTTAATATGTTGATCACTTTTGATTCTTGCACAATTTTGATATCTGAAACCAGTTTTGAAAAAAATGAAATTTGCCCCTATGTTCTATTTTTAGCCATGGTGGCCATGTTTTTTTACAAATCAAAAATCTGAACGATAGAGTTGTAGCATATAAGCTATCAAACAGTGTGCCATGTTAAGATGTAGTTGGTCTTACCTTTTCAGGCAAGTCAGGGGAAAAGTAATGAACAATGGTAAATATTGACGCTTTAAGGGCCATAACTCCTAAAAGAAATGGTTCTACAGCTTTGACCTAATTACATGAATTGTAGATCTTGATGTGCTTAATCATATGCAATTTGAATTTTTGAAATATCTTGTATGGTTTTCAAGATATATGGCTAAATAAGTGAAAAAAAATTTAAAAATCCAGAAAAAGGGCAATAACTCCTATGTCGTTTGTTGGATCTTCTTGAAAATTTTAGAGCAGGTAGATCTTGAGATGCTTATCACTTTTGTCTCCAATCAGAATTTTGATATCTGTTACCGTTTTTGAGTTATTTGCAAAAAACTGTAATTTGACCCCTATGTTCTATTTTAAGCCATGAAGGCCATATTTTTTGACGAATCAAAAATCTGAACGACAGAATTGTAGCATTAATGCTTTTAAACAACTGTGCCAAGTTTGGTTGAAGTTGGATGTATGGTGTCAGACAAGTTAATCTTTGAAATTCAGGGTAAAAGTAATGAAAAATGGTAAATTTTGACACTTTAAGGGCCATAACTCCTAAAAGAAATGGTTCTACAGCTTTGACCTAATTACATGAAATGTAGATCTTGATGTGCTTGATCATATGCAATTTGAATTTTTAAAATATCTTGTGTAGTTTTCAAGATATAGGGCTAAATAAGTGCAAAATTTTGAAAAAATCCAAAAAAAGGGCAATAACTCCTACATCGGTTGTTGGATCTTCTTGAAAATTTCAGGGCAGGTAGATCTTTAGGTGCTGATCACTTTTACCCTCTGCCAGAATTTTGATATCTGTAACCGTTTTCGAGTGATTTGCAAAAAACTGCAATTTACCCCTATGTTCTATTTTTAGCCATGGCGGCCATGTTTTTCAACGAATCAAAAATCCCCACGCTAGTTTTATACTACCTATGCTAATTAACAACTGTGCCAAATTTAAAAGCCATTGGACTTATGGTGTTAGAGGAGTTAATGTTTGAAAAATGTTAACGACGACGGACGACGGACGACGACGGACGACGACGGACGACGGACGACGACGGACGCCAAGTGATGGCAATAGCTCACATGGACCTTCGGTCCAGGTGAGCTAAAAAATGGAACTTTGATGTTGCATTTGAAATAACTACAAAAAATATTTTTATATGTGTTTTGATATTGGGAAATCTCTTTTCAATCTTTCGTGTCTTTTTAGAAAAAGGAAACTTGTAAAGCTGACTGTACTGGTGAGTAACATTGCATAAGATAATGTGGGTCATCTACTTAAATGCATGTATAATCAAGCAAAGTCTAAGTTTAAAAAGTAACTAATAATTTAGAAGTAATACATGTTTATCAGTGTTTTTTTTTTTAGATTTTGGGATTGGTTGTTATTGTTTTTTTTTAATATGTTGTTTGGATCTAGTGGTAAAAAATGCAAAGAGTAGACCATCAAGTATTTTTAAAGCAGATATCCTATATTTTCAGGCTATTCAGATAACGTTTTACAATTTAGTGAACTTTCTAATAAATGTATTATCTTTCTTTTAAACGAGAATGTCGAAATTTTGATGAAGTAGTCAAGGATATATCAAATTATCATTTTTTAAAACAACAAAAACTCCGACGACAAATAGAAATGAGTTTCATTAGTTTTGTGTGGGGGATGTGTGTGTGAGTGTGTGTGTGTGTGTTAAGGATTAACTAACTATTCAACACACATTGGCCATATAAGACCGTCATTTTTAATGGTAGATGACATCAAAGTAACCGGAGTTAACAACCTTGGGCAGTTAAGTGTCAAACATTCAAGTAGGGAGGTCCCGATTTTTTTTTAATTTAAGCAGGCCTCGGACACCAGAGGTAAAGTTTTTTGTATCAACTGGTCTTTATTGATATATTTAGGAATTGGTGAAGAGGGACTTTGTGAGAGGCCAAGTGAACTTCAGTTGGCAAAACTTGCCCTTCAGTTTACTTGGGAAGGATATTTAGGATTGAAAGAACTGCTTCTACATATGGGGCTGAGAGAAAACGAAATGCAAGCTATTGAAGAAGACAGTTATGGCAATAATCTTAACACAAGATTTCTTTGTCTTCGAAAATGGAAGCAAAAACTGGATGGAACAATTAGAAATATTTATGAAGCAATGAATCAAACAGGTTATGACCATCATTTGTTGTGCAGGGTAAGTTTGTTTCATTCCTCTTATCTTCTTCTAACCTTTAAATTTTGTTTGTAGTTTGTAAGTTTAATGTGTAGTTTCAATACTTACGGCAGTTTAATGTGTAGTTTCAATACTTACGGCAGTAAAATCCGGCCTCCAGAAATATTACGATTGTTGTTATTCTAGAAATGGTGTCAATCAAATGTGGATCCTGAAGAATTCGAAAGAACTCATGGAGATTCTTAACTCTAAATCAGTTTCATCTTGTAACAGCATCAAAACATTCGATTTCTCCACACTTTACACTTCTATAATTCCACATGAACAACTGAAATCGCGATTGGGACAGCTGATTAAACGCAGCTTTTTCAAAAAGAATGGAAAACGCAGGTACAAATTTCTTGTAGTCGATTATACCAAGACTTACTTTGTCATTAATGAGTCTAAGATAAAGAACAAATTTACAGAAGACCAAATAATCGACATGCTCAACTTTCTTATTGACAACATATTTGTTCAGTTTGGTGGACGTGTTTTTCAGCAAACAATAGGGATTCCAATGGGCACTAATTGTGCACCTTTGCTTGCTGATTTGTTTCTTCATTCATATGAAGCAGACTTCTTGCAATCTCTTCTAGACAAAAAAGACCGTAGACTAGCTCTCTCTTTCAACCTCACGTTCCGTTATATTGATGATGTCCTTTCACTAAACAATTCTCGATTTGGTGACGTTCTCCATCTCATATATCCACAGGAGCTTGAGATAAAGGACACAATGGATTCTAGGAAGTCTGCTTCATATTTGGATCTACATCTCGAAATTGACTCTCAAGGAAGACTTTCAACAAGGCTCTATGACAAACGTGATGACTTCAACTTTCCAATCGTCAACTTCCCCTTCTGGTGTAGCAACATTCCGTCCGCTCCAGCTTATGGAGTTAACGTATCTCAATTGATTCGTTACTCCAGAGCGTGCGGGACTTACATCGATTTCCATAGCAGAGCGACACGTCTGACACTAAAATTGCTCACACAGGGTTATGTTGCTCCTCGATTGCTGTCTTCACTCAAGAAATTTTACGGAAACATCATGCACTTGTAGACAAATATGGGATTTCTATCTCTCAGATGAGTGCAGATGTTGGTTTGTCATAGGGTGTTGATTTGTCTTCCTTTACCGGATTTGACACGCTGCATGGACTATTGGCAACGCGACGGGTGTGCTATAGCAAGCAGGAACTGCTTACTCTTCCGGAGCACCTGAGTTCACTCTTGTTTCGACTGGAGTTCGCGTTGTTGATTGATATTCAGTTGTTTTTATGTTTCCATGTTTTACATGTTGCCTGTGTTTGTCCTGTTCTTGTGGGTGTTTACTGGTTTTGTCTCTGCTCTTTCGGACTTTTGACATTCGGATACCCCATTGGTACCTCTGCTTCTTTCAATTCAGATGATTCTATTGCGGTGGTTGCTTGGCTTTATATTGTGTGTTTTCTTTATATACCTTTAGTTCAAATTCTTACATTTGCAATTAAAGAACGACGTTTTAATATTGATATAATTACACGCTGAAGATTTTAACTTGACAAATATACAAGCTCCGATACCAGGAATTGAACCCGAAGGTCTTGGCTTGATTCACAAGACAATTATTTTAAAACCAGCTCGTATTTCATTTACATCTCTGTGCTCATATCATGATAGGGGTGTTACCTGTATAGTAATGAGACGGTTTAAACGTGTGACTATATTAACATTTATAAAAGGATTAACATTATAAGGTATTTTGACACTTAAAATAGACGTTAAATTATTTGCATAATTATCTCCTCGAGTCAATGTTGAAGGTTTTACAACAGCGTTTTTTTTTCTAAATCATGTTTTAACTGTACCAGTAGAATGTTAAATAAGTTTCTACGGTGCATATACTTCAAAATCCGTCGTTGTGCTATATTTATGTAAAAATTGGTGTATTTTAATATTTTGGCTTTCCCTTCAAATAAATAAATGTCTCTTTTATTTAATTGTTGCGTATGTATTTTCTAGTGTGATTATCATACGGGATAATGTCTTGAAAGCTTTTCTGGTTCTTAAACTTCTGTAAACTAATCATATTTTATCTGCATTTTAGATGAACAGAGACAGATACCTGAGTAAGTATCCACCGTTTAATCTAAAGTTAATTCAAATTTGTTACAATGTGTTCATAAGTCGAAAAAAGCATAACAAAACACTTAAACAGATATTATGAATTTAAAGCAACGCGTAGAAACAGTTGATGTTTTTAAGACAACATATTTCAGACTTTGCTTTTGGTAATTAACGTTAACATTTTAGTTTTGGAATAAAATTGTACCAAAAACAATTAAAATATAATTTTACTTTAATAAATATATTTTATTTAATAAGGTTTGCCACAAGAATCATGGCAGAAAAAAGTTCCAAGTGACAAAGATTTAGATGCGATTTCTGCTGAAGTCATTAAAGAGAGTCTATTACTAGCTGTACAGCTTGAAGTACCAGCCTCCACATGGCAACATATGAAAGAAGACCACTACAAAATAGTCGACATTAACCGAGAAGTATTAGGAAAGTGGAGGGAAGAAGCAACAGGAAAAAACAAAATGCAGGAGCTGGCACAAGCCTTGTGTAATGTTGACATCAGTATCACATCGATACTACAAGATTTATAATTGAAATTTAACAGTAGAAAACTCAGATTGAATTTAAAAAATAGTGTAAATGGCCAAAAGATGTCGGACAAACGTCTTTCGTATATCGTGTCATTTTGAAAATAGAAAGAAACATTGAATAAAATCAGGAACAGAAAATGATATTAAAAAGACAATATATACATGTACATTGGAATTGGAATGTAAATTTGTTGTTTGATAGAATTATTATGTTTTTTGTATATTTTTTCCCTCTTTATGTAGTCGTAATCGACTTTACCTATTTTTTCTATAACTTTGTGTAAATCGTGTCTTTTTGTTTTTTTTTCTAAATTTATAAATGTATATAATACTATGAATATACTTTATCCATCGGAAAATATTTAAAAATTATAACAGATCAAATAGAACAAAAATATAGTGCTTTTTAAAGAGAAATACACGTAATTAGACATTAGCATGATTTTATGTTTCGCTGAAAACAGTTTTTGATATAGAATTGACTTATGAGTTTAACGTAACTTTCAAGTATAGTAGCGGAAATTCAAAAATCTCAAAAATCTCAAAACCCAGGGTGATCTTTGCCCTCCAGTAAATATGTAACGATTTGTTTTTGGTTAAAGTAAATTTAATTTGATTTTATAAAACAAGCGTTTAACTTTTGGTAGAGCGCCTCTGATGAGTCTTGAATAGACGAAACGCGCGTCAGGCGTAGCAAAATTTAATGTCTGGAACTTTGTTGTAATTTATATTTCTTACATCCGTGATGGTTAGCGCTGCTGGTGGAGTTTTAATTCCCCGAGGTTAGCCCGCTCCGGCATCAACACGTTTGTGTTGACGAACACATCAAAGCTATAAATTATCCGTTCTAACTTCTAAATTGTCAAACCCTAAGGTTCTTCCTTCCCCTGACATAGGTTGGTCTTAGTCATAATTTGGTTTCTCATTCGACATTTTTGGTATTATTGTTCTATGCTCTTCATATTTATATAATGTTTGGCATTTTCAACTTTTGGTAGGGCGCCTCTGATGAGTCTTGAATAGACGAAACGCGCGCCAGGCGTAACAAAATTTATTTTCTGGAACTTTGTTGTAATTTATATTCCTAACTGATTTGTTTTAAATTAATCAATATTTAGAATGAAGTGTTTGTCATAAATATTGACCGAGTTGATTTTAAAGAATGATTAGTTTAACAGAACTATATATCCGGAGTAGAAACAGTAGTCTCCTGTTTCATTTAACAGAGGGAAAACTTTTGGAAACATTTTTTGGTCGAAATACAAACAATTATTTGAATGCTATTTTTCAATGTCTAACTGAATCAGAATGGTATAGTTAGTTTTTGTTCTACTGATTTTACAAACGTGGTACCACCAACGGTATTTTGATAATTATTTGTTTTCAATTTATTTTTTACGCTTGTCATGTTCATTTAATTTTTATACTAGATGTAATTACTTTTGAGGATTATTATATATCAAACACACTTGATTTGCTAGATCCGTTAAACTATTGGCTGGCTGCGTTCAGACAGCTATTACATGTATTTTGATCAAGAGAATTGACCATAACGCTGGACAAAAATATATACTGATATGTATGGCATAGTTAAGGAAGTTGTATTGTCATTGTTATGTTTGCGTCATCTGTTAATTAAAGATGCTAGAAGTTAACATGAAAATGCATCTAGCGTTGTACTGAAAAAAAATGCATTGTATCTATCAGAAACCATTCAAACAATAGATAGGAAGATCAACATAGAACATAATGATTATTCTGTCATGTATTGGAGCAGGTATGATAATGTGGCTGAAATATTTTTTGTTAAGATGAATATTTTTATTTTTATTTTCAATTTATTTTCCATTCATTATTGTTTTTAAACTAAATATAGCATTTGTCTGTTTTGATTTGTGTGTTAATAGAACATATATTAACACATGATTTGCTAAATCCAGTAAAAATACAGAATTTTACATTCAGACAACTATTTTGTTCCGAAAAAATATATTGTATCTATCAGAAACCATTTAAACCATAAATAGGCAGACCAACATAGCACATAATTATTTTTTTGCTTTTGTCATGTAATAGAGTATGCTTATGTGACTGAAATATTTTTTTGTTATGATGAATATTTTTATTTTCAAATTATTTTCCATTCATTATTATTCTATACTAGATATAGCATTTGTTTCTTTTAATTTTTGTGTATATAGAACATATACTAACAGACGATTTGTTAAATCTAATAAAAATATAGAATTTTACATTCAGACAACTATTTTGTTCAGAAGAGTTATGTGCCTGATTTCTTAAAAAATATAATTCTAGTTAAATGCCATAGTAAAGGAAACTTTACTTTTATTGTCATCGGCTTATTAAATTTACATTATTGACAAAAAACAAACGTATTATGATATTACCTTTGTATGGTTAGGGTGGTACATGTATCTGTCTTAAGGATGGTCACTCTTCAGGTTTCAGAATTTCAGTCTGATTTCGGATCTCCTCTAGACTACACTTTTGCATACTGAAGAAAAAAATTTGCACACTGACCTCTACTTTTGATTACATTTTTCTGATAATACAAACATTATTAAGCAACTTTTCTTGGAATTCTGAATACAACTTCATGGTTTGTAAAATCTAGAGGAGTCTGATTTCCCGCCAAATTTTCTATTTGTCTTGGCAATGAGCACACGGACCTATAGTTTTCTTTTTGTTATTTGATTACGTGAACATTTGTCTACCATATCCACCACAAATCATAAAATCTTTAATATACAAAAAGTCCAGGAGTGACCATTCTTAAAACATACAATATAATAAGGACTTTCATCATATTTGATTTACATATACATTTAATGCATATGATATAATAAACACGAATTGCCAGTGTACATGTGAATCAATTAAAATCACGCACAATACAATGTATGTTTTTCAATGGTATGATAGGTCTCTAAAATTATTCAACACTGAATAGTATATTGATTTTATAAATTTTACCACAATCAGAACGTTTCAAATTACAATGATCTTAAGACAGTAGAATTTGATTTTAAGATGGACTGGTTGGAAATTTATTTAGATATGTCTTATGATTTTGGTTAAACAAATCACAGCCCAAGTAGAGACAAGCTCACACAATTTTATGGGGGAAGGTATAAAATATTCCGACTAAGTTAACTGGTTTTTTTTTTACATAAATGTATATTCTTTTGTTTTGTTATGAAACTAGAAGACAATATTTAAACTTTTAACTGTAGCATCTATTCATTCTGTTCTCTGATATATTTTAAAGATTATAATCTCATTTTTTTTCTCAAACAACTGTGTTTAACTATAAATTAATGATCAGGAGAGAAGAACTTTTTGAATAAAGGATTAAGGTTAAAAACTTAATTTTTTTTTTCTCACAGTCATGTTTAAAATGTTAACACATGTTTTGAATCTACACCTGATCTTATTTAACAAAAATGTCATGTTACTATCTACATTTAATCCTTACATATATCGTGCACTGAATATTTGATTTTCTATGCTTAGCTTTTTGAATAAAAGATTGTTTTATATTTGTAGCTATTCCTATAATTGATTCCTTAATGGCTATATTGTATTTTCTTCAATTACACAAGTATTACTAGAGGCATCCAAAAGCTTGAAAAGTATACCTGACTTATAATAAAGGTAATAACAAAATTACCGGGCTTTGATGAACAATCTTAAATGTCCAATACAAAAGACAAAACGAGGAAGCTATACCGTAAAACAACTACAAGCATATGTTGAAAGGCGCTTGTTAACTTCTGATGATCTGATTTTTATCCCTTAAAAAGGCACAAACATTGACATATCTATCTGTTATAGATTTGACCTTTTAGGCAGATCAATCAAACTATTTTTGTTAAGAATGCTTCTGTAAATTTTTTGGGCAGGTCGGTAAAATCGATTTCTTGTTTGAGTTGCCTTGGTGAGTAATAGATCACCGTTAAGAATTGTGAGCGGATAAAAAGGTTATTCACGCACATGAAAAGGGTGAATAACGCACTTTAAAAATGTAAAATACATGAAGCAACATGGTATCAAAAAGGTCCCTTTAGTCAATATTATATACATGTGGGGAGTATAACGACTTCCTCGATGGAGCTACACGACTGACAAGCAAATTGTTAGCACAGGGGTAGGTTGCTCCCAGGTTGTTGTCATCACTCAAGAAATTTTACGGAAGACACCATATGCTTGTATACAAATACGGGATTTCTATTTCTACATGCACAGACTTACACCTAGCAAGTTTATTATACAAAATATTAAATACATTCCAGTACAGTAAGAAAATAACCGTACACTGTCAATATAGAGATGACGGCTTTATGGTTTACTCAGGAAATAGAAAAGAAATTGATGAATTCTTTTCAATAGCAAATCAAGTTGTGTGATCCTCTGCTAAAATTTACTTACGAAATATCCGATTATAGTATGATATTTCTAGATACTGAAGTCTACAAAGGTAATAGATTCAATGAAAACAGAGTACTAGACATTAAAAATCATACGAAAACCACTGACGCTAATCAATACTTGCAACCAAGCAGTGCACATCCACTTAATACTTATAAAAGTATAACTGTTGGAGAGTGTCAGCGACTAATTCGCAATAACAGTGACAATATAAAGCGTCAGGAAGAACTTAGAAAGTTATCTAAGAAATTAGTTAAAAGATGTTATAAGAAGAAAAACACATGTAGATTGATTGCGGAAATAGAAAATAGGGTCACTAGAAATGACACACTTAGAAAAAGTACAAATGAGAAAAGAATTCCTATAACATTTATAACAAAATACAACCCAGCTGTTAAAGGGCTGGGTAAAATTTTAAGAAGGCACTGGAATAAAATAGTTTCAGATGAAGAGTGTAAACAAATATTTACACACGTACCAATTATTGCCTATAGGCGCAATAAAAATCTGAAAGAGACTTTGTCAAAACACAAACGGCAGTGGGTAGACTCTTGATAAGGGAGCCCTGTTAGATCTAGAATCTAGCAAAAAATCCTGAAACACCGAAGAAAATTAAATGCATCATAAGCAAAAAGAAACGGTGTAGAGTCTTGATTTTAAGTATGTATGTTGGTTGAGGTTGGACTCTTCAATATACAAAAAAAAGATGAGCACAGATGTTGGTTTGACATAGAGTTTGGTAATGTCATCCTTTCCGGATTTGACCAACACTAAATCGATATTTGGCAACGTGACGGGTGTGCTATAGCAATCAGGAACTCTCTGAAGCACCTGAGTTCACTCTCGTTTCGATTTGAGTTCACGTTGCTGAATGCGGTTTTGTTGTTATGTGTGTGTGTTTGTGTTTTGTTGTTGTTGTTGTTGTGTGGTTTGTTTCGTTATGAATAATTTTGTCTATTGATTTTGTCCTTGTCTTTTCGGTTTTATGATGTTGATTACCCCTTTAGTACCCTTTTGCTTCTTATAAAAATAGTTTTATATTTCACTTTGTTTCTTCTTTAATGTTTGTTTATATCAATTTACCGGTATCTAATCATACTTTCTAATCTACGGTTTTAATTTTGTGTTATACCGAGCTTTAATTTATATTTCAACCTGTTTCTCTCCCAATTATGGCTGCAATATCACCGACGTGACAGTAACCAAACAACAACCAAACAATCGATCAATCA